>JAUMJL010001286.1:0-26057 GCA_033558185.1 Dromococcyx pavoninus | reverse complement strand
GGCTGCCCGGCCGCTAGGGAGCGTAGGCGGCTCCGCGCCGCCACACCGCCACACCGGAGCGCAGGAGCACACGTGGGGCGCGGGACCCGCCAGGCCGGCAGGGGGCGCGGCAGCGCGCAGCGCCAGTTCTGGGGGCGGTGCGGGGTGAGAGGTCGGGAAGATGGCGGCGGCCTTGGGCGAGGAGGTGCCGGACAACGAGGACTACTACTCGCTACTCAACGTGCGGCGGGAGGTGCGCCCGGCGCGGGGCCTCAGGGCCGTAGGGGTGGGCGGGGGCGGGCGCCGCGCTCGAGGGTCCGTGGGTTGCAGGAGGCGGGAGGACCGTTTGGGGCTGCGGGGCGCATAGGGTGCTCGATGTGTCTCTCCGTGTCCCCCCCGTGTTCCTCTCCGTGTGCCCGTGCTGGGGCCGCAAACACCCGCGTGGGGCGAAAAACACAGTTCTCCTTAAAACACTGGGGCTCAGCTACCCCTCAGTTCATTGCCCAGACCAGACCGGGATTAATTCATAGAATCACGGAGTGGTTTGGGCTGAAGGGACCTCAAAGCCCATCCAGTTCAACCCCTACCGTGGGCAGGGACACCTCCCACTGGATGAGGGGGCTCCAAACACCATCCAACCTTGGACACTTAATGGGCGGTAACTACTTTTTTATACTAATAATTAAAGAAATGGGCAAAGATTTGAGGATCTGAACTGTGCTGTAGTTTGTCTCTTCACAGGCAGCAGCAGTAGCGAGGTGTGTGAACAGACCTCACCACTCAGACACATCAGCCCAGATGTTCACACTTTGAGTTAAAGAAAGCTTTTCCTGAGCTGCTGCTGCTGTGTGTGAGGGGAGTTCAAGGCTCAGAACCGATTCTCTTCTCTCCAATAGCTTTGAAAAAGCTGTCCTTGGAGTTAATGTCAGTGTGTGAGGCTTCCGTAGCGGCTCTTGTAGGAGGGAATCTTCTCTGTGTGGGGATCTTCTTGTGGAGGGAATCTTCTTCTCTGTAGGAAGGAATCTTCTCTGTGTGCACAGCTCTCTGCTGCCGGGCAGCAAAGGACATTCTTTTTCAAAGAATTTCTGTGTGACCTAAGCCTGAGCCTCATTAAAAGCTGACGGGCTGTGCTTTTAGATAACTTGACAGTGTTTGTTATTCACCCTCAGAGGCAGAGGGAAAAGGAAAGAGGCAGGAGCCGCACGGGGGTTGTGAGTTCTTGGGAGATGAGCATTGAAGTCTCTGTGGTGACTGAGCCAGCATTCGTCTCTGCACTGGAAAACAGAGGATTCGGGTTTGGTGCGACAGGGAGCTGGAAACCCAGTTAAAATCGTCTTTGAGGGAGTAATTCCAACTGTTGCTTTGTTAATTATCCCTTGCTAATTAAATTCAGTAGCACTATCCTGTGTGGCCGTGGAATGCAGCGAGCTCACATTTCCGTGTGCTGAGCCAATGCCGTGTGCCATGACAGCCATGGTGAGGGGCGTCAGCCCAGCAAGCAGCGGCTTCCGTGTGTGTGGATGCTTAACCTTCTACAGCTTCAGCCCACTGAAAATGTGCCGTGTTTGAGATGTTAAATGGAGCTGTTTAAACCCTAGATAGGAAGATCTGAGCCTTTTAGTTTTGCCTGAAATTTTGGTAATAAAAATGTAACTTAAGTGCAATTCTTACTGACTTATGTTTCTCATTGAAGCCTGAAGTGATGTCAGTGTTTCTTTAGTGGTTTCTAAGAGGCTGTTGCTCATGAAATATTAAACCAATGACCCAAGCCATTCAGTGATGATGAAAGGCCCAATCTAACGTTTTATTGAGCATGGCATTTATGAAAAATGAAACTGCTCCTTTCTATTATCTAATCAATATCACATTAAACCATTTATCACTAATTTGATTAAAGAATGCCATTTTAGACCCATATGTTCCCCGGCCTCCTCAGCTGAGTTTAAATTCCATGTCGGATAAAGCAAAAGGGATGAAAAAAATGACAGTAAAAAGGGAGTAAAAAGCGAAAAGCTCATCTGTTGCTGTCTCTCCTGTCTCGGGGCCAGCGAGGTCCCTTTGTGCTGTATCATTTCAAAACATTAACCTGAAATAGAGCAAACGTGCAGAGAAAACATTTATTCTAAACTGAACTCACAATAGAGGCAATTTCTAGTTTTGATACCCAACCAAATGCATTTCTTTGCTGAAAACCCAGACTCTCCTTGCCACAAACTTGAAAAAAAGATGTTACTTTAAGAAATGAACCTTTAGGGCCTTAATTTGCGTGGTAAAAGCTTGGAAACTGTGAAAGCTTCAGACACTGAAGAGCATTAAGGGTAAATGGAAATTGTGTCTTTAAATTCTGTTTTTGAAAGTAATTTTCCGATGTTCCCTTCAGGGTTTAAAATTGAAATACCAGGAGAATTTGAGGTACACCTCTTTATCCCAATGTCACCTTATTTTTTTGTTGCTCTTCTGCATTGAATTGAGGAGACAGCAGTTGCCTCATGAAAATAATGTAGGAACAGATTGCCTGGGTGTTTTTTTTTTTAATTTACTCAAATGTTTGTACCTGGGTGTACACAGATGAGCTGTTGCTGTCACTTGTTCCTTTACAGATAGTGTGGAAAATACCAGTGTGCATAATTCCACATTTCATTAACTTACACTGGGAAACAAAAGTCCGTTCTTTATTTTATGGGAGGAAAAAGTAATGTCGTGTGATAGCAGATGGACTTCTCTGTTAGGGTTGATCTTGAGATTGGTCTTTTTTAAAGAGCTCTGGCTGCAGTTTGTTTTTTCCTGTTTCCACAGGCCTCTCAGGAGGAGCTGAAAGCTGCCTACCGCCGGCTGTGCATGCTCTACCACCCAGACAAGCACCGAGACCCAGAGCTCAAAATACAAGCTGAGCGACTCTTCAACCTTGTTCACCAAGCCTATGAAGGTCAGGGGCAGACTGGGGTTTGCAGAAGGTGTTTCAGGGGGTTTCTAGGAGGAGAAGGACTCTGTCTTTATGCTTTTTGGAGAAGACAGATGTTATTTCAAACTGATAATTAAGTTTGCTGATACCTGGCGATTCTTTCTCTCCTGCTTCTGTCCTGTGGATCAGAGGAGCAGCACAGTACGAGCTCTGCGATGAATGAGACGTGGAGCCTCTCTCTTATTTCCTGCCTGCTGCAAATAATCTTTTCACCGCTTCCTTTACCTCTGAAAAGACTCTCCTGTGAGAGACTGAGGGCTCAAAAGCTTCAAACAGAAAGGCAGTTTTATCTTTTACTTTTGAACTGATGCATCCTGAGTTTCTTCTCTGTCACCTGGTTGTGGTCTCCATTGTTTTTCATCAGCTTTCTCCATGTGCTGAGACCAAGTTAAGGACAATGCACTCACAGTAGACAGAGATTCCGGATTAAACTGATATTACTTAAATCCTGGTGTCACCATAGGTGATGCATAGAGCCACGAGGAAGTGAGTCATTAGAAGTAGCAAGCATGCAGCAATTGTACAAAGTAGTATCTGCCCTTGAAATTTAGCAAGTTCTGTAATCTCCAGGGAGCTTCTGTCACCCTTCAGTCGAAGGAAGCAACATTCAAAACCCCGCTGCATATTCAGTCTGCAGGACTCTCCTGTGCTCTTTTTACCTCTTGATTTTAAAAGTAATTAAAAAAGAAAGGAATTTGCTGGGGGTAAAAGTCAGTGTGTGCTGTTAATGCAGCGTGTGGAAACGTGAACGGGGGTTAATGTGAAAAATGGGCGTTTCCACGGTCTGTGCTTGAATTCCAAATAACACAGTGTGTTGGTCTGCAATTCAAGTAGATACTGAAAACTGAGCTCTTTTCCCTCTTGGTTTTACCTTGCAGTGCTCAGTGACCCCCAGACCAGAGCCATCTATGACATATATGGGAGGAGAGGACTGGAAATGGAAGGATGGGAGGTGAGAGAAATTTAGCCCCTTCTGATCAGTGGGATTGGCCAAACCCACCTCTATCTGACATTCCTGCTGCACTGATACCTGGATGGCAATAAGTGCCTGTTTGTTTGAAGGCATCCCGTTCAGTTATCTCTGTCTCTCTCATTGCTGAAACACCATGACGGATTTTCAAAGAACAGTTGGGCTTTTCACTTAACCGGAGAACAATAAATCTGGCTTTCGGAGTTCCCTTGTAGGACATTGCCATGACAGGCAGTGTCTTTTTCTGAGACAAATGCATCGTTATTCTCCATCCAGTCACACCTTTTTCATCTGAAGCTTCTGTTTCAGTATCAGCCCTCTGAGTTTGAAATTACATTTTCTTTCTGTGCTTTTTGGGGTTGGGGTTTTTTTTGTTGCTTTGGGCTTTGAAAGAGAACTTGTCCATTCCTGGCTTTCCGCTTTCCTGCTGATTGCACTGCCTGCTGCAGAATCACTTTGTATTGGGTGAGGTCAGTGCCAGGGTCAAGTTTGCTGCCAGCAGGAGGAAGTGGGGAGCAGTGGCAATGCGTTACAGACAGTTCTGAGCTGCCTGTGGCAGACCTGGTTCTTATTTTGAAAAGTCAAATCTAATACTTTCTGTCCAGACCTAGAGCAGTAACTGTATAAAAGTCTTGTTCCCCGAGTCGTGTAAGGTAAACAGTTATGAGTCAGCATTGCTTAAAATCCCCCAAACTCTCACTTAATCAGTTTATCTCAGGCCAGAAACTTGCATTGGTTTTCGTGTCTGCACCTTGGAGAGGGGTTAATGGACAACTGTTGGGAACAGCTGTGTTGAGGAATCTTCTGCTTGTGGTTTGAAAGCTGTTTGCCCTGGGTTTGTCAAGAGAATGGAAATAACAAGACCATTTTCCCTTCTCTCAAGGCGAGGGGGTTTCTCTCGTCCCTGCCGATTGGTCTGGCCCAGGTGTTTGCTTCCAAACTCTGAGTACTGGAATTCAGGCAGAGCGGCTGACGGCAACTGCAGGACAGGGAGCGTGCCAGGCCAGAGGGCCCCCATCCCACCAGCAGGGCAGTACCCCAAACATCCTCTTTCTGGTAATCTCTTGCCTTTTTAACTTCTTTCTGAGCAGGTTGTGGAAAGGAAAAGAACTCCAGCTGAGATCAGGGAAGAGTTTGAGCGTTTGCAGAGAGAGAGGGAAGAGCGAAGGCTGCAGCAACGAACTAATCCAAAGGTAAGCGAAGACTTCATCCTGTTCTCCAGGGGTGAATCCGTGAATTACTACGAATACACAAGGTGTGGTGAGCCAAGATGAGGGGCTATAGTAGTCCCTTAGGTATCAGCACTTAGGGGGTTACTTTGCCTTTTATGAAGATGCAGTTTCTCTGGACAATGCAGGGAAAACAGCCAATTCTTTGAATGGAGTCCTCTGTTGGAAGGTTTTTCTTTTTTTGTTGAAACATTTAGGAGCAAAATTTCAAGAAATTTCAGCAATTTCAAGAAAACAGACCCAACACTGAACTGTTTATGATTTCTTTCCAATATTCCAAATAAAATTAAACTCCCTGCAGTTTCCTGACAGTTTCCTTTGGACACTGCTGTTGTGTCACAGCAATGTGGGGAGATATTCAAACGCAGCTTTGAAACCAGTGAAAATAGAGAGCACAGTGAGCAGAACCCACCTGGACAGCATTGGGGTCTGGCTGGCTTCACAGTGAGTGCCTGCTGCAGGAAAGCTTGATTGTGCTCTTAGCATGGAAATCATCAAGGGTTCTGTTCCCACCTCTCAGTCCCAGAGCTCTCACTGGAGGCTGCAGCCATACAGATTGTGCATCCTGACGCACCCACGGCTTTGAAAGAGGAGATCTCTGTGTCCTGTTCTTGCAGGGACTCTTGAAGTGTTGCATTGTAACTTGCATAACCCAAGACACAAACTGCCAGTTGATCTTACTGTTGGGTTTGAAGGTTGCTGCTGTGTTCTCTTGGCCAGCAGATTAAAATCACCTTGTTTTCTGAGTGGCAGAAGTGTGAGTACAGTAATGGCTAGGACTGAATCAGAAAAATGTTCTTCTGGGAAGACCTGTCATGTTTTGAGGCATTCACCTTGGCACAGACTGCGGGGCTGTGCTGGTCTTGTCAAAGCAAGTGGACTGATATGGATCCACAGGCCATTGGGGATGATGCACGGACACTGAGAATTGGAAGGGTAAATAAGCAGCAGGTGTTATGTGAATATATGCTGACAGCGTTATTCCAGGCAGGAAGGGATTTCTGGATGTCACAGACCAGGCAGGATGAACCACCTCTGCTGGAGGTGAGAGTGGCTGGGGTCAGAAGGCATTCTCAAAGGGGGCTTGGTTGTCTCCACCTCACACTTCTCTGTGGCTTCAGGGATTTGGCATTTCCTCTGGATGCCCAGCCATGGCTGTGAACAGTAAAAGGCAGAGCTGCATTGTCAGCCCCAGCCCGTGTCCCGTGATAAAATTAGCCATCTGGGTGTTTGCAGCAATTGCTGATTGGCAGCCTATGGAAATACCTCTCCAGGCAGTGTTCCTGTGGAATTCGGTAGCGCAGCTGTGATCGTTTCATACACAAACACGAGTTATTTTAAAATTCTGAACATTTTGTCAATTCTGTGTAACAGTTCCAGCAAAATAAAGCACTTTAACCAGAAATGTTGAGCAATAACCAGATGTAGGCAGTTTGGCAGGTTTCAGATTGAGTCTATTATTTGCTTTTAGAGCATTGTTTTTGCTTTCAAAGATGTGCAGAAGGGTTGAAAGTTCACTACTTGATTTGAGAAGAACCACTGCCTGTTAGGAGATATTAAATCCTGTTATTTTCCTGCTGTGGAAGGTCAACATCTGAAAAACACGGGTCGCTCAATACTTAGCCTGGCACAGCTTCCATATGTCACCTTCCAGAAGGTAAAGCCCTAGGAGAAAAGGTGAGGATGGTGTATTTTCTCCTCTGGCACACCTCAATTCCATCAGTAAAGTCTGGTTTGTACTTGTAGGATGGCAAATACAGGTAGTTTTGCAGGCTAATACCAGGTGACAGCGTTGTGGGCTCAGCAGCACCGTTCCCGGCCCTGCTGAGCTGTTGTGCTTTGCAGTGTCGTGTGTGCGAAGCGCCAGCTCCTGCGCAGAGTGTGACAGCCTTTTTCCTGCTGCTCTTCCTCTGGGAGGGTGTTTTCATTTCCAAGGGCCTGAGCAGGTGGCTGATGGAGAGCTGTGAATCCCAGTGATCCCCTCTCCGTTATCCTTCCCTGGGAATATTTTTAACTGTGCCATCTGCTGCTTCTCCTGTGCTTGCGCCAGAGCC
Organism: Dromococcyx pavoninus; assembly: GCA_033558185.1. Taxonomy (NCBI): domain Eukaryota; kingdom Metazoa; phylum Chordata; class Aves; order Cuculiformes; family Neomorphidae; genus Dromococcyx; species Dromococcyx pavoninus. Next base: position 18,863 of record JAUMJL010001286.1, on the reverse strand, counting down.
CGATTCCTTGCCAGCATCCACGGACCCCCGAGGGTGACTACACCTGCATGGCAGGAGGTAAAATGGCTGCATGGAGCCCACCACTCACTCGAGCAACAGGCAGCCAGAGCCAAGATCTGAGGAGCCAGGAAGAGACCAGAGGAACCCAGGAACAGGCATTGTGGATTTTCATGGATAGGTTCAGGCGTTTTCTATTGGGAGGGATATTTGTTCTGAATTTCATAGATGTGGAAAAAGGAAAATTTGAGTGCAGTGAAAGAAAGGAGATGCAATGAATTTCAGGAATATGTTGTGGACTTTGGTGCTTCTTTACAAAGAGTCCAAGCCATGTATCACGAACACAGTTCAGTGAGAAGGTTTTCGTTGGGCTTTTAGTGCAAATCCTGGAGAAAGCTTTGCTGCTGCTTCTGTTCCAGCCTGGGCTGAAGGTACACGATTTTATCTCTTGTTGCCATTCAAATTCAACACACTGCTCTGTATGATATCCCTTCTTTAGAAACGTTTAACTGGGAATTTCAAGTTGTGGTCTGGCAAAGGTTCTGCGCTGAATGCAGCGCTCCACGTGGAAAACCTTTCTTTCCACCCTGCCTCTGTTGTGGGAAATCCTGGATTTTACACTTCTAGGGTTGAAGAGCATTGGGGAAAACTGGAGATAGTTCTCTTTTGTTAAAATAAATGCTCACTTGTGTTTAGACAAGTCTGACTGGCCTCTCTGGAGTGCATCTGCTGGAATTCCATGGAGTTGGCCCTTGCTGTTTCCCTTGGCTGTTCCACTCTGCCTTCCCAGAGGTCTGGAGCAGCGCCGGGCTGCGCCGCTTCCTGGGCGATTTTGCCTTGCTTTGCGCTTCTCTTGGCCTCGGTTCAAGGAACAGCAGAACGCAGGAGAGGGCTGAAACTGAAGAAGCTGCAGCGCCTGGAGAGCAGAGCCCTTGAAGGTGACTTTGCCGATGGTTCCTGAGCAGGGGCCCTTCTGCACAAAGAGCAGGGGCTCATCCTTCCTGCTGCCACAGGCAGAACCTTGAACGCAATCGCTTTGAATCTCACCGGCCTGCCAAGAGTTGTTTGTAAACCACTGAGGCACAGCCCCTGTGCCAGAGCTCTCCTGGAAATAGTCACACCTTCACGTGTTAAAATATTTATCCAATTTCTGCTGTGTAAGAAATCAGAATATAAACATTGAGAAGAGGTTGGGAATCTCCGCAGCAAATAAATAGTCGGGAGCCAAACCAGAGAGAAGTCTTGGGTCCTGTCAGACTCTGCAGGTCTCCTGTATTTGTGGTTCAGTGTGTGATTGGAGTGGGGCGAGGAAGGAAAAATGCTCACTCATAGTGAAATAAGGATTTATTGCATCCATACTTGGAGTCCATGAGTGTTTTTTGTACCTTCCCAGCTATTGGGTTTCTTTATACAAATTGCTCAAAGTACATTCTGTGCTGGTGCATGGAGGGTTTTGGTTTTTATTGCAACTGGTACGTTTTCTGTGAGCTGGAAAGCTGTGCAGTGGGACTATGGGGGAGGTTTCCAAAGCCTCGTGAAGTTCTATGACCCAGACAAGGATCTAATTGTGCCCTTTTTAAATAAACCCACTCTTGTAGTTCGTGTGCGTGAGCGCAGCAGCAGATAGCGGGCTGGTTAGCTGTGGCCCACTTTTTTGTAGGAAAAAGATTTTCTGTGATCTGAGAAAGATTTCTAGCAAGTGATAAATATTTCCTCTTTGTCAACCTTTTCTTCTGATCACAAGATATAAACCAGGAAAAAGGACACTAAATTTTTTACTAATGAGGTCAATGGCAGGTGAATGATGCAGCTCAAAACGGAGTGTTTCAGATAACTCATGAGAAGAAAGCATTTATTGGATTTCTTGTCAAATTCCATTGAAAAAATCAATTTCTAAAATATATTATTTCAACTTTAAAATACTGACAGTGCAGAGTCAGTTTTGGGGGAAGGAGAAACCTGCTGTGTAAGTGCTGTGCCTGCTTCTGTTATGTGTTGTGATAGAAGAATTACCTGTGAGTGTTACAGGTTGCTTTCCTGCTGAAAAACTCTTTTATCCAGTTTATTTTGTGATTTATATTGCTGGTTCAGAATATTGTAATAATTCATTTTTGTTTGTTTTGATTGTGTAAGAAATGCATTTTAGAGTGGAAAAGGTAATTGCAGAACAAGGAAAAAATGCAGAAAAAATGTAGTCCTATACAAGGATGCTTCAGCCGTTTGGGCTGTGATGTTTGTTAACGCTAAGTGCTTGTTTCCCTTGTCATTCCTTAGGGAACAATTAGTGTTGGAATAGATGCCACTGACCTCTTTGATCGTTATGACGAAGAATACGAAGACGTGCCTGGGAGCAGCTTTCCCCAGATTGAGATCAACAAAATGCACATCTCGCAGTCCATCGAGGTGTGGAGGGCGGCCGCGCAGAGCCGGGCCAGAGCTCGAGAGGCGGCGCGGGGTGGCAGAACGAGAAATGGTGCCCGGAGGGAGCTCTCGCCCGGATTTAGGGAGGGACTTGTGGGTGGGAGCAGGAGGGTGCTTGGGAGCAGGAGGGTGCTTGGTCCCAGGAGGGCTGCGTGGTGGCTGCGCAGAGTGTTGGTGTGACGGGGCTGCAGCAGCCCTGCCGTCCCTCGGGGCTCCGCCAGGGCCGGGAAGAAGGATCTCGGTCTCACTGCAAAGCGAGTGCTCGGTGTGAAAGCAAACAGCGCCCGGTTGTGAGGCTGTGGGTAAGGAGAAGAAGGGGGAGTTTTTCCTCTGATCCAGGGAGTTGAAATTTAGTTTGCTAGATAAATGAGAAGGGTTTGCAGCTCAGAATGAGGACTCGTGGTCCATTAAAGATGTCACATATGTCTGGTACTGTAAGAATTATCTCACTGTTTGCCATTCTTGGTTGTTGACCACAGTTTTTACAGCAGGTGTTGCCATGTCTGGTTCAAACACCTGGGCTCAGTGGGTGAGGAGGAGTCATCTGGAGTCATGCCCTCCCTCTGCACTTAAAGCCTCTACAGCCGTGGTTCTGCCCTTGCAGAACAGGCTTCAAAGGTGTGAATCAGGATCAGAGGAAGTGGTAACAATTAATTTGTTTGTCAGGCACCGCTGACAGCCACGGACACGGCAATTCTGTCTGGTAACCTTTCCACCCAGAACGGGAACGGAGGTGGATCGATCAATCTTGCTCTGAGGCGAGTGACATCTGCCAAGGGATGGGGAGAGGTGAGAGTGCTGTCTGTTATGTGGTTTTATATCCACCCTATTTCAGGTTGCTTGGATCAATTACCAAGTGGTTATTTTCTTTATAGAACTTCAGCTCTATTTCACCTCTTATTTTCTACTCTATCACTGTTACAGCTGGGAGGCAGCTGCTTTTTGCACCTTCTTTTTTGCACAGTAGTGCCTGCTGACCTGTTTCCTCAGCTTGTGAGAAATGGGAGATTTCTTCTCCTTTGAGAATTTATTGACTGGAGGCATTTCATTTGCAGGAGGATTTTTGTAATATTTTGCAATACAGGTCCTTGTGGATGTTGTCACGAGTCAGTTGACGGTAACAGCTTTTAAAACCCAAGATAATAAACATAGCTGGTGCAGTAGGACCTGCCTTTGCAGGTTTTGTTATGGAAAGGATCAAGTCTAAGAGCTGCTTCTGTTGATGAGACAGAACAGCACCAAAATAACATTGAATTGCATCCCTGGACACCACTCAGTGGGTGAAACAGCAAACACGTTTTGCAGATGCTGAGATGGTGCAGCAGCAGAACTGCTGACAACACCACCATGAGGCTGTCCTGAGGACCCTTGTCCTCAGAAGGCAGCAGCCAGGCCCTGTTTGCTGTGGTGGAGCTGTTTCCTCCGTTTTCAGTGGAGCCACCAGTGCAGCTGCTGGAAGCAGAAACCTGTAACACTGTGAAACTGGCTTTGTTTTACTGGTGAGGACCCTGCTCAGTGAGACTCCTCTCACTCTGAATGCAAAGCAGAAAAGAGAAGATGCTGAAACACGTGGTAGATTGTTACTCAGATGTGTAAAACGTCTGTGATGTAAATGACACTTGTGAAGTACTTTGTGCCTGTGGTAAAAGATGTTTTCTTCTAACAATTTGGCATTGTACATTTAAACAGCTGGAGTTTGGAGCAGGAGACCTTCAGGGGCCTCTCTTCAGTCTGAAGATATTCCGTAACCTTACACCAAGATGGTAAATATTAGAAAAATTGTATAGTGTTTCCACACTAAGGAACTAAATGGCTTGAATTGTCTTCCATGTTTGTTTTGGGTTTGTTTTCTGCCCTAAAAAAATAACGTATTTTTTCTTTAGACTTAAGGTTGTGTTTAATACAAAATGCTTTAAATCAAAATTATATTCTTTTTGTGTGCTGGTGTCCTTCATTTTCATATTTCCAGTTTAAGGAAGGTTTGTGTTCCACATCCTTAGATTTGTGTTTGATCTTGTCAGGAATTCATGATACTCAAAGCGTGATCTCACAGTCAGAGCAAAAGGAGTTTGGTCTGGGAGCAGAAAAAATAAGGGGAGCTCTGCAGAGGCTTCTATCTGTGAGAGAGTTACTGGCTGCAAAAGAGGAGACAATATGTCATGTTTTAGGGAAATAATGCCCAATTTGCCACTACTGTGGTGTTTACAACTGAATAGAGGCCTCAAGTTGCAAAGGAGAGTTCAAAGTAGTGGTTGTGATTGAAGATGTGTCTTAGAGCACTGCAGGTGCCAATGTAGACTTCCTTCTCTTTATACGTTCTAATTTGGTAAAGGTGCCATTCCTCAGAGCTCACACAGGGATCTTGTTCCCCATAGAACCCTTCAATGCTGTTTTCTGGAGCTGATGCTGGTAGATTATGAAATTAGCAGGGCTGCTGTCCCTGCAGAAGGCAGCCTGCTGTGCTAGCCACAGCGTTGTGGCACAGACTAATAATTGAGGGCATGGCCCTGCTCTTCTGGCAGTGCTGTGTGCTCAGTGCAGTCCAAATTAGCTTTATTTTTTTCTCAAAACCTTCAGGCATTTTGCACTTTGCAGGACAGACTCTGTGTATTCAGCAAGGCCTCTGGGCAAGAAGGAATTGGAGCCCATCGGGGAGCCTGTGTTTTATCACTGACTGCATTTCCCTGTTTCTCGTAGTTTCATCACTACAAACTGTGCCCTGCAGTTCTCGTCCCGTGGGGTCCGCCCCGGCCTCACCACCGTCCTCGCCCGCAACCTCGACAAGAACACGATGGGGTACCTGCAGTGGCGCTGGGGCATCCAGTCAGCCATGAACACAAGCATTGTGCGTGACACGAAAACCAGCCATTTCACCATGGCACTGCAGGTGAGGCGCCTGTTGCCGCGCACAGGGCACGCAGGTGCCACCCCGTTGGAGAGAAGTGCCTCGGCTCCTCCGCCCCAGCGGTGGTTTGGGTTGGGACTGGTGGATAATGGAGCAGCTGGTGCCGTCTCGTACGAACACGTATGGTGGGTAACCGGCTGCACGGGGCAGCGCACAGCGCTTGGCACCCAGCGCTGTCGCACCTGGCACGGAGCGGCTCAGGGTCAGGACGCACGGCACAACCTGCAGAGATTGCAGGCTGCGATGAGCACCTCGTAAGCGCTGCTGTGTTTCCTGTGCCACTTAAAGGAGGCTTGGGGGAGCATTCAGTGGTGGCGAGGGCACGTCTTCATTCCTTTGTGCCTCTTGTATTTCAGCTGGGAATTCCCCATTCTTTCATGATGGTCAGTTATCAGCATAAATTTCAGGATGAGGATCAGACACGAGTGAAAGGTTCTCTCAAGTAAGTGTGCAAAAGGAAATTCATTCTATTCACAGCCCGAAGACTCTGTCCTCTACTGCTGTTGAACTCCTCCGGGTTCCACACAAATGCTTCTGTGGTCTTTGGGAACCTGCTTTTCATTAATTAAATCTAGTCAATGCTGGTGGGTGTCCTGGAGCCTTAGCTCTGTGTGCCTCCTCAGATAACTTAAAATATTTGTGTGTGGTGTCTCTCTATCATCACCAATTTGAAAGCCAAAAGTTCTTGTAGTCTGTTCACTAATTTGTAACCTAAAAAGGCTGATCTGGCCTTGTACATACACTGTGAATCTTCCAGTGGCCAATGGCAGGTGCACACAGATGTATTTCCATTCTTTACTTGTTGGGAAATTAGAGGATTGAGTAAACAGAAATTCAGGAGCCTTCCCTGCCTTACCATTCCTCTGTTCTGTCATTCTAGGGCAGGCTTCTTTGGGACCATAGTGGAGTATGGAGCAGAGAGGAAGATTTCCAGGCACAGCGTTTTAGGAGCCACCGTCAGTGTTGGTGTTCCCCAAGGAGTGTCCTTGAAAATCAAGTCAGTTCAAGATTACAACTCTAGGCTGCAGAGCCTGACTGTAACCTGCGTTATTCTGTTTCCAGTGTTCAGGTGGGAAGGCCCCAGTCTCAGGGCAGTGCAGGTGTATTGATGCATCTCTGTGAAAGGCTGCAGCTGTCCTCACCTCTAATCCGAGTGGTGCCCATCGGAAGCAAAGTGTGCCTTCTGCCAGTGTTACTCTGGGCCTGAGCCCCTTCTGTTGGGGATGGGGGGGTGTGCATCAAAATATTCTGAAAATGGAGCCTGAAGTAAGGTTTGGAGCAATACGGTGCATGGAGGGGAGAATTTCTGAAAATATTGTTAATAGAAATGGATTAATAATTGCATTCAGTTTTTGTAACACTGTACACAAGGACACACTTGAGTTAGTGACAGGAATGGTGAAGCCACACAGAGCTCAGTTCCTGGGAAATGGGTGTGTTCTGAAATAAGTGTTACTATCAGCGTGAGGAAAATAATAATGCACTCCTTCCCTGAAGGCGCACGCCAGTGTTATGAGCAGAGACCTTGTCTATAAGCATTTTTTTTCTCCTGATGATGTTGATCCCTTTCCTTGGTGAAATTCATGACCAAATAAATTATTTTAAGATAAAAAAACACTTTAGACTGGCCAGGTACCATCACAAGAGGTGTCTGCTGTGTAAAGGTCTGCCTCTAGGTGGTGTCAGCTCTCGGTCTTAACATTGTCGTGTTCTGGTTTATCAGATTTTCCCCTTTTTGAGCTCATCATTCACCTCTCCTTCAGTTCAGCAGTTGTTCAGCAGCACTCACTGCTGATGTGTGCTTCACCAAGTATGTTAAACTCTGCATTTCCTCTTACCTATCCCTGTTCTTTTCTTGTTCCAGGTTGAACAGAGCTAGCCAGACCTACTTCTTCCCTGTCCACCTAACAGATCAACTGCTTCCCAGCGCTGTGTTCTATGCCACCGTGGGACCTCTAGTTATCTACTTTGCCATGCACAGGCTGATCATCAAACCCTACCTCAGGGCACAAAAGGAGAGGTGAGCTTGCAAAGACTGCTTTAAGTTCAGAGCTTGAAAGTCCCACTCAGGGGCTTCTGGGATCCTGGTGCAATGGTTGGGCTGTCCAGCTGAGGCACTACTGGTCACTACATCATCAGTGCTACTGAGTTGTGGAAGCCTACAAAAATGTTGTGAAAGGTGGGGAAGAACCTTAAAACTGAGCTCATTCAAGTGAGGGTGTGAGTCAGCTGTAACCGGGGTGGGCAAGCAGACACTGCCAGCTTGTGGCTGAACCCTGTCTGCTGCGATAACCTGCTGTGGTGTTGACTTTGGGACATGGCAGGCACAGTGGGGCAGGGCTTGATAATCCTGGAGGTCTTTTCCAACCTTAGTGATTCTATGACTTCCTTGTGCCAGAGAGCTGGAGAAGCAAAGGGAGAGCACAGCGAGCGACATCCTTCAGAAGAAGCAGGAGGCTGAAGCTGCGGTGAGTCTTTCCCATAATTTATCCCCCTTAGTTTAGCTGTTTTCACTCTGGGCTTTTCTCTTTTGAACTAGATGTCTGACACTGCTTGATTTTTGCTCTGCCCCTTGTATTGTGACAGGTCCGGTTAATGCAAGAATCTGTCCGGAGGATAATTGAAGCGGAGGAAGCCAGAATGGGTAAAAATTACACCACCGTTTACTTGTTCCATAAGTTTGGAGAGAGGAAGGAACAATGCAAAGGCTGAGTGGTTGATGGGGAGAAATGCAAGGTATTGTTTATTCATTTCCACTCCATGAAGCACAGCATAACTGCTGTTGTGTATGAAGTGAGGAAGTTCCATTGTGATTCAGGTTCTGTTACCTGAACTTAGTAGGGATCCACAGAATATTGTCTTGGGACATACTATGGGATGGATCGACAGGCTGGAGGCAACAGTCTGCCTTCACCTCTGCACAAGAGAGGTGTGTGTATAAGTATGAGCAAAAGTTATAGTCTGAGATTTAGGTTTCACTGATCTCTAGCTTACACACTTCACTCCTGGGTCATCATCGAATTTAGAATTCTGATGTTTGCTAGCAGTTCCCAAGAGAACATTCCAAAGCAGAAAGACATCCACTTGGGCTGTCACATCAGTGTGGCACTGAAGTCGTGTCATTGCAGATTGCTAACAAACACCCAAGCAGAAACTTTCTTCTGATTGGAGTAGTGTGGGTCCAGTCAGGGAAAATGTGAATGTCATTGACAGCAAGAGAAAATGCTGGGATGGTCTTTTCCAAAGTGCCTGCCCAGCTGTTGGTGGGAGCTGTTCATCACATTCGTGATTTCCTGTGAAATGCAGGTTTGATTGTGGTCAATGCCTGGTATGGGAAGTTTGTTAACGACAACAGCAGGAAGAACGAGAAGGTGAAAGTCATAGATGTGACCGTGCCCCTGCAGTGCTTGGTGAAAGACTCCAAACTCATCCTTACGGAGGCTTCCAAGGTAGGTTCTGTCAAACCATGACTCAGGGGCTCAAATGTGAGACTCACAATTCAATTGAACCCTGTGCTCTCCTGCCAGGGGATTTCTCCACTGTACTGGATGCTGGTGGCTCCAGATAGTTTACAGGAGGCTGTAATTTACTGGGGCTGTACCCAGAAACTTCCCAACCCCCTGATTCACTCTTTCCTGCATTCACAACTTGCCACTGCAGTGGTAATTCCTTAGGTTCTTGTCTTATTGGCACAAACCTCCTTTTTAATGACACCTAATTCTGGCACTAAGGAATGGTTTGGGAGAGTTGAAGAGCTGTGAGGTCCATTCCCTGATGCTCACTCTCTCCTTGTCCATTTCAAGGCTGGGCTGCCGGGTTTCTACGACCCCTGCGTGGGTGAGGAGAAGAGTCTGAAAGTGCTTTATCAGTTCCGAGGAGTTATGCACCAAGTGATGTCAGCTGACAACGAGGCCCTTAGGATACCAAAGCAATGTGAGTAGCTGGGACTGCCCTGCTTCTTCCCTCAGGAACCAGTAAAAGATTGCTTCAGCTCTGTGTGGCAAAGTGCACAGAACTGGGGTTCAGAACTGGGGTTACTTGACTGACATTTAATGCCTCTGGAGTGTGAGCTAAAAGGGCTCAGCAGCACTACCGCAGCTGCTGGTACCATCTCACCAGTTATATTCAGACTAGAGTTAGGAGCAAAGGCTCCTGCAGCTGCTGGTGTCCCTGCCAGGCAATTCACAGCTCTGCATTGCCCTTTGAGGGCTGAAATGGATGTGTGAAGGCAAGTGGGAGGCCTGAGCCAAATTTCTTCCTCATCCCCATTTTATCTACCTGCCAAAACATTTTCCCTAATGGAACAATTCAGTGAGACCAGTGTCTGCTGGTGCCAAGATTTACTGGTACCCCTGTAGGTCTGGGGAGTCAGATGAAGGGTGCAAACCTTGTGTTTACTCTAGACCAGCTCCCAGTTCCAGTTTGAGAAGGAGATCCAAAACTTCCATAAGTACGTTGGAGGTTTATATGAGTTGTATTTAATGAGCAGCCAGAGAGGCTCCTGTGTGTCCCTGGTACAGTGGTAAGTGCAAACTGAGATGTGGCGTGTGTCCAGTTACTGTTTTCCTCCAACAGCGCACAGAATCGATGCAGATGGTTAATCTGATGGGAGTGTCCATGTCCATTACTGTACCTGGGTGAGCGGAAACGGCAAAGCCTCCCCTGGACGCTGCAAGATTGAACAGAGACATTTTTATTTTTACTATCCTATAGCAGGCAGTGTCCCACAAGTTATGTTAGGAGACAAAATGAGAGAACTTGCTTCTCCAGGTGGCTCCAAAGCAATACTTCTCTGAATTATGGTTCATTAACCAATAAAGCAACGTGACTCTGAATGCGCAGTGCTTTCTGCTGAGGTCATGTGAGTGGGCACTGAGCACCACCCATCACACAGCCAAGTCCTTCATGCTCTGATTGTCCATTTTTGCAGTCTCGCTTACATGTTCTTGCACTGAACAGGAAGGAAGACCTGTTGTTCTGTCTTCTCCATGCTTCCTGGGGTAGGTAACATACCTTTTCCTGCTCCTGAGGGGAAGTTAAGTTCTCTGGCCACCTCCTGGAAGGCCTCTGAGTTAATCCTTTTGTTGGAAGGAGGACAGAGATTGTTTTCCATCTCAAACCTGTGTTTGAAATGCGCTTGTTAAGAAAAAGTATATTTGGAATCGTGTTCTTTGCCTTTTTGTAGTAACATGGACCTCTTCAGCGTGAATCCATGCAACTGCTAATCGCATACACTGCTGTTCCAACAAGGACGCAGGGTGTAATAGTCTTAGTAATTCTTCTGCCACCTAAAACCGTGTTCTGTCAAGGTTTTCAAGGAAAGAGGAAAGCATGGGGGGAAGATGGAAAGCAATTAATTTAATTTGATCCTGATGCTGCAACTGTCTCTTCCCATCTAATTTATTTCTGGGAAAACGAGGAGCATAGACCAAAGAGAAGAGAGATACCAAATAAAAACATAAAGTTCAGCTGCCCTTTCTAAGCAGCATCAGTTATGACATCAGTCCTTTGGATGAATCTTGCATAGAACAACCAACAGGGCAGCCCTGTTCTAGTGATGCACACGATGGAACCAGCAGCCTTATAGCATCTACTGCGTGCTGCATGTGTCAACGCTGCCAGGGGCTTCTCTAGAGCAAAGGAATAATTGTGGCTGCTTCTCAGTCACAGTTCTGCTCTTGGTGAGCCCTCAAGCGGCCTTCATTGTTCACATATGAAAGATAGGGGGGAAAAACCTATCTTGGCGGCTGTTGTTCTTGCCAATTACTACCATAAATCATTTCCTGACGCATACCCAGCCCCTTTTTCTGTGCAACTGTAGTTCTCTTTGCTCAGGCCATTGTAACAGGAGAATGAGAGTTCCAGAAGTGTACTTGAGCCAATCTGAAAGAGATGCTCCCCCCCTCTAAACAACTTCATATAATGAAGGGGTGTTGACTTGTTTTTATTAAAAACAAATCCAGACTCTTCAGTGGTTCAGGATCTTCTGGTGCAGGATTTTTTCACTTACAACCAGTGTTGTGTTGATCTGAAATCAAATGTAAAATGTGCAATAAATTATATTCAGCTGAAAAGTAGCCCCCATTCCCTTTGCATCCTTAGAGCTCTTGAAAATAAACTCCTGCAAAGCCAGGGTTGCAAGTTCTGTAAACGTGACTGCACCCTCTGTCACATACTGCTCATTGACTTCTACTGGTCGCTTGTGTGCATGACTGGTTGAGCTGGGCAGAAACCTCCACCAGAAATTCCTCTTTCATGTCTTGGCACTGCATGAGGTGTACGGTCAAGAAAGCCGGTCTGTGGTGACGAGGAAGTGGCAAAATACTTCCAGGAGGAGCACAGGGACATCACCTTCACTGCTTGATTACAAAGAATAATGGTAGCACAGCCCTGTGTCTCAGCTGTGACGCTGAGGATTGCGTTCATGAAAGAAGTGTACACAGTGAAACAACTTTCCTTGTTTGTGACAGCTTCCTGAGCCGCAGTTCCTGCTGGCAGGGAAGTATTTTCTTGACTGGACTAATAGTGATGTGATTCTGAAATCTGCTTCAGTATTTTGGGGTGTCCCATGGTATTTCTACACTGGAAAAATAATGTCTGAGGGGCTGAGTGCATTGTTCCTGCTCCAGCAGGGCAGGGCAGCACTTGTGTGCTAACTTTAAAATGCCACAGAAATGTGAGAGGATGCATCTGTCTCCAGTGGACCCAGCAAATGCTTAAAATGCCTTATTGAGCATCTAGGAAACATGCACCTCCTGAGGTGGAGGTTTAGGATTTAGAGTCTTCCCTTGTCTTCCTGTAGGTGCTCTCCTCTTTGACACCTGTGTCCCAGGGTGGCCCAGTCAGTGAAAGGCTACAAAAAGCTACACAAAAGCCCTCCCATGCATTCACAGCTCCGAGGTGGCGCTTCCCTCTTACTCACAGCTGTGTTCCCATCAGAGAACTGACTCGGTTCTGCCTTCCCCCTGCACCTCAGGATTACCTTTCTGCCTAATCACAAAGAAGTTTGTGCAAGGGACAGATGAACCTTAACTTTGCACTTCATACACTTGAATTTGCAACTCTCGTTAAAGTCAAATCCCTCATGATTAATGCTGGCACAGGCCTCACCCCGTTCCCTCTCTGAGCATAGTTAAGTGTAATCAGCTCATTTTCTCCTGCCAGATCAGCCCACCAAGATTCCACTCTTGCTATTTCCGTTTTCAAGCCCTGTCAGTGCCATTCCCCATCCACAAGGCGGCTGCTGCTCCTTCTTCTCCACCGTAGTTAAAGCCTGAGCTCCATTTTTGCTTCCCTGCACTGTTTGTGGTTGCCAGGCTGAGCTGTGTCCACACGGTGGAGTCCGCTGCCTGCCCGGCTCTTTCCTTTAAGCCAGGCATTGGGTCGGTCTCTCCTGCTGAATCCTTACTCCAGCCACCTCCTCCTCTCTTCCTTGTTTGCCATCAGTGCAAAGTTTTAGAGACTGTAAAAATATCCCCCCTTGAGAAACCGCAGTGTTCCACCGCCAGTCCTGCTGTAGGAGCTGCCATTTTACAGCCACAGCTCCCCTGGGAGCTCTGCTTATCACTCTAGATAATTCAAAATTACAAACAATTAAAATAGAAGCTTTGAGCAACAAGAGCTCAGCTTCTAATGTGATCCACTTCCATTTCCAAAGAGTTGAGCCAGCTTTAAGGCTGCTGCTTTGAACGCAGCTGGCTGAGCAGCAGTGCCTTGGGGCTTGGCCAGGAGCTGAGGCCTGGCACCCAGCACCAGCTCCCCTGGGGTGGTTCAGGGTCCTCAGAGCCACCCTGCAGAGCACCAGGGCTGGGAGGGAAGGAGCTCTCCTTCAGCCAGCTCCCAGAGGGTTTAAAGGGATTTTGGGTTGTGTCAGGCTGAGTAGGCCAACACAGCACAGCCCAGGGTCCATTTCTGAGGCTGCACTGCCCAGTTCTGCACGGACCTGGCTCCTGGGCAAGCGAAACAAGCATGGGACCACCTTGACCAACAGTCTTCCACAAAGGACCCCTGCCAGGACCGTGCGCTGCTGCCACTGCAGCTATCCTGACCCCAGCCCTGCACCCCCAGGATGACATCAGCCCACACACCTTCCTTTCAGCCACCTTAGTGCAGCGTTCTGGCTGCCCTCCCGCAGCAGTGGGCATTGCCTGCTCCCATTGTTCCACCCTGCCCCATGCTCTTCCCTGCACCAGCAACCAGGCTCCACCACAATTTACTTTGCTTACAGCAGAGCCTGGGCAAGGAGGAGCTACAGAGATGGGGATCCCTGTGCACACAAAAGATATGTTTGCAGCACTCATTATGGGAAGATGGGCTTCAAGTATCAAGTCTTGCTGCTACCTGCACAACTGCTTTACACACCAGTAAATCATAACAGCAGACTCCCGAGTTTGGAATGCAACAAAATTGTCATTGATTTGTTTCACATTTAAGAAAAAAAACATGGTTCATTAAAACAGTTTTAATGAAAAAATAAAGTTCTGAATTAAACTATAATTATACACAGTCAAAAGTAACAAACTAAAATAATGGAGATGTTACTTCTTTTTGTCTCTGCTGATACTGTAACATGCTGGACTTGTCAGACACATCTGTGGGACAGATCTGAACAGGTAACAGAACAGGAGTCAGTCACATCGATGAGGATCACTCTCTGTGACACAAGCAGCTCACTTGGCAGTTCACTGTTTCTCCCATAAAGGCTTCAGGAGTGCAGAGGCCCAGTTGAATTGCAGACGCTGTAAACAAAGAAATACCAATTTTCGGAGCATGTCCAACCCTTATGCAGCTTGCGACTGACATCTTCCGCAGCCTTTCTCTTGGCAGAGTGAAATGGCAGCATTTGAGAACTTTGGTTATTTTTCTGGCTGCAAAGAACAGTCAGGCAGCCGTCAGGGGCAAGTCTTTGGCAAACTCCTTGGTGGTTCCACAGAGCTTCTGGAAGGCAGCGTACCATCGTGGTCTTAAGGTTTTGCAGAAGCTGAAGCTGGTTTTCAGAACCCAGAGTCTTTTGTTGCAGCTGGTGGGATGGGAATTTTATAAAGCAGCAGGACTGGAGAACCGTTGCACATCACTCAACTCCATCATCCCAACCTAGGCCAGCAGACTTGCACGCCCCCACATCCCAGCAGCAGAGTCCCAGGTGTTGCAGTGCTGGGCAGTGCCTGGAGCTCTGGCAGTGCCATGTCAGATGTCCGGAGGTGTGTAACCACCTCTGTACTCGAGACACCCATGGTGAGCACCAGGATGTACCTCCTGATGAGGTGGCACTCAGCTAAGGCTGTACCTGCGTCCCTACCAGCCTCACTTTTGTCATGGAACCACCAGCGACTCCCCTCGCCTCTTGGTCACACAGGACTGAGCACTTGTTCATCAGGCAGAACGTTGGAGAAATGCCTCGAAACGCAAACCGAATTTGTGCAGGACATACGGCTCACTCTGGTCATCGAGGAACACCGCAGCCATCTCGATGGCCTTGTGAACGAGCCTCAACTCCCTGCCATGGTTCTGGAGGGATTTCCCTCGGGCTGAGGCCCCAGGAAGTCCCATGGAGGGACCGCAGCATTAGGCAGGGGCCTTGGCGCTCTCCTGTCCTCCCTCACACTGGATGGATCTTCATTGCACTTCATCTTCTCAGCTGCATGTCCTGCATTTGCTTTTATCTGTGTAATTTGCAACCAATAGGTTAAAGATTCCTTTTTTTTTGATTACAAATCCAGTCTCAAAAAAACAGAGAAAACAAAAGTCAACTCAGTTGTAGCACTCAAATGGAAATGATCAAATCCCAAACCAGACCTGCCAGGTTCTAAGTTTACTACGTCCCCTTTACAGTCCACGTTTGAAATCTAGGCTGAGGAAAGGGAAAGTCATTGTCCTTTTAAAACAGCACCTTAGAGTTTAACAAAGGGCCGGAAAATGGAGCAAACGGCATCCCCCCACACACATCTGAGCCGATCATGCAAAGCAAAGTCACAAAAAATCACCGTAAGATGGAATCCGGTGTCGCTAATCCCCAGCGCTGCCTGTCCAGAAAAGGGCTGCTCTCTTCCTTTAAACGCGCCGGTCCCTCGGCGCAGGAAGAAGTCCCATTTTCACTTGAATGATGACAAATCACAGAACTCCTCTGCTGCCCGGGGCCCACTG
The DNA here is from genome assembly GCA_033558185.1 of Dromococcyx pavoninus. Taxonomy (NCBI): domain Eukaryota; kingdom Metazoa; phylum Chordata; class Aves; order Cuculiformes; family Neomorphidae; genus Dromococcyx; species Dromococcyx pavoninus. The sequence goes on along the minus strand of JAUMJL010001286.1, from coordinate 3,397 downwards.
AGGAGGAGGCAGATGGCGCAGAGGTCAGTATGCATTGACGCTCCCTCCTATGGAGCCTCAGAATATCTAAGATCAATATATATGGACAAATGGGCAGGTATAATATCACATTAAAAGTAAAACACGTAGCCATTTACTTTTCAGACTCTTCACACAGATTCTCTCCTCCTTCTCCTCCCTCTCTGGAGGAGGAGGAGTCTCCTAGCACAGAGAAGGTTTGCAGTTTCCTGATGGATGACAAAACATACGTGGCAAAGGTATTTTACATTCCCCAGACATCACCCAGTTCACGGTGTAACCGGACAAAACCCCACCGAACCCAGAGCGCGTGGTCTGTCCCTCGAGCCGACCGGTACCCGGCAGCAGTTCTGAGCAGTCAGCCCCTGCCAGCCCCACTGCCCACGCCTCGGTGATTCCTCGTTCCTGTTGGCGCAGCCGGACGGGCAGCCCTTCGGCCTGAGCAGCAGCAGTTCGGGGGAGCCCTCCCAGTTCCCGGCCAGGGCTCGCCCGCCCGTGCAGCGCACCAGCACGCGCCTCCCTCCCTAGTCCAGAAAGCGCCTGCGCGAGCCCGTCCGGGAGCGGTTCGAACGACGAATGTCAAACTTGGAGTCCCGGCACTTCTGGCAAATGTAGACCTCTGGGACGTTGGACTTGCGGATTTTGGCGCAGGAGAGGTGAATCCAGGTGTGGCACTCGTTACACTCAATCATCGGCCGTCCAGCGAAAGGCTTCATGCAGAAGCAGGTGACCAGGTCCCAGGAATCGTCATCTGCAAAGAGAACAGCAAGCTCCGTTTGTAATGGCCAACACTTCTCACTCGCACTGGTAGTTTATCCTCCTCCTGCACTAAATGAGCTACTTGGGTTTCAAAGACAGGTGCTTTGCTGGTTTTTCCACATCTTAAGACAAACTGGTCTCCCTTGCATGGGAAGAGACCCTGAGCAGTACACGAGAGGCTGTAATCGGACAGGAGAATTGGCTGCCACAGCTTTTCACTCAGTTCTTTGTAAAATCAGCCAAACAACCTCCCCCTCCCCTCAGAAACCCAATCACTACTTAATCCTGCCCAGGCAGCACGCCCTGGTGTTACCCCTTTCCGTAAGGTATCAATGAGATGGGCAGCAGCACTGCTGCTGGCACCTGGCTCATCCCCTTAAGGTAGCCAGGCCACCTACCCGAATCCACCATGATGTCCTCATCATCGCCAGTGCCGTCCTCATCCCGAAAGACCACCTGCTTGCCCTGCCGAATGACTGTCCGCTTGCCCACGCTCTGGATCTCCACCGTCTGCTCGGCTGTCACGGCAGGGAAGGAGACACTGGAAGGTGTGTCAGAGTCCCACACCGAGCAGTGCTCGGTTGCAGACTGAGGATCGCCCTCAGACGAGGGGCTCATCGGTGTCTCCACATAAGAGTCCTCTGCCTCCAATTCCAGCAGCTTCTCCTCATAATCCTCCTCTGCAGACACCTCTGTCTCCCTCCTCTTCAGCTTTTTCTTCTTCCTGATCTTATCGATTTGCTTTCGCTCCGGCAGAAAGTTGCTGGGCTTTGCCCGCTGGAACAGGGATCCATACGGTTTCACTCGCTTCAGCTGACTGAAATTCTTTCTGTTCTTGGTGGGCAGGGAGACAGAGGAGGGGACGTCATTGAAGCGGGGATCCCAGCTATCGCTGTCAATGGTACCTCCGGTGCTGTTGGGAGGGCTGGGGCTGTTCCTCAGTGGTGTTTCCTGGACAATGTTGACAGAACGGATAAAGGCATTAATTTGGAGCTGACACGTGTGCAGTGCTGAGGCGCTGCGCCTGTCCCCGAGGCGCTGCCTGGCAGGGCTGATCTCACCCAACTTCAAGCCTCCCACGCACCACACCGTCACCTGCACTGCCTCTGGGATCTGCAGCCAGGCAGAGCTGCAGCCTGGAGCAGCCAGGCCTGGAGAGGCTGCGGGAGCGACTCTGGGAGCCACGGGGGAATCTGCAGCCAGACAGAGCTGAGGCATGGAGTTGCCAGGCTCCAGAAAGGCTATGGGAGCAATTCTGGGAGCCGTACTGGGATCTGCAGCCGGGCAGAGCAGCAGCATGGAGATGCCCAGGCCTGGAGATGCTGCAGGAGCGATTCAGGGAGCCGTATGGATTTCACCCCACCCCAAAGCAGCCCCGTCCCTCTGCGCCCACCTTGTCCCGGCCCCCTCACCTCCTGCGGGTAGGGGATGTACCCTGCGTAGGCCAGCACAAAGGTGCAGAACTTGTTGAAGTCTTCCACGGTGCGATGGCGCCGGGAGGCGGGGGAGAAATCCTGCGGGAGAGGGAGGGGGGTCAGCGGCGGGGGAGGGGGGGGAAGGCACCGAGGGGACAGGAGGCCCCGCCGGGGGAGAGGAACCGCCGGAGGGTGGAGGAAGCCCTGCCGCTGCCGCCGCCGCCGCTCGGCTCCGCCTGCCCGCCCGCCCCGCCCCCACTCCCCGCGGCGGCACCGGGTGGCGCCCCCCTTCCCCCAGTATTGGTACCGGGCACCACTGCACACACACCCTCCTCCCCCCGGGACTCGGCACCGAGCAGCACCACCCCCCCACACACTCCTTCCCTCCGTGTTTCGGTATCGAGCCGCGCCGCCCGCCGGCCTCCCCCTTCCTCCCTGTCTCGGTACCGGGCAGCGCCGCCCATCCCACAGTACCGGGAAACAGCGCCCACACTCCCCCGGTCACAGCACCGGACGGTGCCCCCTGCCCCCCCCCCCCCGATTTCGGTACCGGGAAACACCGCGCGCTCGCCCTCTCCCCCCCCCTCCCCCCCCCGCATCTCGGTACCGGACACCGCCGCCCCCCCCCAATCTCTCAGGCCGCTCACTCTTTTCCCCCCACGTTTCGGCAGCCCCTCCCTTTCCCGCCCCCCCCCCCCCCCCCCTCCGTCTCAGCACCGGCAGCAGCGCCGCCCCTCCCGCCTTTCCTCCACGTTTCGGTACCGAGCAGCGCCGCCCTCTCCGGTCTCCCGGTAGATGTCCCTCAGGACGCCTCTCCCCCGCCTCCCCCCACGTTTCGGTAGTACCGCCCGCTCCCACCCCCCCACCCCCTCCTCAGATCTCAATACCGGGCAGCGCTGCGCCCTCTTTCCCCCAGTTCTCAGCACCGGGCAGCGCCGCCCCCGGCCCTTTCCCTCCACGTTTCGGTACTGGGAAGCACCGCTCGCTCTCCTCCTCCCTCACCCCAGTACCGGACAGCGCCGACTTCTCGGTCCCTCAGGACGTCCCCCACCCTCCACGTTTCGGCAGCGCTGCCCGCTCCCTCCCCATCCCCCCCGCCCCGATCTCAATACCGGGCAGCGCTGCTCTCCCCATTCCCGTCTCAATAACGGGCAGTGCCCCCCACTCCTCGAACTGGTCTCTCGGTACGGGTCCCTCAGTGAGGC
>JAUMJL010001285.1:0-381996 GCA_033558185.1 Dromococcyx pavoninus | reverse complement strand
CCTCCCCCCGCTCTGTCCCGCTTTCCATGGTGGTTTCTGTTTTTTTTCCCTTCTTTTCCCCTTTGAGTCCTGCGTCTCTTCCTCCGGCGAGACGGGGAAATGGCCGCCCAGCCGCGATAAGGGGAGCGGGGCAGCCGCGAGTTCCGTCCGCCAAGGTGAGGAATGGGCGGAGGAGGTGAGGGAAGGCTTTGCGAGACGATGGCTGCGGAGCCTAGGCTGAGGGGGAGCAGCACCCCCCGCCCCTCGCGCGCGGCCGCCCCTCCCGCCTCGTCTTGCCCCCCCCTCCCCCCCCCCGGGCCGCGCGGTGCCCGCGCGTTGCGCCGTCCCGCCCTTCCCCGCCGCGTGACTCGGGAGCTGCGCAGCCATTATCCCTCCGCCACAGCTCCCGCAGCCGCGGGGCCGCCGTTTCCCCGGGGAGGGCACGGAAACAGCACGGACAGCTGCCGCTCTCTCTGGGAGTCGAGTCGAGCCGGGCCGGGTCGGACCGGACCGGGCCTGCGTCGCTCCTCGCTGGGTCCCGGGGAGCGCAGGTAGAGAGGGAAGGGGGGAGGCGGCCACGGGGCTTTCTTCGCAGAGTGACCTGAGTTGGAAGGGACCCACAAGGATCATCGAGTCCAGCTCCTGCCCAGGACAATCCCAGCATTCGCACCGTGTGTCTGAGGGCATTGTCCAAAGGCTTCTTGAGGTGTTTCGCAGCTTCTGGAAACCCGCCGGGTGTATGGGTGGGGGGCGCAATAGGCGGCCTGACCCGAGGCCCGGGCGATCTGGGGGTGCAGCCTTCCCGTCCTCCCTCCCTGTGGGAGGTGGGCCCGAGGAGGTCGCTGTGTGTGCGGGGCTGGTTGCAGGAACGGAAAGTCTGGCCGTTATCCCCAAGGGTGTGTCTGCGAGGAGGGAAACGGCGCTGGGGTGAGAGGATGCTTCCCGGTGTTGGATCAGCCCTCGCGCTCGTTAGAGGAACTTCCCTTCGGGCGTGACTGCGGTTCAGGTGCTTGTGCCATACAGACTCCGGCCCTGCTTGCCTCCCTGCGCCTTACCTACCGTCCTTAGAAATGCCCGCAGAAGCCAGCGTGGGGCCAGAGTGGGGGTTTTGCCCCTTGCTGAAAAGGGCTATTTATATTCTCGGTGTTGATCGTACTGTGGTATATGGTCTTTGAGGGATCTTGTGCTTTATTTCTCGTTGGCTTCATAACCCCCCTACTTCTCGCCTTTACTTTTCTTAGGAAAATTAAATTCTTGCTTTCTGTGTCATCGTAATCCTTTACCAAGTCAAGTCAGTACACCTTGTCACTTGTTTATCTCCAAGATCAAAGTTTTTACAGTAGCACTTAAGATTTACTACAGAAAGACCCGAGGACATGCAAAACAAAGGAGTTTTTGACACTGCAAGTAATAACTGCTCGAGTAATGGTTGGTTTATTATAAATATATTAGACCATTCCTTGGAACAGTTTTTTTCTCAGCATTGGAAGGATTGATCAAAGAGTGTGGGGTTCTAGGAAGATGGTGTCTAGCTGTTGTCTTTCTCCTTTCATTGCTTTAGACTAAAGCGGGGAAAATAAAGACTCTGGCTCTGAAGTGCACTCCAAGTGTACAGCTTCTTGTAGGAAGGAGTGTAAGGATCGCTTCCACTCTCTCGTCCCTCTTCATGTTGAGTGACAGGCTGGGCTGAATGGCAGGAAGAGGTTAAATGTGTTACATATATCAGGATCTGCAGTGTGACTACTTTTCATGGAAGCACTGGCTCCATGGCTGTCTCTAGGCTGTAGTGGGCCTGACTGTAAGGAGGAATCCCTCAGGTGAAGGGTGTGGCTGAGGGAATCTTTCTTGGGGGATCGGGGTGGCATGTAGCACGGGGAAGGGCCCCTTGCCATTGGGGATGCAGAAAACTTGGAGTGGTTGTAGGAATTCAGAAAGGGTCAGCTGGGAGCTGTTGGTATGAGCTAGGGTGCAGGTATTTGGAGGGATTAGATTCGTGCTGAGATTGTGGTGTAGGGGGGTGAGGAATGCCAGAGAACATTTGGGATTTGGTTACAGGTAATGGAGATAGGTGAAGGAAAATACTGAAGAAGGTAAGCCTTCGAGTTAAAACTGGATTCAGTTTATTTGTGTGAAAGTTTCTCCCAAACATATTTTGAAAAGTCTTGCCCGCACTGGCCTCCCTGCAGCCTTGTGGTAAGTGGGATCTGGGAGGTGATGTGGCTGAGAAGTTTGCCTTGTCTTTTCATCCAGAGTAGTTTTATTTTGGATCAATTAACTGCTTCAGCTCACCAAGCTCCTATATGAAGATCAGTCTTGGAACAAATGAGGGAGGGAAGGTAGCCTTTTCTGTGGCAGTATGCTCATAGCTTATTGTAAAGAGGTTGTGGAAATGACTGTGTGAGGGCACATGAAAACACAATGTTTAAAACACTAAGAAAAAACTGAAGAATGGCTATCCAAAAGTATGCTAATTCCTTTATGTGTATTGAAAAAATTCTTAAAAATAGCGTCTTTAGTTTCTGTGTTTTTAGTTAGAGAAGCATGCTTTTGTTTGCCGGTAGTGTTACATAAAAGGACTGCTACTGATCATGTGATGGAGAGCTGATTTTACTGTTACTGTGATGCTGGCTTTTGACTTTATTTGCAAATATGTTATGTTGTTTTCTATAAAGAAATTAATTAATTAGGAAAAAAGACCTTTGTATGTTTTACTGTTCCATTTGATTTTTCATGCTGTTATTCCCTACATGAGTCTGGTTTTGTAACTCTGTGAATATTATGAAGATAATACTATATAGTAAGAATATGAAGTGGAGGAAAGTATGATTCTTAGCTCCTGTTTGTACATGCCGAGATAGACTGGGCAAATTTGCTGTGGTATTGTAATATTTGTAAGATTCTAGTCAATGATAATCTGAGTGATAGAGGTTTACAGTCACTAGTGAAATGCATTCTGTTTTTATTTTTGATGCACCACTGTTGATTTTGTAGATCTAAAAAATGGGCGGGCAGAGGAGGTAAAAAAGGCGTGATGGATGTAAAAGCCCTGAACAAATGTCTTACACTACTGTCTTAGTAAGACTGACTTTTGAGCGTATGTATTATGAGAGAATATTACAAATTCTGTGACATTTCTTGAAGACTGTCCCATCCTCTTCTGTTTTGTCTTGATTGTATAATCCTCATTTCTTTTGTAAGCCTGAATCTCTGAATGAAAATGCATTTTGGCAACAGCTTGGGAATTACTTTAACAAGATTTTGACTTAAATCTTCCTGACAGCTTTCAAGTAATGCTTAAGCAAGAGAAATGTGCGTTAGGATAGCTAAAATAATGAAACAAAGAGGAAGCAGTGTTTTGCTAGTGTAAGTAGGGATAATTGTCCTAAAATGTCTTTAAAAACTTCCATATGTGAAGAAGTTTTGGAAAAGTTTTACAGATATGTTACATCTGCAGCCTGTGTACCCTAAGAAAACTTTAAAATCAGTGGTGTAGTGAAGACTCTTATAAATAGTGTTTAAAAGGATTGGAAATGGTTTTCTTCATTCTTCAGTTTTCTTTAAAGATAGCAAATTCTAACAGTGACATTTACTTCCTCGTTATTGTGTTGCTTGTGTTGGGATGAGCCTGATTCTGTTATGTATCTTGTTTTTGCCTGATGGTCACACTTCCTCAGACTGATTTAAAACATTACACAGAGATCTTGCTGTTATGTTTTTAAGAAACATTTCTTTACTCCCTCTTTGGTCATGAATGTGACTAAGTATCTGACAGGTAGTGGGACTGTATTTTTTAAAAAAAGTCCTTTGTTTATTTTTAATTGCTGCTTGCCAGTAACTGTTAAAAAGCTTAACTTCCAAGTTTGCGGCTGGTGGCTTTGCCAAGCTAGTTTCAGGGAAGCTTTAAGATTGCAGTACTGCCAAAAGAAGCAGTCCTGTCTGACTGCTAATTGCAGCTTCCCTGTGTTGGCCCAGCTGTTTGTGGGGCTGTGTCATGAACTGTATCATAAAAATCATATGTATTGAAACTAATCCAGGTTGGTTCATGGATTTTTCTGATCTAATTCACTATGTGGCTGCAGAATTACTTGTGCTGGCATGAGGGTGAACATCATTGGGAATGTGAGGAAACAAAGGATAGGAGAGACCAGAGTGTTTCTTTAAACTAGCAGTACCAGTGTATTCTGATTTAAAGTACTGTGGAACTACAGCAGCTTCCTTTGTTATATCCAGATCTTCTAATGCAGGAATGAAATGATTGAGAGTTAAGCATCTTTTTTCTGTATTCAAGGCAGAAAGCAAGTGAGAAAGAAGCTTGAGTTGCAAAAAGCATGTGGATTACAGCCCTGCTGTTTTTAGGCATAGACCATGTTCCTAGCTGTTACAGTCCGTTCTTAAAAATGTTTGGGTGTTAGTGATGATGTTTTGTGTCCCATTCTTAATTTGCACCTTTGGCAGTCTCTGGGTCTCTTCTGAGACTACTCCAGAGATAAGATTCATGGACTGAAATGAGAGGGGCAACCGATCATTTTTTTTTGATGATTGATGTTGTGTATCAACATATGATGCTTAGCATCTCTTTTTCTCTTTACCATTCCTGCCCTTATTGGTGTGGTGTAGCCACTGTAGACTGACAGTGAGCATGAAAGTCTACAAGAAGAGGCTACAGTTGTTTTTATTTGATACTGTGAAACAATATTTTGTAGTTGTGATTCTTTCAGAGGAATGTGTACTTTTCCTGTTGAAGTGTGAAGCGTGTAAATGCTTACTGTTACAAAGGAGCTGTATTCGTGCATATTTCTTTATCTGCTGCTGGTTTTCTCTGAATTTGCTTGAGTAGAGGTTAATAAACAGATTCTTGCATATTGTGAGAATATTTACACAGACAAACTTCTATTAAAAAAACAGGTATATGATCTTTTCACTTCTCTTCCTGAGTCTGAGTGTTGTCTGGAAAAGGTGGGTTTGTGTCAAGCTTTTACCTGTTACAATTAAATGGAAACAAAAGCTTCCAATAGTTGAGGGTTTTTTATAGGATAGCAAATATATTTTAGCTGCCAATAGTTGGACATGATGTATCCAATGGCTGTTAAAAAAAAAAAAATTGTGGCTGGTTCTCACTTTGCCAGTTGCTAGAGAAGATTCCTAAAAGTGTGCAGAAGTGACTGCCAGAGTTTGAGCTGTAGTAATTTAAGATCCTGTCTTTTGCCTAGAGGTTTTAAGGTAAAGTAATTGTCTTGTTCTATATCCCTAGGATCTAAAGACTTGTGTAAGTTAGGATTTTGGATTTCAGCTCACACCAACAGATTGTTTTTAAGAGTCAGAAGCAGAGATGATTTAAATATTGATTTAAGATTTCATACTGAACTTTGAACTTTTAGCTGAAGCTTGTATTTCTACTTCTGTATTAGACGTCTGAATGCCTTAATTAACCTTTTCTAGCTAATACCATCTCGCCTTTTGTCTAGACAAGATCTGAAATGGTCCGATACACTACTGTGCTCCTTCAGAGGCTCATGCTTGCCGATGATAAGAAGTAAAAACTTAACCTTATTAAAGCATATATTTTGTAGAAATTGGAAGTATCTTGGTCACTACTAGTGAATGGTAAGTGGAGTTTTGAAAGCAGTGTTTATGAATACACGGGGTACACTACTTTTAGATGAAGAAAGTATTTGAAAACATCTGTGAACAAATGTGAAAGTGTCATTTAGGAGCAGTGGATGTTTTATGGTTGTGGCTTTAATGGATAAGTTGTTGAGATGCAGAATTTCTAGGGAATTTTGAGTGGAGTTGTAAAGTTTGCTTAAGATTGAGTCAGACTACAGATGTATCATAATCTTAAGGCTTTGAGGTAACTAAAAGCTGAAAATGAAAAATTTGAACTTTGGAGACTGGTTTCATTATTACAATTATACTTTGTTGCTGTATACCTGTAAAGGAGCTTATTTTTGAAGATTACTTTGATTATTTGGGTAAACTCAGATATGTCTCTGTATTTTAAACAGGAAGATATAACAGAGTAATGCTTGTAAAAATGTTGCAGAGAAACGTAAAGCTTTTGCTGCTGTCTTAAGTTCTCATCCCAAATATTTTTTGAAAAAGATAGCTTCAGTTAAGTGCAAAGCTGTTAGAGTTGAAACTGATCTTAAGAATCTGCCACTGTCCTTTTTGCCCCTTCCTCCTGGCTATGTTTTTCTTTCCCCTTGTCCAGCTCTGGGACTTTTTTCACCCTTCATTAAGCCAGTTTGATAACCTAATCATGTGAAAGTGATTTCTGGTTATTGAGACCCTGCTCACTGAAAGACCAGGGTGTCAGGGCTGTTATGAAGCTAGGGGTAGTGCATTATACAGCTCTGTAAGCAAGTTTGAAGGAGGAGTAATCATATATGGAAAGGGAGTTGGATCTGCCCCTTAGCAATGGCTAGCTCTTGAGCTCCTCCAGTCCTAACGTGTAGCTTCACTGAGTCAAAAAGTAAACTTGCCATTTCTTATATATTGCCTTTTCATGATAAACAGATTGTTTGAACCCAGTTAAGCAAAAGGTATTACCTGCCCTTTAGTAAAAGTTCATGTCTTTTAACAATCCCTTTTTCTGTTCTATAGGGATCAGTATTGCTGAAAGCACAAAGAGTTTTGAAATAATTTCTTCATTGGCACCAACTAACAGTTTGAGGTAAGATTAACTTAATTCGTTTAAAACGAGAATTGATTTTATTTTCCTGAAATTTATGCATACAATAATAAGCTAAAATATATAAAACTCTGGAATTAGCACCCGCCTTGTAAAGGTCAGCTATCATACAGTTACTTACACTTGTACATAGAATACAAATGTGTAAATGTTATTTTTGAATAGAGGGAAAATAAACCATATTTCTTTTCCTTTAAAGCTAAAATTAGGTATCCTAAACTCACTGTGCATCTAAACTTTGGTCTGAAAAATACTTAAAATAGCAAAGAAACAGGTTGGGTTTTTTTCTGTCACTCTTGGAAAATTGGTATGCTTCCTGTCTTACAACAGTTTAAAAACTCTAAATTTATGCTGCATGTGAGTCGATGAGCAGGAGAGACTATAAGCCATTTTCTGTGAGTTTAATTGAGCACAATGAATTAGAAACCATCTTCTGAGTATAGGATATGTAAAATTGTTTTTTAATGCAAGGAGCAAATAAAAGACAGTGTTCGACATATTATTCTCCAAGATAAATAAATGGAAAGCTAGTTTAGGTAAAAATTATGTTTTTGTCTGTTAGTTTTGTATTTAAGTGTCTTTGGGGCCATGCGAACTCTTGTGTTTCTGTGGTGAGCAAAGTCATGTGGTGCAGGAGGGAGCAGTTGATAGAGAAGTTGGTCTGCTTTTTTTTGAGTTTGCTTAGTGTGTCTAAAATCTGTTAAATTTTGTTGACTTTCAGTTAAGCTCTAATGCTGTTTATTTGTCTTTACATAATTGAAATACCACCTAGGTTACAAGAAAGATTATATGAAGTACCTTGTTACAGAACGCGCTTCTTGTGTTCAGCTTGTATTTTCAGTATAGTAATTTTTGACCTTCATGCTCATTTGCAACACAAAAGTTAAATGTCAGGGTTTTTTTCATTTTTGCTTTAGTTCTTATTAAACAATGATGATTATAGATACTGAGCGTACAAAGGCCTGAAAGTGTATAGTTACTTGTTTGCAGTTTAAATTCAGGTTGTATAATGTAACCATTCTTTTTTTTAAAGGTGGTTAATTTCAGAAGAATATGGTAAGGGGTCAAAAGTTTTAATTAAATTTGGGATTTTTAGCCAATGCTTTTAAAAGAAAATTGTATTTTTTAGTGGCTAGCACTAATTAATTCTAAATATTATGACTGTACATGAGAAGGAATTATAGTTTATTATGAGTTTTAGTTTCTTTCAGGACTCATTGCTTTATAACCGATTGTAGTTTTCATGCTTAATTTGAGCTGAAAAATGATAATTTCTGTTGTTAAGCCATGTTACTTAACTAGTTGTTAAAAACTCTTAGGTTGGCCCTACATTTTACATGTAGTTGTAGAAGTAAAGTTAACCTAAAAAGATGTGAGGTGGAAAATCGGATCAGAGTGATTAGCCTTAGTACATGTGGTTAAGAGAATTAATACTCCTGGCTCAAACCAGCAACTGCTGGACGGGATGCTTTAAGGGCTTCTTCTTTGCTTATGTAAAAGGTACATTGTACTGGATTATAAAGTCCTTCCAGAGGAGGATGAGTGCATTGGAAATAGAAAGAAACTATGAACCAATCAAATAGCAAGAATTTTGTTTAAAATGTATTAAAATGTGTAATTGTACAGACTCGTTATTTCTTATTTTGCAGTAATGTTTTTCCTGTTGTTTCCTGTCTCTTTTTGCAGGATCAATTTGCAATTAAATTTAAAACCTTTTATAATTTATCTTTTCAAACAAACTGTGTGTACGTAGCTGTGTTAAATTACTTAAAATGTGGTTGAGCTTTTTGCTCACTAATAAATCTACTCATATTGTCTTCAAAGCTTTTTGTTTAGGAAATGTTATACATTTTTCTAATATTCTTACTTAAACATATAAAAATTTTATTTATGATTTATGTGGACTCTAAATAGTTGCTTCTGTTTTTTTTCCCCTCTCCTCATTGCTTTTCCTTTTGAGAAGAAGTAGATCTACTTGGAAAAATGGGTCGATCTAACTCTAGATCCCATTCTTCAAGATCAAAGTCCAGATCCCAGTCCAGTTCTAGGTCAAGGTCCAGATCACATTCTAGGAAAAAGAGATACAGGTAAGTTATGTTTTGCTGCATGGAAAGTTTGTATGGGTTTTCACTTGCATGATGCTATGCCAAAAATGAACTTGGGATCTTATTCCATTTTAGGCAGTGGGTAAATTCTGCTTTGAATGTAACTTAGGTTACTTTGATTGTTTAATCCTTGGCTTTTTTTCTTTTTTCCTATATCTCGAGATAATTTTGGAACGCTACTGTTTCTTTGTGATTTGTGACTTGTTTAGTTCTGCTTTCCACATTCACATGGTATTTTCTTTGTCCAGTCTCTTTCACTGTGATTTGTTCTGTATTTCTTACGCAGCTTTTCATATCTGCAGTAACTTAAGGCTTCAGCAAATAAGCTTTGCTCTATCTTGTCTTCTCAGTTGCCTCCAGTCTTTTCCTCCTCTTTCTTACTAGTGGACCTTACCATCTCCCATAAAAGAAGTGGCAGAATTGAATGTTTACTGGCCTCTTCAGCTGTACACAGGCTGGCATATTAATCTGGGGGTCATGTAACTTCATGTTCCAGGCTGTGAACCGTGGTAGCTGAGGATCTGAATGCCATGCTCCAGAGTGGTGATAATCTCTAATAAAACGGCAGGGCAGGCCACTGAGGCTGGTAATGTCTTAATCATGTGATGCTGAAGTCTAAGTTTCACAGTCTTTAGTAGTATAGACATGTTTATTATAGTCCTTTGAAACAGAAATTATAAATAAATTGTGAAATTGACTTTAAGACTGTTAATACTCTTCCTTTGCCTTTCTGACTGCATTAGAGAAATCTAGCATTATTGTCAAGGCACTTTTTTATTTTTTAATTGTCAAATATTAATGTTTGTTTTTTAATTTTAGTTCTAGGTCTCGCTCAAGGACATATTCACGATCTCGCAGCAGGGATCGTATTTATTCTAGAGATTATCGCAGAGATTACAGAAATAATAGAGGAATGAGACGTCCCTATGGTTACAGAGGAAGAGGTAGAGGGTATTATCAAGGAGGAGGTGGTAGATACCATCGTGGAGGTTATAGGCCTGTCTGGAACCGAAGACACTCTCGAAGTCCTAGGCGTGGCCGTTCACGTTCCAGAAGTCCAAAACGAAGGTCTGTGTCTTCCCAGAGGTCCCGGAGCAGATCTCGTCGATCTTACAGATCTTCCAGGTCCCCAAGGTCCTCTTCATCTCGTTCTTCATCCCCATACAGCAAATCACCTGTCTCTTCCAAAAGACATGCGTCTCTGGAAAAGCAGGCAAAGAAAACTGAAGGGGCTCCTTTGCAAGATAGCCCTTTGAAAAACAAATCACAAGATGAACAGAAAGATACATTCGAACGTGACCCATCAGAGTCTCTTGACGATTTTAACAAATCAGCAGCAGCTTCTGGCGACATTTGGCCTGGCCTTTCAGCGTATGATAACAGTCCAAGGTCACCCCATAGTCCTTCTATTGCCACCCCACCTAGTCAGAGTTCATCTTGCTCTGATGCCCCTTTGCTTAGCACAGCCCACTCAGCAAAGGACACACCTCAACATTCCCATTCCATTCAGCATAGTCCTGAGAGGTCTGGCTCTGGTTCTGTTGGAAATGGTTCTAGCCGTTATAGTCCTTCTCAGAATAGCCCATTGCATCACATCCCTTCGAGGAGAAGCCCTGCAAAGACAATCCCATCACAGAGCGCTCCCCGTGAGGAGGCTCGAGTGCGGTCTTTTTATCCTGAGGGTGGTGAACAGGAAAGTGCAAAAGGTGGAAAGTTTATGAAAAGGTAAGAATTAAATTATAAACCTAATGTTACCTCTTAAAATGCTGTCTGTTAACAGTGTTGACAAAATCATTACTGTCTCTTGGAAAACACGATATGGAATGCTGTGGAATAATATTACTAATTTTAGTCTGGTTGGAATTGAGTTTGAAACGTATGCCTTTTCCTCCTATGATGCCTCAAGGTCTTGACTGTTGACTAGTGGAGATAGGGATATGAGGAACAATTGGTTTGTGCTTTTCCTTTACAGCGTATTTTCTTATATGCTGTTTACTGTTAAGAAAAATCTTAATTGGAATAGTGTGTGTGACTTACTTGTTTGTTAGTGAGTTCTGTTCAACTTGTACTTCAGTGGATTTCTTCTAAACTGAATTATAGAGCAAAGCTGTGACTACCCTATATAGGTTTGATTGTAGGCTTTTGCCCAGTCGGTGATTTGTTATGTAAAAATATACTGCTTAGAAGGTCAAAAATATGATTTCCCCTGGGTTGGACATGTTTGAGTTGATGAACATATTAGCACCTACATGAAAGTAGTATATAGATAAGGGAGTGTCTGGGATAATTAATTGGTAAGTGTGTCCCTGTGTTAAAGGAGAGATGCCTTCTAAAGGTTCCCTGCTTGTACACAATATAGTGAATGCATTAAGCCTGTGTCAGGTCTTGGAATTCTTAGAAATGTATAGGATCTTGAAAGTAGTTCACTTCTTTTATGGTAGTCCTTTAACTTTTTTCCTAAAGGAAGTTAAAAAATGAATTGCAGTCTGAATTGCCAAATTTCTTGTGAATCTGATGGGAAACAATTACTGGTGTAAGAGAATGTGAAACTGGGTACAGATTAAGAAAAAAACAAGCAAACCACTAGCTTTCTTACAAACTCAAGCAGAGAATATCTACATGTTCTACAGAAAGGCATCATATTCTACATCATCTGAAGTAGTACATAAATGACAGCGGGTACGGTATTAATGGTGTGTGACGCATTGCATGCTAAGGTTTTGAATTGCTCAGAGGAATGTATTTTCTTCTTGGTGTGGGATTTACACAAAAAGAGGAATGCAAGTGAACTAGAATGAATGCAATCCAGAGTTACGAGTCTCTTCTTTGCTGTCCACAGGTACACAGATGAAGAGTCTAGAGTATACCTGCTTGATAGGGGTAATACCAGGGAGAAGGAGGCCCAGAAGGAGAGAGGATCAGAAAAAGGGAGGACAGAGGGAGAAAGGGAATGGGAGGAACAGGAGACTTTAGATTTTTTCGTTGATAAAGAGACTGGGAAAGAAAAGTTTAATGACTCTGAAGGGGAGGACACAGAGGAGACAGAGGATTACAGACAGTTCAGAAAGTCTGTCCTGGCAGATCAGGGTAAAAATTTTCCTACTGCATCTCACCGGAATGCTGAGGAGGAAGGAACCAAATACAAATCTAAAATATCAAACAAGGGCAATAGAGAGAGCGATGGATTTAGAGATGAGAAAAGTTACAAGCCTAAAGAGACTGGCTATGTAGTGGAAAGGCCTAGTGCCACAAAAGATAAGCACAAGGAAGAAGACAAGAGTTCTGAGAGACTAATGATGAAGAAAGAAAGTCAGTCACCTGAGCAGGTAAAGTCTGAAAAGCTCAAAGAACTCTTTGATTACAGTCCCCCTCTACACAAGAATCTGGATGCGAGAGAAAAATCCACCTTCAGAGAGGAGAGCCCACTTAGGATCAAAATGATAGCCAGTGACTCCCATCGTCCTGAAGTTAAACTCAAAATGGCACCAGTACCTCTTGATGATTCCAATAGGTAAATTATTCCACCCTACAATGTGGTTCTCCACCTGCCTGCAGCGTCATTCATCTTTTATTTAAACTAGTGGTTTCTTTTTGTCTGTCTTTTTTTTTGTTGTTGATGCGTTTTAGACCTGCTTCCTTGACTAAAGACAGGCTGCTTGCTAGCACACTTGTGCATTCCGTCAAGAAGGAGCAAGAATTCCGATCCATCTTTGACCACATTAAGTTGCCACAGGCCAGCAAAAGCACGTCAGAGTCATTTATTCAGCACATAGTGTCCTTGGTTCACCACGTCAAAGGTATGCATTCAGTTTATTGTACTGAGTACACATCTGACAACTTCATTTAAGCGCGTTTGCTGTCTATAGTACAGGAAGATTGCAGCCCTCTTTTAGTGTTGATTTAGTCAGACTTTATTCCTTTTGAGGTACACATAAAAATAATTACAAAAATAATAGGCAGAGAAGCTAGTATCAAAAACCCCAAGCAATGTAGAACATATTGACAGTTATACTATGATTCTGGATAAATGTTTGAGCCTAAGTAGCATATGAAGTTTGAATTTTTGTGGTGTAGCTTTAACCTACTTCTTTGGTCAATCTTTTCTTACTTAGTTTTATTTTAATGGCTCTTAACATACAATTTTATGTTGAGCAGTGCAGTGTCAGTTGAGAGGTGTCTTTTGGATTATAAATACAATGGCATTCCTTTTGGAACACCCCAGAGCTCATTTCCAGGTTCTTATTAGAAGGTTGGGGTTTTTTTGTTTCAAAAAATTTTAAGAAAAAATGTGCTCTAAATAATACTAAATACACTGTGATATTTCGTTTTATTCCTACTTGACAGTATTTTAGTGCTGGAGCCAGGAATTTCACTTACAAGAACTTGGTGGCGGCTAAATAAACCTCCACCAAATTAATTACACACTGATTAGTTTCTAATTTAACAGCAGTGGCTGCAACTTATGTAAATACCCAAAAAACTCCAACCAACCACCAACCCACCAAAACCCAAACCATGAAAGTAGATGTATTTCATTTAAGTCACATACATATCTTGTCAAAGTTTTCTAATGGAAAAAAATAGGTAATTCCTTAAAATCCAGTGAGGATTTCTGGAAAATTCTTTAAATGCTTTTTTTCTGTAGCATTTACTTTATGTCACTGGGCTGTTTTCTTCTGTTTAATGTACTGAGGTGAGATGGAAGAGTTTTCTGATGAAAATAATTTTGCTGTATCATCATACAAAGGGGGAATGTGGAAATGGTTAATTAGGTGTCCAGTTTCAGCATATCTATCTGTAAGCATTGTTTTTTTAAGATGCTTTAGGTTCTAAAATTGCGGAGACTTGTGTGCTGTAGAAGTACTTGCTAATAAGGTTCCCTTAAAAGTCTCATTTTGTTGGCAAAATTCATAGTACTAAGGCCAAATGTTTTCCTGCATTTTCAGTTATTTGTAAAGAATAAAGTAATAGTCAACAATAGTAATGTCAACAATACGTGACAATCTAATAGATTTTAAAAGTTCTTATTGGGACACCTGTTTAGAGTATAATGATCGTTGTTATGGAAGTATCTATTTTATTGCTGTCTAAACTGATTTAATGCTCAGTTGAATGAGAGCTTCCTTAAATTTTTGCTTGTATGGTAAATATGTAGGCTGTAGGTGAAATAATATTTCTGAAATTCTCACATGTTGATCACAGGATAGACTGCTTTTTTTGTAAACTTTTCGTATGTTAAACAAGTACCTAGTAAATGTAACCGCTTAGCAGCCTGTCTGGTCGAGTTATTACAATATATACAGTTATAGTTGTTTTTGAAAGCAGAACCTCTCTTTAAGATTCATATATACTGTGGTCTGTGATCAGATTTTAGTAACACTTGACAGATTGAAGTTGTGTTCATTATTGGTGTGATGCGACCAGTCTGAACAGCTCTTTATTAATGTAGAGCTGAAAATGCCCAGTGATGTTTTCTTTTTCATTGTAACTAGGTCCTGGAATGTGTTTTGAAATGGCAAAATCCATGTTACAAAAATAAAATAGCTGTTGAAAGATACAGATGCCAAACAGGCAAAGTTGAACCTTCTGTCTTCCTGGCAAAAATGGCATAAAAACAGAGTTGCTAGCTCAAATTCCTGTGTTTGATGGAATTATGATTGAGGCACTACCCTTGTAGTGGCCGTTTCAAGTTTTAATGGTTGGTTATGAGACAAATACTGGATGCCGGGCGGTAAGTTGATAAAGATGTATGTTGACCTGTTAAGCAGATAGCTTGCTTCATATGTAACATTTCATAGCTCATGACTTTATGTATTTCTATATTACATTTAAAGACATTTTGTTGAGCTGGTTTAAAAAATGAGTTTTGCTGTTGCTAATTTAACTGTCTCTGAAGGAAAGAGAAATTTTGTCAAAGTTGTCAAGTTTGCCAAGATGCCAGATCCTTAAATGACTTTATTTACATGTAGGTGTGTTAATTGTCTTGGGTTGTTTATCATCGCAGCCTCTAATTAAAAAAGTATTCATTTAAGAAATGACTCATTAGGACGTCCATGTAGTTGTTGAAGCATACATACATTACTTAAGTGCTTTTGGTGAATTAACCTTATTTTAAGTTAAAGATGAAATGAGTAGTAAAATGTACCTATTGCAAATATTCATGCAAAGTAGCTTCATTTTCTATATGGGGGAAGTATAACTGTTAGGAAATTGCTCCTTTCTCTTTCATTAGAGGAAAATCTCGTTGAAAATGAAAAAGTCCAATCAGTAAATGATGCTTTAATTAGATGTAATATAGTCGTGACATAGTTAGTAGTAGACTTGCAGTGATGCTGTGCATTACTACTTTGTTTCAGTGACACAATGTGTAAAAATAGGGAAAACACCACATTTGCTTGTCCTGATAGATTTATTGAAAGTACTGTGGTTTTGCCTGCTATTTGCCTTTCTGTCAGGAGTAACATATCTGTGAGTTGAATTAAACTAATGAAACAGTGTTTTTCTCTTGTAACCAACAGAGCAATACTTCAAGTCAGCCGGAATGACCCTAAATGAGAGATTCACTGCATATCAAAAAGCTACGGAAGAGCACTGCACCCGGCAGAAGAGCCCAGAAATACATAGGTATATGTTAATTGCATATATAGATGCTCTGTGTTTCAAATAACATTTGCTAATATTTCTTCTGAAAGCCCTAAATGTTTTTTTTAACCTGTGTGGAGTAATTGGTCAATTTCTGTGTAAATACAAAAAAAACCCAAACCCACCAGTTCCCTGTTCTCTAAAAGAGAACTCATCTGAGCCAAGTCTGGCTTCATCTGTGGTTTTGTAGCAGATGTCTTCTCTACCTCTGTATCTCATTTGGGATATATTTACTTTTCTCACATGCAGTGCTCAAATATTGAAGGGCATATGTCTTGAAGATGAAAAGAAGCCCTGTACATGCATCTTTGTTCTCCAGTGTGAAATGTTCCATCTCATACTACTTTAGGTTTTGTGTCTGTTAATTTACAGCAGTTTTTTGAAAAATCTGAGAGCCTGAAAGGTAAGAAGGTAGTCACGCAGATATTTTTGATCATGTGCTATAGTTTTATGATGCAATGTACTATATTTGTGTTGCATGTGAGGATATGTTATCTCCATATTCAGCATATAACTTGATAGGTTTTCTTAACTGTTAAATACATTTGACTTTACAGAGAATTATCATAGTGTTGGTTTCTTGGGGAGGGGGGATGGGTTTGCAACTAGCTACTCATCTTTTGAAGTAATGCATTGAGCACTTTTTGCATCTTCAGAGTGATACTTGAAATGCGAAAAATGAAACTGCCTATTCTCTGTATTTGTGTTTTTAGCATACTTCACACAGTACAGAACCCAAGTTTTTAGTTTTTAGTCTGCTTCTGTATTCTGATGGTGGGACTTTGTCTGCAAATGTTTCTTCTACTGCAAAAATATATTATTTCTCAGTTTTCTGTTGAAAAGAAATGTCGGAGGCCATTAACAGTCGTACATATATGGCAAGACACTGCTTTTATTTTGCCTTTAGGAGGATTGACATCTCTCCAAGTACCCTGAGGAAGCATACCCGTTTAGCAGGTGAAGAGAGAGCCTTTAAAGAAGAAAGTCAAAAAGTATGTTCTGAGTAAATGTCCTGTCTGTATTTCTAAACTTTATTTTGTTTACCGTTAACTCAGAACTTTAACTCTGTGTTTGTGTATAAAAATAAAAAAACATTTTCTGTTTATTACAGCGGGAGTGCTTGCTTTTGTAACTTTTTTTGTCTACCTTAAAGTATACCATGTTATTAAGAAGCCAGTTAATGTAGCATTATTTTGGTGTGTGATAATGTGGTATATAAGGTCAAGTCTTCTCCCACCCTTCCTTTTTTCTTGGACATTTCTTGACCGGTTTTATGTCAGTAAGCTGCCCGAGGACAAAGAATGGCATTAGGGTACTGAAGTGGTCAGTAGTAGTATGGTTAAATTGCAAAGTGATTGTGCTTCGTTAAAAACAACTCACTAGAAGAAATGAAGAAGACTTAACATCCTCCCAAACCATGTATTAGGGACTGTCTGCATCAAAAATAGATATCCCAGTGTCTTGATGGGAATGCTTGTTTGAAACTGAAATTCCTAGCTGTTATTTTTTTTTTTTTATATCTAGCTATTGCATGTGAGGATATTGTAAAAGGGTGTTGACTTAAAATCAATTTCTGTGCTGAAGAGTTTGTTGAAAAATAGGTAAATTTTGTCTCACTTTTCTGAAAACTGATGCACAACTTGCCCATTCATTCACATTATCTTTTGTGGATATTTTATTTCAAAATTTTCTTCCAAAATATGTGTTTGTTTACAGGGAGATAAAAAATTAAGGTGTGACTCTGCTGATCTTCGGCATGACATTGACCGGCGTAGAAAAGAGCGAAGTAAAGAGCGAGGAGACTCAAAGGGTTCCAGGGAATCCAGTGGGTCAAGAAAGCAGGAGAAAACTTCAAAAGATTACAAGGATTACAAATCTTACAAAGATGACAGGTAAATATTTGAATTCCTGATATAGGTTTCTAGCTTCTAATTAGCCTTTTGTAATTGTAAGCTTAATTGCTTTCAATTTTCACTGTATAATGGAATATTTAAATTTAAACAATTAAAATTATTTGTTTTACAGCAAATATGTATTATCTGTCTTTTACACGGCTTATGGTGGATGAGGACAAAAACTTTGGAATAGCAAGCTAACACTGAAAAAAAATGACAAATTAATCTGTCCTATTATCCAGGCTACATCAGGAGGTTGGACTTCAATGCAGTACATTTCTATAAACAGTTTGTGTAAGAACTTTGGTTCGTTATGCTTGATTCCGCACTTTTTCAACTCATAACACCCAGAGTATGAGAATCTTACTGATACTTAGATTTTAACATGGGCGAGAAGGGGATTTTTTAGTTTTGTCTAAAGACGGTGGGCTGTTAAGAAAAAAATGTTAGCATATCTTAGTGGATACTGTGTAGCAGTGGTAAGAGTTACTTCAAGTAGAACCTTGTTTTGAATAGAATATGAAAATCTTGTAAATCAGGTCAAATTACCACTATGGGGTTACTATAAGTCTTGCTGTAGGAATTCTTTTTCCCTACTTTGTACTGGATATACAATGAATTTTTACTTATGCTTCCTTTTTACTTCCTGACTTTGGTATCCATGTTAACTGATATTGGCTAGTTCCATACAGCCATCAACGTAGGGAAGCCCACACTGTAACTTTCCAACAGTGTGCAAACTGAACTGTATAAAGTTACTGTAAAACTTTGCCTTGAGGCTTTTCTTTCCTTCAAATTCTGTTTTTCTGCCTAGAAGAAAGGCAGATCTGAAATGTAACAATCTTCGTGGCATCAAAACATAGAAAAACTGCATTTGCAGTGGAGGCTGCTACTTTCCAACTCACTAGCAGTAATATACGTCTAGTGCATTTAAATGTGTAAGAGGAGGCTGGAAAGTGGAACTGTACTTCGCTTTAACATCTGAAATACATAATATATTTGTGACTTTATAACCAGAAGGGGGATAGATTTACATAAAATACAATGAGACCCCTTTTAGTGTAGCATGTTATAGACCATCTAGTACTTTTAAAATAGCACACAGTGTATCTTTTTATTTTTCAGCAAACAGAAAAGAGATCAAGACCGTGCTCGGTCCTCCCGGTCTTCCTCCCCATCTTCTTCGTCATCTAGTTCTCGAGAAGAAAAGGATTGCAAGAAGGAAAGAGATGAAGAGTTCAAAACTCACCATGAACAGAAAGAATACTCTGGTTTTGCAGGTGTCAACAGACCAAGAGGCACCTTTGTAAGTTGTTCTCTTATTCTTTGCTCAAATTATGAACACTTCACTAATAGTGTAACAAATAAAATGAGAAGGTGTTGCAGTGATTAGTGTTAGGCTAGATTTCCTTCACTGCACTGATTCTTGTATTCTTTTATGTGATATACCAAAAAAAAGTTTGTTATTCCCAGCACTGCCCAACAGCAGTTAATTGGTGTGCCAAGATGCATTGGCATGCCATTAGAAACCATTACACTAAGGGGGCATAAAGTTATTTCTTGATTATTCCTTGCTCGTCTGTAATTATGGATCTGAAAATTTACCTTTTTGTGAGGATCAGTCATGTGATCTGTTACCTCTTAAATCACTGCAGCTTCTGTTTTTCCCTGACATTTTCAATTTAGTTTTGCCCTTCTTTGTGTGTGATACCTGTAACTTGTTAAATAGAGAATGGCACATAATAAAAAATAATTAAAAATATTGATCTTAAAACAACTGTATTGAGGAGAGGAGATGGTATACTTGTTTTTTTTTTACTGTTTTTTTTTGGCCTGGGCTAGCCACGCTGAACACGAAAGCTCATCAGTTTAAATCTGGAATGTGTTTTAGCATTGTGATTTGGAAAGTGACACAGTGACCACTATAGTCTTCAGTAAAATCTTAAAAGCTAAATTCCATATTAATGTGATTACTGATATTTAATTGGGAAGTGTAGAAGCATTAGGAAAGAGCAGGAATCAATAAAGGAGGCCTCAAAAAGATAGACAACACTTAAAAAGGCAACAAAAACCCCAACAAAAATGTTTCCTCTGCTTCCCCCACCCCGAAACCCAAACCAACCCCAAAGAACCACAACAAAAAACCCAAAACCAAAGCAAGACATACAAAAAAATCAAGTTCCATGTTTGAATGGGGAAAAATGTCCAAAAGACTTACATAACAGGCAGGAGTAATTTCATACTTGTGCAATAATTCCTTCATGTAGCCCGTAGTTAAGACTAAATGATGCTAGCGGGTGTTGTTTGGTATAAATGTAGATTGAATTGTTTGCAGTAGTGAAAAAGAAGTTTTGAACCACACGAGGGTGTCTGAAATGCATGTGCAACACTTCAGTTAAGGTTTGAGTCTTCCATCTAAAAAACTGTAGCAACTTAGAAGAAAATTCAAAGTTCAAGATTTCTAACACTGAAAAGGCATAATTTCCTCTATTTTTTATATAATTATACTAAGGAGCAGCAATGTGGCATAAATGTGTAAACCCTTGGATGGTGTAGGCATGTAAGATGTCAATATTGGCACAATTTCTAGTTGTATAAGGTAGGCGCACTGAGTGAAAGAAAACTAGAGCTTAAAACCCTCTCTCCTATCAAAGAGAATCAGTTAAAGAAAACTCAGAATTGGTGGAAGCCTTAGTGCTTTGTTAAACTAGGTTGTATGTATTGTGAAAAAGATGCTACTTCACATGAAATTTAAGTAGGGGTAAATTGTAAATTTAATAGCCTTCTACTAATTTAGCTGCCAATGACTGCAAGTTCTGACTATGCAGTGTTAACTGGTTAATGTTCTCTAACGGCATACATGGTCACACACAGGCTTATTGAACAAATTTTGTCTAAACAGGAGAATCTTAATAGGCCAGCCTTTTGACTCAGATCTTCTTTTTAGGGATCCAGCTTGGATAGTATTGAAACATACACACTGGGCTAGTGTAGGAATATCTTTGTAATTCAGGCTAATAATGGCTGCATTCCAGTAAATACTGCTTTGCTCTTTGGGTAAATAAATGTTTTGGTTGTGAATCCTCCCCAAAGCAGGGAGCCTTGATACACTGGGAGAGCACAGCTTGCTGGATAGGGGAGACTTTAATGTAAGCTAAGCTCTCAATTTCATTTTAACTTAGCAATGATTTTTCACTAATGCTTGCTGATAGACTATAATGTTTAATTATAGGCTTCTTGTTCATGGTGTTTATACATCATGAATAGTTTTGAAGTAGGAACACAAATAAGGATAAGCAGAATCTTTTAATGAAGCTGTCATTAGTATCCTGAATTTGTGTGTAAAAATTCTGTTTAGAAAGAGAAAACTCCATTTATAGAAAATACATTTTGTTCTTTTTGTGGTGGTCTTTGCAATAAGTAAGCCCATAAAGATAACACCAGAGTGGTTTTCACCTCCAGTATTTCTTTGCCTGAAAGATGATCCAAGGCTGGGGGGGTGAAATTGTAATACAGTGTTGAGGAAGGCTCTAGATTTTTTTTTAAAGGGAATCTGATAATAGGACCTAATAATAGGAAACGCTTAATCTTGCTTTTCTAAAAACCTTGTCATAATTTTGTCCCTACATCCTTTTTTCTCCCCACTGTGATACTGCTTGTTGTGCCCTAATTTTTTAAACATTTCAAAGCTATTTGAACTAAAGCACATAGTATTACCTCTCTTATACAGTGTTTTTCAGATGAGAGTTTGTCACTTTCCAAGTGATTTTCCAGGCAATTCTTTATTTTTTTCCCATTTGCCTACAGTGTATTGGGTAGGTCTTACGAACCTTTTACAGATTGTTTTTCAGTCAGCTTTGATTTCAGAGTAGTTTTAAAACTGTCCAGCATGAATTCTGCATTACTGTTGGAGCTTTGTTTGAACTAAGTGTGCATAATTCTCCTTTTCAGCTTAGTTAATTGTATCTTTTTTTTTTTAGTCTATGTTTGTGGAACATACTTATTTTCCAGTCACATTTTTGTACAGTTACTGTGAAGACCCAGTTCTGAGTTTTTAACTAGTTACTACGAAATTCTGTTCGTAGTAACTGCAGGTTTTAGCAGTCTCTCTTCCAAATCTAACCTTCTCCCCTTGAATGGAGGATATAAGCTCTTGTTTAATGTTTTCTACAAGCTAAAAAATTACATGCTGAGGGAACTGTATATATTGCTACTTAGTGTATTCTGAGTTAAGTATTTTCTTTATTGCTGTCAGACTTTTTATCCTAATGTTCTAAATTTCTGTTAATTCATTATAAAGAATATTTAAGACACTTAAATATTCTTCAAGCATTCAAGAATATTTTTCACTTCAAGCAGTGCTGTTCTGTACAGTACATATTGTTGATTTTTCCGAGTGAAAAATTTACTAATTTGAAATTTAACTTGGCCATAAGTAAATTTCTGAATCCCTGTTGAAAATGTTTGAGTAACACAAAGTGAATATACTTATTTGAAAACTGCAATATTTGTATTCTAGAATCATTTTCTCATAACTGATTGACCTTTCTTTCCCAATGGTTTTCTCCCTCTTTCAGTCTAGTCTGTTTTTGCTGTGAACAGCTTCAGAAGCTTCTTCTGGCCTTTTGTTGCAATACACTAGTTTACCAGCAGTTAAAGAAATTTTTTGTGGTTATTGGTGAATTTATTCCAAGAACTCGAATGTGTTTCAGTTAAGTTTAATAGAATCATTGTGTCACAGTGAATGCTTGAATATGTTATTTAAGGTAATATGTGAATTTGAAAATGGTTTTACACTTGCAGATAATGTAATTAAGCACGGAAAGAGCATTTTCAGTAATAGAGAACTTGAACGCTTTGTGGTTTTATGTAAATAGATTAAATGACATTTTGGTTAATCAGTTTCGAATTAGGGGCAGAGGAAGAGCCAGAGGAGTCTTTGCTGGAACAAATACTGGTCCCAGCAACTCAAATACTACTTTTCAGAAGAGACCGAAGGAAGAGGAATGGGATCCTGAATATACCCCAAAAAGCAAGAAATACTTCTTGGTGGGTGTGGAGAACTTGATATCGTATGCATGCTTTCGTTTTTTCAAACTTTCTACAAGTGTAGAAGTAGCATGCATGTATGGACAGGGACTTTAGTTACATAACCACAAGAGCATCAGGGTGTGGTTCTGCTTCTCTTGTGTTTTTCTGTAGCAGACTGGCAATAACTGAAGCCTGACACAGAATTGATCTCCGTAACTTTGATCGGTGAGCAGGGAAGAGGGCAGACTCAGACTAAAATTATTAAAAATTAATTTTAAACCAAAAAGACCTGTGCTGTGTTGTCCTGGATTTACCTCAGTATAGCATTATCTTGGATTTGTCTGGAAGTCTGCAGAAGTGGAAGATGAGGAAAAGCTGATAATATTTGTGGTTGTATGTAGGCTGACTGTTATTAGCAGTCTTTCTGTTCTTAGTTTAGTAGTGAGATAGTCATAAGAAAATTACCTTAGTCTTGATACCATTTTTCCCATCTGGATTATGAAAGGAGGACAGTTGATGTAACCCAGTGAATAGTGTAGTATACTGAATACGTAGCCTCTGTTTCACTTGATTTCTTTAACAATGTAAACTTCTAAGGATACTGTTCCACCGCTGGAAAATGTTAAGTGGTGAAGATTAGACCTTTTATATCGTTATAGTTTGTATGACAAATATCTTAACAGGTAATCCAAGAAATAATGCAATCACAATTTGGATGTTTGTATGAGGAGTTCTCCTCTGTCTCCCCACACATAAATAAGCTTTCATTATCTATAAACATAGAAAGAGATCTATTCATTAAGAAATTCTATGATAGTTAGAGCAAATAATTGTAGCTAGTAGACTTGATTCTCATCTCTAAAAATCTTTTTTAGTTAAAAAAATCCACCGTTTAATTTTTTTTATATCATTATTGATAAATGGCTTTATACAGGTATGGTATGTGTTAATAGTTCTGATTTCTTTCCAAATCACAAGTAAAAACAGATGTTGAAACAAGTGTACCTCACTCTTCTTAATATAAATTGTTTTTATATTGAATAATTGTCTGTAGTGTTCATGCAGTTCAAGGAATGATTATCAGTGATTATTATTTACCAAACTATGTAAGGCTATATTTGGTAGCAATATAGCAAAATTTAAGCTTATTAACCAGAGAAACTCAACTGTTGTTAAGATCAGATTTAAACAGTTTAAACTTCATTTGCCCTACATTGTGCAGATGAAGCAGAGTTTCTGAAAACTGGCTTTGATTACCTTTACTTGAAAAGTATAAAGAACTTGTCTCTCTGCATTAAAGTAAAAATAATTTAAAAAAAAATCCTAGCACATTCCTAGAGCTTCTTCCTTTAAAATCAAATTTTTTTTCTCAAAACTAGTGAGTAATTCTTCTGACTGAAGATAAGTGACAGAACTGATTCGTTACAAACACTTGAGTAGACCTGTAGCTAGTTATGGCATCATGAATTGCAGGGATATACTTCATAGTGTATTTTATAGATTATGATCTGAACTGATCAAAAGTTCTCGTACTTTTTTCTATGTATAGTACAAATTTGATATAGAGTACTAACATTTAAGGGGTACATTTAAGATGTTTTTTAACCTTATTCTTTGTTTGATATTATTGTAGCATGATGACAGAGATGATGGTGTGGATTATTGGGCCAAAAGAGGGAGAGGCCGTGGTACTTTCCAGCGTGGCAGAGGGCGGTTTAACTTCAAAAAGTCAGGTAGCAGTCCGAAGTGGACGCATGACAAATATCAAGGGGATGGGATTGTGGAAGATGAAGAAGAAACGATTGAGAACAATGAAGAAAAGGACAGGCGCAAAGAAGAAAAGGTAAGAAGTGTACTGAACTGCAGATGAGATGTTTTGTCTTGCAGTATCTCAAGAAATTTTGTGGGTGTGTGGGGGAATCACTTTGAAAGGTTTCAGAGTTTGGTTGTTAACAGTTTACAACAAGGCTTTTCTTTCTTTCCACAGGAATAACCCTGGAAGACAGTTGTAGCTGAATGAGCAGCTCTTGCACCACCCACCCAACATTTTTAATATGTTTTTTTGTTGTCAAATGAATGTAAGCATTTTACTTAAAATTTTACTGTTGGAAAGTAGTTTAGAGGGATTGTTTTTGTTCTAAGCCTTTAGAAAAAAATCTTGATATAGTAAACTATGTTAATGATCGTACAGGTAGAAAGTAAAATATTTGTAACAACTTTTAAGAAATTTTACTGTTTGTTATATGCAGTGTAATTCTGCTTTGTCCAAATATATGGTCAAGTACAACCTAAGTTTTGATTCTCCCCTATGTCTGTGTTTTATTCTGAAGTAAACTTACAGCTCTGTACACCTGAAATCTTGGAGCAGCATTTTTTATAAACTGATTACTACTTCTGCGTTGTCTTTTTATAAGAAGTGTATTTAAGGGTAATTATCCAGTCATAATATAAGTACAAACAGTTGTGCGAAATGCTGATTATATATCAGTTCACAAGGATCCTATTTACATAGTGATAAACCTGGGTTTTTATTCCACCCTGCTAGAGTGTGCAGCAAGAATTTTATATTTGAGAGTGAAATTGTCACTCTTATTTAGTAGCCTAAGAAATACATACGTATTTAAATACTAAAGTGAGTTTTAAGTGTATTATTTCTCTTCTGGAATGCAAGTTTTGGAAACTTCTAAGTAGTTCTGAAAACTGGAGATCCCTCTTCCTTCTCTGTAGTTGGTTGTAGGTAATTCTGCACTACCTTAGTTTCTGTAGCTTGTGTTTAGAACAGATCATTCATGTATTATGCATACCTGGTGATTTTCTTGGTCATTAAAAGATGTTTTCCTTCTCAAGGGTTACTTAGTAACTTTTTTAAGGTTCTGTAAAGGTAGGGTTTAAACTCAACTGTAAGAGAAGCATGCTGTCCATAAAGTACAGGTGGCATTTTCAGGGCTATCGCTATCAATCATAGTTTGGTCTTTCTGTTGATTCTACAGAATACTTTAAGAAACTGGTAGCAGTATCAGTGTAGCATCTTCTTTACCAATTTTTGTTCCAGATTGTTAAAACTGCTTCTCTTGCATCTCCAGGTATGTAATCTGGCAAGAGTAAGTCTTTAAAGCTTCTATCCCATTTGCAGCCTTCAGTGGGTTGGGGGAGGGGAGAAACAAACAAAATCATGCCACCACAAAAATCCTAGAAAAAGTAAATCAAGATACTGAATTGGAAAGGTACTTCACATGTGCCAAACATTTCCCTAAAGTTCAAATTCCATTACAGTACCCTTTCTTTAGTCATCCACTTTAAAGAATATGTAAATTTGAAATTATAACTCAGTGGTAAAAGTTAAGTTACCAAAAAATGTGAGAAATAAGTCTTACTTTCTTTGACATTATTTCTAAATAATTGTGCATATAGTATTTTTGTACCCAAAATGCAGAAGTTAGTCTGCAGTTGTTTGGGTTTTTTTAAACAAAAACAATCAAACCCACGAACTTTGTTTCGCGGTAAGTACTCTTTTAGCCTACAGAATGTTAAGGATGACTAACAAATTACCAGAACAAGAATATTCTGATTGAGCAAGACTTAGGTTTTCTTTTTCAGATTGCTATAGATACAGTATAATATTATATGGAGTTAAAAGTGTAGTTGTTCTTAGTTGCCATGGCAAGGGGCAGTACTGTCTTTAAAAAAAAAAGGAAAAAAAGAAAAAGAAAAGCTTTGGTAGAGGAGTTAGTTAATACATGTATAGTGAATGCCCTCTTATTGGATTTACTGATAGGGAGTAATCAACTGTCTGCCCCATCCAAATTAGACAATAGACAATAGAAAAATGTAGTATGGTGACTAATCCAAACTGTAGTTGAGGAAACTGTATTTCAAATTGCACTAGTCTGCCATCATCTGTGTCAAGAGAAATAGGAATAGTCTTTGCCCTCCAGTAGTAGTTACTAAAGGATCATTTCTGCCTTGTGATTCAGCAAGTTTGGGGAAAAGTACCATTGTTGTGATATCTGCTTTTACATGTAGAGTGCATCTTTTAATAGCTGTTTGAAGTGTAAAATTAATTATTCCTGGACTTCCAGCAAAGCTCATGCAGGCTTTTTGTATATTAAATCAGAATAAGCAAGAGAAGAACAAAAACTTGTCAGCGGTTTCCAAATGTGTCTTCATGAGGAGAAGTTTAACATCAGTCTGAAACTAACAAAGAGAACCAAGATATTCTTGAACTGTCATAACCCTAGAACAGATAATCAGTATCATATTGATTGAGTTGAAAATCACATTGTTTAGGAGATCCTACAGTTCCAGCTGTGCTTGTTGACTTGAAGCATTTCTTTTTGAGTTGCCAGCTTACACGTCCAGTTCCAAAGCAGCTTGTTAGTGGTGGTGGGTGCAGTCAAAACTGAATTGCCTTGTTTTGGTGTTGCTTTTGAGACCCTGCCTCTTCCTAGCTTTGTGGTGGATCTGTGTGCAGTTGTTCCCATCACATCATGCCAGCATTTCCCCTTCCTCACTAATAAGGTTGGAAAATGGGCAAGAAGTATATTTTCTTAAGGCAAGTACAGTGGTACAGTACGTCAAAATACCCACTAAAAAGTCCTACCCTTCCTCTGCTCAAGCTGAAACCTTCCTAGGATTATGCCATTACAGCACTGTTCCTTCTGTGTCATTGGTCTCGGAGAACCTATCCTTGTGACAACAGGCTTCCCAGGGAGTGTGTGGATGCCCCCTCAACTGAAAGTGTTCAAGGCCAGGTTGGATGGGGCCTTGAGCAGCCTGGTCTGGTGGGAGGTGTCCCTGCCTGTGGCAGAGGGGCTGGAACTTTCTGGGCTTTAAGGTCCTTTCCAAACCAAACCATTCTAAGATTCTGTGACAAGTGCTGCACTCATCCGGCCCTCTCCCCGCAGGACGCCCCGGCAGCGCTCACTGGAACTAGTCAGCCCGTATCAGGGAAGGGGTGCCGGCTCTCGGCCAGGACAAGCCGGGGTCGCAGCAGGGGCGCCGCTCGTCCGTCTGGACTGACGGCGGCTTTCAAATGGGCCCCGCTCCCGACAGCCTCCGGCAGAGCCCCCCCGCCCTCGCCCCTCATTGGCCCTGCGCAGAGCTCTGGCTGCTTTCTATTCGTCTGCTTTCTTTCCTGCCCCGCCCCTGCTCTTGATTGGCGCTGCTGGTCCGGGGAGCTGCGGGGCGACTGTTGCGCCTCGGCCTCCGACGAGGGCTCCTGCGGGGGAGAGCGGCGGAGCTGCTAGGTGCGGTGTCTCTGCTTGTGCGGGGTGGCGACCGCTCCCTCCCGCCCCGTGGTGGCCATGACGCTAGTGCTGGATCTGCTCAGGCGGGTGCTGGAGTTCCTCGGCTGGCAGCCTGACCAGGTGAGAGTGGGTTAGGGGTGGCGTAGGGGCTCGTGTGCAGCCGTTGTGGTCGCGGGGGGGGCGGGCTCTGCTGCGGTAGCGCGGGCTTTGTCAGCATGGGGAAGCCTGGTTGGAAATCCTGGACATGCTGCCCACACGTGGAATGTCGTGGGGTCACTGTTGAGATACAGTCATCCAGCGGATTTTTGGAACAAGGAAAGCAATCCGGGCTGATGTTTTGCTACTTTAACTGAACGGCTGCCTAACGGTTCCCAAGCGGCAGCTACTGCTGTGTCCTCGTGACACCGAAAATGCCGGCAAATAAACTCTCTTGAGACTCGTTTAGGAGTTTTAGGAAGCAGCATCCTTTGTTTCAGCGCTGGAGGCGTAAGCGTACGATTTCCATTAATCACGTGTAACGAGACAAGAGCTGGGGACGGAATTTGTTTTCCACTTTGTTGCACGTGTATGAATTTTCCCAGAGATCTGATGCATATTCTATGACTTTCTAAGGACCAATTTTAATGTTATCATGAACTTCGCAACAGCTATATTTCTGCTAATTGAAGCTTTAGAGCCAGCTCTGTCTGACCTTGCATTTTAGACAGGGGAAATCTGCAGGCAGAGGTAGTTACAGAAGACACATCTGTTCAGCCACAGATCACACTTAACACAAGACGTTGTTACTCAGGGACCTGGGAAGGGCATCGTGTGGGAAACGGAACCGGTCAGTGGCTGTGGTGTCAGGGTCTGATGTGTCGCCCGATTCGCGGGCAGCTCTGGCGGTGGGGGTTGGCAGTGGGGCACTGCTGCCACCTTGGGTCTGGGGAATGCTTGCGTTATTGGTGTGAAACTACTAAGGTATCTCTAGGACTTGTAGTTTAAGCTATCCTGGTTTTTTTTTCCTGGTTTCATCATCGGGAGCTCTTGTTTTCTTTTTTTACAGGCCTTATTTTTGGAAACTCGCATGCTCAGTGGCAGCATCGTTCGTACAGTCAGAACATGCATTCCTTCAGCAATCCTACCGAGAACATGTTTCCAACAGTTACATGCAGTCATAAGGAAGTGTCAGGTCAAGGTATATTAAATGCACTCACTTTTTTCCTTATTTTTTTCCCCCAAGACATATATAGATGCATGTCATCACTCAAACCCTGTTTCTTTTGTCAATATCTTAGGATATTACTAGTTACATGATGCATATTCTGTGTTCCTCATTGGCCTTTGTGCCACTCTGAAATATACCGAGTACAGGCTGTATCTTAGTGGAGTTTTGAAACAGTTTGTGTAGGCCTCTTTGGACTTTCAGCTTGGGAGGAACATTTAAAAGCTAGGTTAACCTAACTGTGTTATTAAATAATTTAACACTATATAATTAAACATAACTTTAACTGTAAGAATGGAGGACTTTGAATTTGCTTCTCAGATTAAAAGGTGTTCTGATTTTTAGGTTGTATCTATTTGCCAGAAAAAGGAATATGGATCTACTCGAAGTGTTGTCCGTAGACTTGGGACAATTCTTTCCTTAGAGCCCTACCCAAGGCCTTATATTAAAGTAAGTGAGTTCTTGTTATATATATGCTTCAACTATGTTTTTAAGTTTTCTAGTTTCTTAATGTAGTGGTAGCTTCCCTGTTCTTTTTAGCTTGGATAACTCCTGTGTTGTATCCCATATATTCACTGTTTTCAGCACTGTTTCTTACAGCACTATTTAAAAGTTCCTTTTGCTGAGGTAGAACTTACAGTATGTGCTGAAACTGGTTTCTCTTTACACTTTTTGTTTGGTTTTAGCTTGTTCAAGACCCAGGTCCCTTGGGTAATGATGAACAAAGCATGGCTCCAATTCTTGTAGCTCCATCACTTGCTGATGTCTTGTGGGTGGCAAATGACGAGGAACAAGCATTTACTAGACTTAGGTAAGTAAAAGTAGAATATGCGCATAAAAAGGAGTAATGAAAGTAATGTCTTTTTTGTGTGTGTGTGATTTTTTTTTTTTCTTAGTCTTTTCAGGGTTCCACGTAGACCAACCCTGGAAACTTTTTTGTTTTTTAGGGTGGCAGTTTGTGTTTATGTGGAAACTCTTGCTATGTAGATAGAGTATTCTTTTCTGAAAGATTTCTGAAATTGCATCCCCTCTTTTCTCTGCCTAATAGCAAACCAGATGCATTACTGGTATTTTAATTTGTTTTCACTCACAAAGTGCTTTGTGAGAGGACTTTAGGGTAAACTTGAGCAGTGCAACATACAGTAAGGTTGTTCTTATCTTTATCATTTTATTTTACAAGCATTTTGATGAATATTATAAAAGGGAGAATAATAAAAAATATTTAAATATCTCCCTTTGATGTTGATTACTACAACGTTATGTTTGTAAACTTTATTGGTTACTTTGATGGAAAGTAGAATATAATTGCGTTATTTTAAAAATATACTTTGAATATAGTTCTCACTATTCTTTCTAGTTTTTACAGAGCACTGAGGGAAAATATTTTTCAAACTTGAAGTATTACAAGTACTGTGAAATGACAAGTTATCCAGGAATTTATAGACACAAATATTATACAAGTCTTTTTTCTTTTCTTTCTTCCCACTAGAGAAGAAATAGAGCGTTGGCTTACTGTTCCTCTAAAAGATCCATTCAAATCAAGTCAGCTAAAACAAAGTTTAAAATTTGGACACTTGTATTACATCTCTATTGGACAGCGTAATTCTACTTCATATTGGCATGTGTTTGTGATCTTTGTGCTGCTTGCTGATAATGAAAATACAAGAAACTGATGAAATAACACATTTTATTAGAGAAGTGTTGAATAGTTATGTTTCATCTTGTAATTCCTGAGATGTTACTGTTTAATTATGGAAGGTTTTCTTTGCGGCAGCTGTAAAATACTGGAAGAGTTAGGAAATGGGTGGATAAAAGGAACTGTGGCCTGTTTTGTCTTCTTTGTGCTGTTCTTCAGTCAGTCTAGTTCACAGATCCATGGAAGTTCATTCTTCTGTTGTTTTCATTCTTCTTCTTCCTCCTCTCCTGGCTCTGTGGGATGTTTATCAACAATGAGTACTGTATTTGTTATCTTTTTGTTCTGAGCCATTGTGAGGAGCCAGAATTTTTGGCATATAAGAAAGCAAAGCTGCAGGTCTGATATGAAGTAAGGATGATTAATATAAAGGAAAAGGTCAGGTTTTGTTTCAATCAAAACAGTGCACCTTGAGTAAGTAAAGAAAATTTCATTCCTTTCTTGGTTTCGTAATGAAATTCCGGTAATTTGGCTTTACACTCATTCTATATTTTAAGGTTATTTCTGCAGGCACAGACTTGAAACAATTTTAAAAATTAAAACCTGAGACTTCTAGTACAATTTTCTAATGCAGTCTGTGTTCATATGTTGCTTGCAGATGATGAGGTTCTTGTTCTGTACATATGTGTTAAAATTCATGATTATTTTTCCGATATATTTTCTGAAAGATAGTAACGTATTTGCTGCTTTCCGTGTTCGTTGATTAAATAACTAAAATGTGTGAAGCCTAGTTAAGAGGTTATTATTATTTGACTCTCCTCACCTTTCATATCTAGTCTTTCAAGTACAGAGGAGGAAAAGACCTTTATGGTGTCAGTCTAATGGTTATTGAATAATAACAGCTCAGTCTTGGATTATACATCATAATTTACTCAGGGGTACAGTATGACCGTATTTGACTACTTTTTTATGATGGCTTTTCAAGGATCTGCATCGTACTCAAGCAAAGAAAGCCTTAAAATATTTTTAGGGTTATGAATAGTTTAAAAGTTTGAAGTTTTCATAAATACCTTGCAAATTCACATCTTGCTGAATGACAATAACTTGCTCGAACAGATAGTAAGTTTGGAGATTTTCATTGCTGACTGAGCCTTTTAAAACTGTCTGCTTGTTGCTTTCTAGGACTGAATTATGGAGAAAAAAAAGTGCAGGTTATTCTAACCTACATCCATCTATAGATTCAGTACAAAATGTTCCAAAAAACAGTACACAAAAAGACAGCCTGGTTGATCAAACAGCACTCCAGAAGATTTCTGCACTTGAAGATGAGCTAACCTTTCTTCGTGGTCAGATTGCTGCGATTGTTTCAGCGCAGACACTGGGAAGCATTCTGCCACGTAAGTCCTCCTTTGTAGCAAACCAGTTTTCCTTTTTCTGCTGCAGAGTTCCTGTTCATAGCTTGCCATGTCTAATATTGATAGAGAACACCTAATTTCTCTAACTGAGAATTTAGAGAATATAGTATTTTGTTTCTCTTTTCAGTGTTTGCTGTCTCAGTTCCCCCAGTTTTCATGACCAGTTTGCCAATTTTGAATGCTGTTGGTCCTAACTGATATTTGTACTCATTTCTTTGTTTGTAAAGGAGCTTAGCAACAACACTACACTTCAACAACTTCATAGACTAGTGATTACTGCTTAAAAAAAGCTACAGACTATTAAGTATCCCTTTTGTGTTTTGTACTGTTTCTGGCAGGTTATCAAAACAATGGATAAAAGATTTCTGAGGAAGTCAGGTTCAGACTTTTACAAAAATAAATGCTGCAAATTTGCTGTAGATTTCTTGTTCACAGTGTGCCAGGCCTAACAGCCACTAGAGTATCAAAGACTGATGGTTATATTGGAGACCAACTATTTTGTGACTTTTTAATATTTCCTCACCCACCTAAAAAAAAGAGCATTTCAAAGTCTTGATTGTATTAGTTGCACTGTGATTGCTGAAACAGTTGAAGTGGTTTGTGGAAGTTACATTTGTGTACATTGTGCCAACAGTGGTTCAAGCACATCTGTGCTGTATTTAGGTGTTCTGTTGGCTTTTCTTTTGTCTGTTCTGCATTGTACTCAGTATTGTAGTCTATTTTACATGTTTTGTGTTTATCTTTGCTTTTGCTTCATGTGGTATAGTCTAACATTCAGACCACTGAGAATGAACTGTATGTGATAGCTGCTTTGCTGCTTTATGTAATGCTTAGATTCAGGGCACAAATGCAGAATGTCAGGACAGCACAAGACACCTCAAATCCATTGTCACATGTTCTGAATCTGTGGCTTTGAAATAAAATAAGTTCTTTGTTTTAAATAGAATTCTTCTGTGGTAGAATGTGTGAGGTGTGTGAGAAGGTGCTTTAAGAGGACTGTCTTATCTTGGTATAAAACTGAGTCTTTCTAGATGTTGTTTAGTATTGTTAATTATGAAGGTATACTAACTAAAAATAAGATCACTATTTATTTTTTTATAACTGCATCCAGAAGGCTTTAAAACATTCAGCATTCCAGATGGATTTTACCCAGTGCCAGCTATGACTTCTACGCCATTGTCCGTCTCTCACAATCACTTTGCGATTCCCTCGCCGCCTCCACTTCCTTCTGGTGTACCATCTGGTGTTGATGCTAGCAGTTCGGCAGTTGAACTTATGAAACAACATCGTGCTGTGAAAAACAGTGGTTCAAGTGCAGCTGATAGTGCTGATCACCAGAAGACAAAGAACATTCCTACTATGATGGATGTTTTGAAAGACCTAAACAAAGTTCAGTTGCGAGCTATTGAGAGGTAGGTTGGGTTGAATGCGTATCTGAGTAATCCAAGACTATGTAAACATCACAGCACTTAAGTAGCATCAGAGAACACCAGTGTGAAACAACATTTAATGAGCAGCTGCTGGTGACAAACTTAAGTTGGCACCTTCTAAGTTCACAGCTTAGAATGTAAGATACCTGTGACATGGCTTTTAGATGCATTTAAAACATGCTGAATGCCACAGCATTTAAACTCAGGCTCCTGCTTTAGTATACAAATCTGGGAGTGGGATGGTGAGGTGCATGTGTTGCTCTCTGGAGGTCGCCTACAAAGTTGCCTACACAGTTACAGGAAATTAAGCTGAAGAAGTAAGCTCTCTGGATCCACTGTGAAAGGACAAATTCTTGGGGCAACATTAGTGAACTACTGTTAATGTACCCAAAGTACAAAGTTCTGACTTTGAAGTGTGAAAGAAAAATACATGCTGTATCTTTTATTGAAAATGTTGTATTTCGATAGTGCAGTTGGATTAGAAATGTTTTTAATGGTCTGCCGTTTGGATGGTAAGCACAGTTGATGTTACAAAAATGTGTTACTGAAGACTCTTTGGGTCAGTAGTGCTGTGCTAGGTGTAATAGGGGTTGGCAGGCATCTTCTCTGAACTTCTTGAGCTGAAAAAGTATATAAGAACAACTGAGTCTATAATAATGATTTGGCGCTCTTAATGTGGGAATAATGTCACTTACCAAAGCTTAATACATTCTTGTTTCAGTGTTTTCTTAACCTTTATCCCTGAAAATAACTAGCAACAAGTTTTGGGAAAATTATCTAAAGCATATCCTTACACTTTTGGTGACATTTTCATGGTAAATAAAGCAGATATGAAGAGCACTTATGTAAACCTGTGTGTTCCTTTATGTGTGTCTTCTTCTGTATAATTCTATGTACAGCGAATGAAGAAAGTGAAACGTTCAGGTTTAAGGTTTGAACAACCATCATGTTGAGCAGGCGTATAATTAGTAGGAAGTAGCAGGTGTGCATCCAAAATGTTTCCTGAGTTTAGGCATCTACCTGTATTCTGATGGTAGAACTTAATTGAATAATTTGTTTTGTTGGAGGGAGTAGTGATGGTCAAGATTGCTGTAATCTTTCAGACAGCAGTCTTGCAGTAATTTAATGTGTGCACTGTAAAAGGAAGACCTCTGTTGAAGCTGAGGGCCTGAAAATCTAAGTTTCTACCACCTGAGCACCAGCTTACACATTGGGCAAGTGCTCTAGCAGCTTGATTTTATAGGAAGGTTGATCTCAGTCCTTTCAGGTTAAATTTTAATTGGCATCTACTGTAACTGCCAGATTTTGAGCTCAGTGCTGTCAGTGTGCATTAATAGGTAGCATTTATTGGCCTTGGAGATAGCACTTTACTAGCAGAGGTGTGAATATATCTAGATTTTTTTTTCCAAATATCTCAATGCTTAGGAAGCCTTTCTGCCTTTCTTATGATTTCTTTTCTTGGGCTAGTCACCGATTTCCATGTTTTTGTTAGGTTTTGGGGTGCAGGTGCTGCTTTGATCTTGTATCTGCTGTCTTTTGATTTTGAATTTGATAAGAACAGTTTTTCTAAATTAAACTATAAACTCTACTTTTTAATTTTTGCCTATAAAATTTCCATACTTGGATGCTCAGGTGCTCATTTGGAGGGAAAAATTGTCTCTGAAGCTTTTGTACCAAAGCTGCTGATATTTTTTTTTTTTATGAAGAAACTTGAGCTTATGTGTGGTTTATAAATGGGGCTTTATTGTACCCTGGCTGTGTATCTGATTTAAACAAAGTGGTTGTTTTCATAGAATCATAGAATGGTTTGGGTTGGAAGGGACCTCAAAGAT
Organism: Dromococcyx pavoninus; assembly: GCA_033558185.1. NCBI lineage: Eukaryota > Metazoa > Chordata > Aves > Cuculiformes > Neomorphidae > Dromococcyx > Dromococcyx pavoninus. The sequence goes on along the minus strand of JAUMJL010001285.1, from coordinate 346,893 downwards.
CATTCAGTTGCAGCCCCCTTGCCATGGGCAGGGACACCTCCTGCCAGACCAGGCTGCTCAAAGCCCCATCCAACCTGGCCTTGGACACTTCCAGGGAGGGGGCATCCACAGCTTCCCTGGGCAACCTGTGCCAGGGCATCACCACCCTCAGTGTGAAGACACTTTAAATACAATTGCTCTGAGGAATTTAAGTTCATTCTTTCTTGTGAGTTCACAGAAGGGCATACTGTTCTGAACAAAAAATTAATGTAGTTTAAATCAAATTATGTTCACAATGGTTATGATATATGTTAGTCAGAGATTCCTATTAACTTACTTTAGTATAACTTGTAAATGGGACTTGCTCTGAAAGCTGCATGTTTTGCCTTTTCCTGTTCTTATTTGCGATACTTTAATTCTTTGTGTTGATTTGCTCACATTTTTCTTTGTGTAATAGCGTCAGGTTGTGATTTCATGCTAAGAATCTGGCTGACTAGTTATTTGGTGCACTTGTACTATTCCCGTTTGAATGCTGTAAAAATTAGCAGCGTTATTGGTTTAATCGGGGATTTAAAGGATAGGGTGTGTACAAAAGTTGTATCTTTAGTTTTTGGATCACTCAGTATAGGATTAAGAGCAGGAAACAATAATTTTCTCTTTTTTTTTTTTTTTAAGGTCACCTGGGGGTACTCCCGTTTCTAGACCAAGAAAGAGACAAAGTTCAGATTGGGATCCAGTTGCTCTACTAACTCATGCTCTAAAGCAGAAATTTGCACATAGAAATGATGAAGGTGATGATTCCCTGGACAAAGAAAATCGATCTTTTGATAGCTCCCCATTTTCTAGTCCGGAGATCCCACTGGTATGTTTTTACATAAGAATGTGTTTTCATATTCTTGGAATTCTGCTGTTTTCATGGATAGTTACAGGACTTTTGCAAGTCTACAACTTCCCTGCAATGTTTTTAAGCTATCAGTGTAGGTAGTTGCTTTTTCAAGTATAATCAAAACAGAAGATCTCAAAGATTAATTTTTTGGGGTGATTTAGAGTGGTAAATGCACTTCTAGATGCGCCAAGAGGAAAAACTTAGAAAACTTCAAAAATTGAGCTCATAGTTAATTGAGCTTTGGACTTCTGCGTGATGGTAACTGGCAGGTATCTGTGCATAAAAACTGTGTGTCTATTTAGTAATACTAACTACTTATTGACTAATTTTACAAATAAAGGCATTAGGAAGGTACAGAGGGGTCTGACTAACAAGCATTATGTGCTCAGAAATTAAAATGAAAGCATTGTTATAGTATTGTAATGTGAGGTAGCATGATATCCACACAGTTTGCGTTTTTATCCAGAATGAAGTGTGTTTCTCAATGCTGTTGCAAAGCCCAAGAAAAATACAGGTTTCAGTATGAACTAGAAAAGTGTGATAGACAGAGCCTTGGGGCTAAGGTGATTGGGTGCTTGTTTCTGTAGAGCAGCTTGTGCAAGCTGCTTGAGTTTGTTGCAGTCCCACAGTACTGTTGGTTATTTGTTAGAGACATTCCGAAAGCTCGGATCTGCTTAGGTGAGATGAATAGAAATAGGTGGCGGTAATTCAAGTCTCTCTGCTTAGCAAGTCTGTCTTAAGAGACATAAATATTTAGACTGTGGCATTTGTTAGGGTAAGAGAGGGAAACAATAATGCAAAACTTACAGGAATCTGCACATTCTTTGAAGGCTGTCGCTCATATACAAGGCTAGCTACTTGGCTTAAAACTGAAGGAAAACTGAGGGATGTATCTGTGTTTCCAGCTATAATGATTATTTTTTTTTTTTTTACATTTTGGATGTCACAAGGATGTTGCAAACTAAATGTAGTGTATATTTTACAGACCGTAGTGAGTCAACAGCTGTGGTGCAGTCTTAATTCAATTCCCTGCTGACATTTTCTTTCCCTGAAGGACAAATTAGAAACTTGTTAAAAACAGCCAGGCTTCTGTTTGGATGCTGCAAACAATTGCATTGCATAGCTGTCATACCTAATTCTAGATACAAAGATGAAAGTTATTTCATAAAAGAGCCGTTCAATGATCTAGGTTTTGTTCCGGTATCTAACAATTGAATTATGAAGTCCTGGAAGAGAGGCTGCATGAGACCAGCATGTTCAGGATTAGTTACAGAAAGATGGATTTTTTCTGATTAAAGGAGAATAATCTTATGAAGTTGTAATCAAGCCTCTTAGTTCTTCACCCTTGAGTGTTTTGAAGAATAAATGTGCTTAAAACAATTACACAGGCATACTATTTTATTCTTCTTATCTTAAGAGAAGTGCAACAACTCTTCCAAACTGTATTTATTGTAAACCTCATCTCATTCAGTTCTCTTGGGTATAATTTTGTTTAATTTCATCCCTGCTCCCCAGGTTGGACGTTGCAGTCTGAAGCCAAATATGAAATCTAGCATTATAAGAACTGATGAAGTTAAACTGGTATCAACATGGAAAGTGAGAGCTCAGATTTGACTGATGGAGACTTCTGAGGGAAACTTGATAGTGTGTGTAAGTGGCGAGTCCACTTTGAAACTGCTGTAAGGTGTGGTAACGTATTCTAGAACGTGTCTCTCTTGTGCTGTTGAAGTTTGGGTTGTAGGGTTTGTAAAATTGCCTTTTCCTTCTCCTTAGTTTCCCAGCAGCCAGGCTTGTGAATGTGATGCACAAAACCAAAAAGATTTTTATTGCTATGGAGCAGTGTGTTTGGAACCTGGGAAATGCAGGAAATAAGTTTGTGTGAAAGAAAAATGATTGGTCTAGCAGCTGAGGTGTGCACTCTGTTTACACTCCGTTATTTACACTGAAGTGCAAATTTTTTTTAGAGTGTTATATATGACTGACTGTATATAATTAATGGCAGCTGATGCTGTTTTATTGGAATGGTATAGTTGCCCAAGTTGTTTTTGCAAGTTGCTCAAGCAACTCCTTAATCCATGTACAAACAGTATTCTGACTTAGTTGGGTCTGTAGATAAATTTTTGTTTGTGAAAATCTGTTGTGCTGTAAGTAAACTGCAGGTTGTTTCTTAAATGCCTGTAATATGGGGGAGTTGCTTTCTGAGATAACAAAGACCTTGTAGAGACATCTGCTAGCACATAATCTCAATTCCATATGAAGATAATAAACGTGAAGTCCCTTCTTGGTTTCTCCATATGAAGTCTGGTTTGTTCACAAGAGTTTATAAAATAAAATTTGCTTTGTCATAGATATACGTGGTAGTGGCCTTTTGTGGTGCAGACTGACTTTCGTATCGTAAGGACTGACCATGATAGAGCTTACATGTTTTTTCTGCCAGACTACTTGATAGAGTCCCTTATTTACAAATTTATTACAATTCACTGCTTACAATAGCTGCCTTCACATAGTCTTTTGTCTAATTACCCTGTTGTATAAAACCAAACCCTATAAATTAGACTGTGGGTTGACTTTTGTTTCTCTGTGTGCTTACACAGACTAGACTGGGAACTACATTCCCTCTTACTGCTGAATTCATAAGAAATTGCTTTAAAACAGAAGTAGAGGATTTGCAATTTTAAAAGTTCTCTTTTGACTAAAACTGACGCTGAAGTGACTTGCTGTTTTATGCTTCTAAAATTGTCTTCTAGGTGTTTTTTTTTCCAGATTCAGTAGTTACGGCACTTTATCACATTCTCCCGTTCTTGTCAGTCTGTAACAGTTTGATCTTCCCTTTCTTTCCACTTTCAAAATACACATTTGCTGCATTATGTGCCTAAACTTGACAACTGCTATGAAATCAGAATGGTTGGGGTTGGAAGTGGCCTCTGGAGATAATCTAGTCCAACCACCCTGCTAAAGCAGGTTCACCTGCACCAGGTTGCATAGGAACGTGTCCAGACGGGTTTTGCATATCTCCAGAGAAGGAGATTCCACAACTTTTCTGGGCAGCCCATTCTAGTGCTCCATCACCTTCACAGTAAAGTTTTTCCTCATGTTCAGGTGGAACTTCCTGTGTTCTGGTGTGTGTCCATTGCCCCTCATCCTGTTGCTGGGCACCGTTCAGAAGAGTCTGGCCCCGTCCTCTTGACACCCATCCTTTAAATATTTATAAGCATTGATAAGATCCCCTTTCAGTCTCCTCTTTTCCAGGCTGCACGTACCAAGTTCACTCAGTCACTCCTCATAAGAGAGATGCTCCAGACCCCTGATTGTCTTTGTGGTCCTCTGCTGGACTGCATACAGGATAGCCAGATTGGCCCTCTCCTTAACAGTCTTACCCTCTTCTGTCAAAACTCCTCATTGCCTTTTGCTTGCTGCTCTGGTCTCAGATTCACTAGGGCAGCAGGGGAGCAACAGTGAAGGAAGTCCATGCAGTGCCTGCAGAAGAGGCTATGAGGGCAGGTGAGTCCTGCTGAGCATAAAGCCTACAAATCTGCTCCCTTTTGCTCAGTGTCTGCAGTGTGATGAAATGAAGCAAGTCTATGAGTATTTGCAGATCCAGGGGATCTCAAGATTTGTGTCCGTTCTGTTGTGACTGTGAGAGACTGAATTAATCTGAAAAGCTCTGAGTACAGTAATCTCTCCTCCTTCAATTTCTTTATGTGACCAGCAGTTATTTCTCTTCAGGAAGAACTATTGTTTCGGACTCCTTTTGTACGTGTTTTTCTGTTCTCTCCAGAGTTCATTTAACTGCAAGTTTAGCCTACAGAAGCATTTGAAAGTGTCATCTTTTCATTTTGGAAGGGAATTATCTCAGAAATTTCTTAGTACCTCAAACCTGGGGTCTAGTGTCAGACTTCAGAAGCATTGGCAAATTTTAGTGAGCTGTGTGGCCCTTCAGGTTACTGGGTACTGTCTCTGTGTCAGTCTGATGTGAATTGTGTGGTAATGCAATTTTTATAGCTTATCTGCTTCATTAGGGGGGGAAAAAGGCCATGGACCGTGTGACTTTTTTTTTTTTAGCTGTATACTGCCTACACATGTTATGAGAACAAATTCTTTGTTTTACGTAGTTCCAGATGTAAATTAGGTTAGGCATTGAGCCCTGGTATACTTTGGGAAGTCTGTGGGTGGCATCTGGTAACATCTGATGGTTTTCTGTACTGAGAAGTTACAAAATTTAGACAGTGATGTTTAGTAATCACGAGGTTAGCACCCATTGCAGAGGGTTTTTTCCCATTCAGAATTACTGGCAGCATGACTTTGTCATCTTATTTTCTTTGACCCAAGCAACTTTGAAGCAATGTCAGGATCTCTGTGCTTTTCTGTGCCCACCTCGAATCCATGCCCTGTTTACGTACAAATAAACTTGTTAACATAAGCTCCCTGACTGAATTGCTCAGTGACAGTACAACTCCTAGAGATGCAGTAGCAGTATGGCAGACGAGGAAGGAGATCCAGGAACGTGAATGCTGTGTTGGTCTGTGGGAACAATCTTGTGAAGTGTTGTGCCTTATTCTTTTCACCTGAGAAGTCTGGAAAATTATTTTCCTGCCACTCGTGTTGAATTTTTGGGCAGGATGTCTGTCTTCAGGAGTTGCTAGGGAGGTGTCTGGAATGAAAGTTGGCTTTGTTTTTGTTTTCCGCTAGAAAGGCTATGAAATACATACAGTATATCCAGAGACCAGAATAAATGTTTCAAATGTTTTGAGTAAATAGGGCCAGAAGGAAAAGTACAATGCAGTTGTTTTAAAAGCACTCTTAAGGCTTTTTTCCTAGGAGAGATCCTAAGAGATTTGAGTTCTCAATCAGTGAGCTTTCCCGTCACAAGGAGTCTAATAAATACAATTGCCTGAACTGCCAAAATATCACTATTTGATGAACTCCTGTACACCAGCCCTGTCCAGATACTCACTATTCATGAGAGGCAATTGATGTATAATCTGTCATCTCTCTGTATGCGTATGTAGATATACAGAGTTTGGGGGGAAAGGCACAGCAGAGAATATGCAACAGTTTGCTCTGCTCTGTCTATTTCTCTTTTCAGGAATTAATGACATAGTTTAGTCCTACCTAAATATTAACATTATATATGGGGCTCTTGCGAAGGGATCCCTACTAAAACAAGTCAGCCTTGGAGTTACTGATCAGAAACTGGGGAAATTAAGTCCTGCAGGCATGACTTTTGAAGCAACTGGTGTCCCTATGTTAGTAAGGCCTGTAACCAGATTTCGCTTCTTAATCTAAAATCTGTTTGAAGAGTGTCTGGGAGACATTTCCAATACCAGATTCTCAGAACAGATCCCCATGTAATCTACCAATACAGTTTTTATAATGACATTGACTTTAGCTGTATCTCTGTTACTTTCCACATTTGTCTGAATAATCTATGAATTGATTGTGTATGATAGTGTAAAGCATTGTTATTGCATATCTGTGAAATTTGAGTAGTTTGCCAGTGCTGTTCCAGTGCTCAGCTTTCTGCTGTGGGTTGGCTGAAAGACATATAGAAAGAATGAAGCCTTCCTGAAGTTTTCTATTCAAAGTGGACAGTATAAGTGTGCGAAATTCATATTTCCCTCAGTCAGTGGTGTGATTTGACTTAATAATGTTCAGTTGTTTTAAGATACAAATCCTTATTATCACAATTCTAAGTGAGAAAATGCAGCTTTATTTCTGGACAGCCTTGTCCTCAATATTAGTATGCCTGTGATTTGCCTTCTCGGGCATATGTGTATGTTCATCATACTTAACATGTTTGACACTCAGAACGTACTGCTATGTAGAAGACCTAAGTGTAGTTTCACTGGCATTTGTGAAGAATAGCTTGATAATTCTTTTGTTTGTTTGTTTAGACATTGAGATTATGTAGTCCTGTTTCTTTTATAAATATAAATACATTGTGTTGAGAACACATCAATTAATAACTTATTTTAAAATCATAATTAGAATAAGCTACCCAAGACACAGAAGCATCTAGCTTTTTGGTATTTGTGCTACATTTTTTAAAGAGAACTGGTGTAAGCATTAGTTCCTTTAGGGATTTTATATGACTTTGTAGGCTTGCTGCTTCTCTTAAGGTTTTAGTGACAAACATCTGGAATTTGAAAATTGACAATAACAGAACTGTAAAACCCATGCAAGTTTGTACATTTGTCTGGTTACTGTATCTTGCTTTATATTCTTTATTTTTCAGTACCAGTGCCTGCCATCTTACAAATTTCTGTTCGTATGTCAGCTCACAGCCATTGTTCTCCCTTTTATCTTGTTCAGGAGAATTATTGCCAGATACAAGAAATTATTCTTGAAACTTCTTTGCAGTGTAAGTCTAGGTATTAAGTACCAGATTCTTTCAAAGTACCTGTAAAGTAAACTTTCGTAATTGACTTTGTAGAGTCAAAACGGTAGCGAAAAGATTAACAATGCAGTTAATAACAATTGGGACACTTCTGATAAAATACTTGCTTTTGTGATTTTCTTTGACGTTTTAAAATACTTAACTGATTTCTGTCTCTGGAGGTGTTTTGAAAGGACATACTGTCCTTTCTCTGTTTCATTTTACAGCTTATACTTTTGTTAATTTTGCCTTGCAAAACTGTTTGAAAATCTTTGTGGATAAAATCTACACAAAGTAGATATATGATTTTTATTTAGTTGTATCTTTGTAGTCTTTATGTAATCTAGTGTAACTTAATAGTCAAGCTATTGGAGTGTTTCTTCAACAAGTGTCCTCATTATTTTTCCTTTGTTGCCTTACTGCTTGCATGCAGCATCATATATTTTGAACTATATATATAGCAATTCTATTGAGTTATTTCACCAGCCACTCTTATTTCAGTATTTCTTCCTGTGTTGGCTTAGTCAGACTCCGTTGTTCACTATCTGCTGCAAGAATTTCTCTTTTCAATGTGTAAGGATTATTAAAGGAGACTATTAACCTCAGGGGATAAAAGAAATAGGTTCATTGAATCATAAAATGGCTTGAGTCAGAAGGGACCTTAAAGATCACCTAGTTCGAGCCCCCCTGCCACAGGCAGGGACAACTCCCACTAGATCAGGTTGCTCAAAGCCTCATCCAACGTGGCCTTGAACGTCTCCAGGGATGGGGCAGCCGTGACTTCTCTGGGCAACCTATTTCAGTGCCTCACCACTCTGACAATATTTTTTATTTCCTAATATCTAATCTAAATCTCTCCTCTTTCAGCTTAAAACTGTTACTTCTCATCACTGCATTCCCTAATAAAGAGTCCCTCCCCATCTTTCCTGTAGGCCCCCAAAAGTACTGGAAAGCTGCTATAAGGTCTCCCCAGAGCCTTCTCTTCTCCAGGCTAAAGAAGCCCAACTCTCTCAGCCTGTCCTCATAGCAGAAGGTGCTCCAGCCTCTGATCATCTTTGTGGCCCTTTTCTTGACTTGGTTTAACACAGAGTTGTCAAACTCACGGCTCCTGCTGTTCTTCTGCTCCTGCAGTGTAACGCGCGTCACATGCTGTGCACGTGACCAGCGCTGGCAGGAGCGCAGGGACACAGAGCTCAGCACTACTGCTGGGTAGAAACAAGGTGCCAGGCCAGATAAAACAAGGTGGAGGGCCGGATTCAGCCCATGGGCTTCAAGTTTGACACCCCTGCTCTAACAGATCCATGTCCTTCCTGTGCTGAGGACCCCAGAGCTGGATGGAGTACTCCAGGTGAGGTCTCACGAGAGCAGAGTAGAGGGGCAAAATTACCTCCCTCAACCTGCTGGCATACTTTTGATGCAACCCAGAATACAGTTGGTTTTCTGGACTGCAATGTGCATTGCCAGCTCATGTTGAACTCCTTATCCACCAGCACCCCCAAGTACTTCCTTTCAGGGCTACTCTCAATCTGTTTTCTGCCCAGCCTGTAAGTGTGCCTGGGATTGCCCTGATCTGGGTGCAGGACCTCATCCATCCCCAGGTGGAGGTCCAAGGGCTCCAGCTGGTCACTGACATAGAGGGCAACACCCCCTCCCATGTCTCTGTGATGCAAATGAGATCATAGCCCTGCAGGTGTCTAACTCCTCTTGTTTATTCCCCATGCTAGTGTATTTACATAGAGGCACTTAAGTTGGATCCTTGATGAAACTGACTTTCTGCAGTGGATGAAATTCCTTTTTACTGCTCTTTGGGTGCTCTCCTGCTGACCTGTGAGGTTAAGAAGAGAGGGAAGCTATTACAAGGAAGCACTTTTGAACCATTTGTACTGGCCTTGATTAACAAATGTACTTCTGCCTCCAAGAAACTGGAAGTAGATAAATTCCGTAGTGGGTAGATATGGGAGCTTCCCTCGGAGGAACTGGGTGTACTTCAATTGGTTCAATTTAATTTCAAAGATTTGGATGGGAAGCATGTAGCTTAACTAGAAGGAGTAGGATACATGTAAATCATCAAGGTGTAAAGAGGGTAGTTTAAAATTATTTTTCAAAATACTTTGTTGAAATATGACGCTGAAGTTACTATAAACAGTATAGTGAAAAACGGACGGGTATTGGCTAATCAGTATAGAATGGATTTTGTAAGAATGGGAAGAATCTTATGAAGTTCTCAAATAAAACCTGTTGTGCAAAAGTAACTCAAGTTATGTCAAAAGAGATAAGACATGAATTAATGCTTGTGTTTATTTGTATAAATGATTCTGCTTTTGTTTCTTGCAATTTGGATGACAAATGTGAAAGGCACAATCTGGAACGGTCTTTGACGAACTTTTTACTCTCTTGCTGTTTGTAAATGTTTCAGTGATTTATAACACCACACATCATGCTCCATAGTTACACCTTGAAACATTTTATTTAGGAGCCCAATTTCTTAACTTCTGTGACAGTTTTAACAGTATCTACAATCATGTTATGGGTAAAGGCTAAAGAAGACACCTGTCCTTCAAATTCGGAAATATTTTATCCATTTCAGTATTGCTTGCCCAGATTACCTACAAATTCCTGTGCTTCAGAAGTATTTTCTCTCTTCTTAATACTAGTCCCTGACAGAAATAATTTCTCTTTATCACAGTTTTCAACCTACTTTTTATACTTCTAATTATTCTGCAAGGAAATAATTTTGCCTGTCCATCTGTGGGCATGTGTTAATAAAATAGCTGTCTTCTAGAATATAACTGATATTAACCCAAATATCTGTGTTATTTAATTTACGTTAGGACACATCAAAATTGAGTCAAGTACAAATTAATTATCTTGGCCTTTGTTTAACAGAACTCGCAAGAAATCACCGAAAATCACTTAATTATGAATATGAATCCTAATTAATTCAGATGCATACGGAAGCATCTACAGCGGTATTTGAACTTGCCACCCTAGCAAAAAATGAAGATTCTGAAAGCTTCTGTGTTGCTAAGGGGATCTTTATCTTTAAATTTAAATGCCATGTCTTGTACTAGGACATTGAAATAGTAGTTTCTTTTGCAATATCATAACTTTGTTCTATCTATCTCTAATTTAGCTATTTAGATGAGAGACATTTTTGATTGTGCTAGATGTTAGTTTCCATGGTATTCTTTATTTAAAGAATTAGTTCTGATAACTAATTATAATAACCAAAAGGGCCTTTTTTCATATTCATTACTTTTCCCAATAATCCTGTCAGCAGGATATCTCCTTCTGAGATGGGAATTTGATTTTTTTTTTTTCATGTTGACAGGAAAACAATGTGGTGCTTTTATTCCTGCTATGTTCCTTGTCCTTTTTTCATGTTCATTTCTGCTTACACTTTCATTCAGGCTATTTTGCTGGAAGGCTGAAGGAGGCTTTAAAAGCAGATTGTTTCTGTATGTGAGCGGGAGTGTTCAGACTCTCATTTTGTTTGTTATTAGGCTGGAAATATTTGTACCTCTTGTTTAAGACTAATTCAGACATCTGATATCAACGGGTCAGAGAAAAAAGCAGGGGCCTGAATTCTCTCTGTACGTAACAGAGAGGGTAGCAGAACAACGTGTAGGGCTGGAGTTAGTACTGGTTGTGGTAAGCCCCTAATCAGCAAAAAATATGTTAGAATAAAGCATATTTGAAAATGTTGAGTAATTGGTGTAAAGAGTTGGTACATTCTGCAGATGAACTGCATGGATGTAACCACCAGAGAGCAGTGTTACACCAGATCTATGTTGCAAGTCTTCGGTTTGAAAGTAATTCAGCTTTGTCAGTAATAGGTCTAACAGCAAAATTTTAATCCCTATATTTGTATCTTTTTAGAGGTGTTCACTAAATTGTAAAAGTATGTACTTCTAACGTATTATGGTGAGCTATGTTTATGTGTATTTGGATTAGTAAAAGGTCAACACCAAGCTAGTTTATTCTCTTATCCACAAAATAAATCTACTACTTAATTTTCTAGGAGAACAGACAGAAGATTATGTGGTTAGAGAAGAGCTTCATCTGGCAGTAGTCTTTTTGTGAAGAAATATCCTCTCATACCCCACGTGAAATGGCTGTTGGAGAAATTTTCTGCTTGTGGTGCAGTACGCACATAATGAGCATCGCCGTGGAATTGCAGGGATTTGTGGTAAATAACTTTTAGATTATACAAGTGAAAATATGCTGCTACTTACTGTTGAAAAGTCAAAGTGATCATCTGGCGTAGAAGTTCACGTTTTTCTTTCAGATGAAAGACAATACCCTGCTCCTGTAAGCAATACCTGCTCCTGCATTGCTCTTCACATGTAAACAATGAATTGAACAAGTTTAGGTGCATTTGTAGAGCTGAGTAAGGGTATGTTCGAAGGGTTGGGCAAGGTACAGCCTTCAATAATGCTTTTGCATCCCTGTCGACTTCATTAGAGTTGCTAGAGTGGAACGAAAGGCAGTATTTATCTACATTTTTAAATAAGGACCATCTTAACTATCCTGTAACCTTGAGCTGTGAAGGACTGGTACATTTAAGATCTCGATTCTTGCCATCTGTGCTTCCTCTTAATAATCTGCGTTTTACTTAATGGTGAAAGTTAAACTAGCTTGATTGTTCCCACTTCTCTGTTTTGCTTTTTAGTTCTTATGCTGTAACAGCAGCTGTGTTTGGGAGGCGGTTGCCAATGAACAGCAGTTTCATGGATAAAGGAGGACTAGAAAGAAATTCAAAGTAAGCTTAGTTCTAGTTTTTTCACATGTTACTGCCACCTTATAGTTTACAGCCGGTGAATATTTGTCTATTTTTTTGATAGTGAGAGCTGTAGGAATCTGAGTTTAAGGTTCTGAAATAGCAGTATGGATCAGTGAGGCTGATTGTGTGTTTTGCTACCAGAGGGAGGGGGGGTTGTCCTTTAGAATACTGCCTTTTTTTTTTTTGTATGTGTATTCTGTTGTTACTTCTAATTTTGTCTGGAGAGTATTTTGGTTATCTTTTTCCATTATGCTTTTTCTAGTAGGTGTATTGCTTGACTGCTATACCATGTTTGACTCTCATGTACTGGGGCAGGCTTGATAAGCCAGGCTGTTTTTGTTATACTCCTTTGCTCGCGAGGAAGTGTTTCTGTGTAGAGGTCAAGCTCAATGTTCTTGTTTTTAATTTGAAGTTGGGAGCTGCCTTACCAGTATGTACAGTGGGAAAGTAATCTCGAAGCCTGTAGTTTGTGATAATAAAACCAGCTAGTTTGAAGTTATACTTTGATTTAACTCAGGTGAAATGTGGGCTTTATCAACAATACTTGCCCCTTATCTGCCCATTTGACCACTCAGATGTTTTTCATCTGGTTATGTTTGCTTGTTATGTCTTCTATTACTCTCATATGCACTGTCTACATGTATATGAATTATGTTAGTTTTACTTGTTATGTTTCTGTGTGATATTTTTAAAAGAAAACTTCCCGTATATCTTCAGCCCCTTTTTATTTCTCAGTAGTGGCGCACTCTTTTCTGTAAGGCTTGAACAGTATACTTCATATTAAGTATGTGAGAACAATGAGGCTGCTGGTGAGATTGATCTCTACCAAATAACCAACTCTATAACCTACTTTGTCACAGATATCACATTTTTTGATATTGAGTTATAATTTTAAGGTCACAAATAAAATAAAAAATATTAACATACAGTAAACTAAATAAACAGAATTCAGGGAGATCCTGATTCATTCTTTGTAAGCTGTTGGTGCTGTTGCTAGGAGAAGAGCATGTTTACAGTTCCCTAAGCTAGTAGTTGCCTGGGGAACCCACAGCAACCTGTGCTATTTCTACACATCTGTACAAACTCACAGACTTTTTCTTCCCTGTGCTCTCTTTTTTTCCACCTCTCTAGCATAATAAAAGCCATGGATGAAGAAGATTGCATCTTGATGATAGGACTCAGTCCTTTCTAATTCTCCTGCATCCAGATATCCCTTTCATTAAAGACCCAGTAGCTTTGAAGAAAATGGTATGTGGCCAGACCTTGACTGAACACAATAATTGCGAATACTTGGCCTGGTACGAGTTAAGGATCATGAACATCACACATTGGTCACTGGCACTTTCATCTGGAAGTTCCATTAGTTAAACAAGAATCAAAGTCTCACTTAGGAATTACATAGATATTTTAGGAACAGTGAAAAGTATTTACTTAAAAAAGTAGGATCAATAATTACTACCAAAGTAATTCTCTAATGGAGGAATAAGTTAAACTCTGCTTGCTAGAAAAAAATATTTAAATTGCAGATATAGTTGAGCAATTTAAATCTGAAGATTCTAAAGTGGCTGAAGAACATATTTGGTCTTTTATGTTCACTTTGAATAAACCTTGGAGTAATACAGAAATCCTGAAAATTATTGTGGCATCTTAAGTTTTCTTTTCCAGAAAAGTGGAGTAAACCAGGTGCCTATAGGTCAATTAGCATGTACCAGTTCTAGGAAAAAAATCTGTATGATTAGATCCTAATGCAGATTTGGAAATACTTACAAAATGGCAGTGATCTCATGTGACTTTATTGTAAAATAGATATTTTAAATCATCTTTGACAAAAATAGCTACAATAGAATAGTGTAAACTAAAATATAGCATTCATATTATTCATAAAGTGTGTGTTAAATGGATGAAAAACTGATTAACTGGCGGATAATAGTAATCACCGAAAAGAAATATTCCTACTAGGGCTATAGGGAATAGTTCTAGATTAATGCAGTTTCATATTTTTAGTAATTAAATAAGTGATAAAATTTGTGGATAATTAAAAACAAATTACATTGTGAGAAATAATGAAGATGGGATTGGTGGCACAAGGCCATAATGATAATGCCATAGTACATTATGTCTTCAGAAAGAGAGTACCTTCTAGTACAATCGGTTGGAAAACTATAAAGGGTTGCTGCTGTATTCTCTCAGAAACAGAAAGTCTCTTGGCAGTGACCTGATTTGTTGGTGAATGCATGAAGAGGAAAAAAAAAATGTACTAAAGTCCACTTTCTCTGACAGAGTAACATAATGCCAACCAGCAGCAGGAAGTGAAAACTAGAATAATTTAAATGAGAGTGCATTTCAATGACGAGCGTGACATCCACAGTGGGGAGTGGTTACTCTTATTTATTTCTTCTCTGCAGCAGAACACAAAGCTAGTTCTACACTGAACCAACTATGGACCAACAAAAATATCTATGGCTTCTGATGTCTAGGTGATCAAGATTTATTAGATGTAAAAGCTCAGGTCTCAAAAAATTCACCTGATTCATATAAGAGAGATTTTCTTAGCTGAATCACCATTTGACAATGGTGCCTTCCTTCTTCCCCTTACATTATTTTCTGCAGAGAAATTTTGAAGTATGTTTATTTTCTAATGTATTTATCGTAGGTTGTCTTAAAAAGAGATCAGCTCTTAGTGAAGATATTTGGTTTACATTTCAAAAATACTTTTACTTTCAAAGAGGGAGGAGCCTGTGCTACTCTTGAAGGTGCAAACTCCTTGCTGATACTCAGAGGTTTAAGAAGAACCCATACATCGTGGATCTCAGTAAAATTTAAGTTTGTAGATGTGCTGTACCAGCTGAAAAATGACATCCACAGTATTACATAGGATGTCCTGGAGAGCAATATAGCACCCACAGGCAAAATTTGAAGCTGTCAAGTAGCTCAAGAATGATGGCTTAAAAAGCCCAGCAAAATGTACAGGGTTTCATTTTCAGGTACTTATAGGTGATCCATTAACTTTTTCCACAAGACTGTAGAAGTTTAGCTACTGTGATATAAAGTAAGTGCTGTGCTTTCACATCTAGTTCTCTACAGGATATGTGGTGGTTTTCTTGTTGAGCTTTTGAAGTAACATGAATCTGTTATTAAATTATTTCTGTTGTGAAGATTTGTGTATCCCTTGTGGGGTCCTGATCTATAACTAGAGTCCTCCAAAGTGTAGCCACAAGTGCAAATAAATAAATTCCACCTTTATCTAGCATTTCATGTGCAATGTGACTGTTGAGCTGTAATAATCAAAATACCAGATAATTTTGTTGGTGGTTTATATTTCAAATCCTGCAAAGATACAGGCTAAAGTGGTGGAACTGTTCAAAATAAAATGAAAACTTAGTAGGGTGAAGTTACACTGTGATATGTTTAGGTCTTGGGCAGATGGAGGATTTGGCAAAAGACAGCTGAAGTCCAGACACTTTCTACACTCTTTCCCTAGCAAAAATTACTATTAATATTTTTAACCACTAATCCTTAAGGGAAACTGAAATGTATACGATTACGTCTTAAAAAAGTTTCTTTCATACTGTTGTAAAATGTACTTAAGTGTAACAGGAATTGAAGCTGACCTGAGCCTCAGGAAGATGTTTCTCTCGAAATCAAAAAGCCAAGTTTTATTACAGTAAAACCTCCATAGTTTTAACTAGGGGAAACTGAGAAATGACCAAGGAAAATAAAAAGGGAATTGGAAGTAACTCTTCCTCTGCTTATTGTGTTCTTGCATGCACACTCTTGCTTCCACTTAACTCAGTACCTTTCCAAGTTGCGGTGAGGTCTGTTAGGCCTCTCTCGTGTCTAGGTGACAGCAAAGCTTCACAAGAATTTTATTTGCTGTGTTCTCCAAGTAAGCTGTGAGCTTCTTGCTATGTCTCTCTTACATGAAATACTCTTCTGCCTCTGACCTTTCCCTCTTCCGGGCAAATCCAGAGCATATCAGAGAAGAAAAAATTTCCCCATTCTTCTGGGGTGAGGGGGAAGTTACTCCACTCTTGAAAAGAACATAACATATGATTTGGAACCTAAGAAATATCATACTTTCCCAAAGCAATATATTTTTTTGTCTTGCTTGGGACTAGTTGGTGTCTTCAAGAAGCTGACTGTAATTAAGCATGCACGAGGGGCAAGAGATCTGGGAAGATAAAAACAGAGGCTTGATAATCAGTTTTAGTCATCTGCAGAGGGGGCTTCTGATACAGTGAACACAGAGGAATTGTGAGGGTTGAATGCAGAAGAAAGCCGACT
This sequence comes from Dromococcyx pavoninus, assembly GCA_033558185.1. Taxonomy (NCBI): domain Eukaryota; kingdom Metazoa; phylum Chordata; class Aves; order Cuculiformes; family Neomorphidae; genus Dromococcyx; species Dromococcyx pavoninus. Next base: position 330,585 of record JAUMJL010001285.1, on the reverse strand, counting down.
ACACAGCTTCTTATCCAGGTTTCTTCACTTTAGTTCGCTCATACCTTCAGGTAATGATTTGTGTGTATTATCTTTGTAGTTACAATGATGGTAAATGTAGGAAGTGTATTTGCTACGTTAGAACTTTTTTTGTACAGTTTTATGCATCTAAAGCACATGATGTGCCAGTATCATTTAGCTGTCGAGTAGCTGAAGTACCCACCCAACATCTCAACTGACCTATTTAATTAATGTTTCTTGGTTTGTTTAATGTCTGTTATATATAGGCAGCTTCCCTTTAATGTGGGAGTTGAAGCAGTTAACATACATGTATATGCATCTTAATTAGACCTTAGGTGCTGATAAAAGGCATTTCAAAGCCCGTAGTGCAAATGGCCACTTCTTAATGTTCCTTGCAGTAATGGTACAAGTGGTGATGTTGATGTTTCTGATACATTGAGTGGGAATGTGTTGTGAGTAGATACTATAGAGCGCATTGACAATGTCCTAAAATACCTCATCCCAGCAAAATAGTACATTTTAAACAAAGTAATTCCACTTGGGTTTTATAGTCTCACAGTTGCTGATGCTAGTATGTATATACTTTTTTTCTCCTCCCTCTAAAGATTGAATTGAAATATATTAATCCAATGCAAAACAGGAAAAAATACAAAACAGTGGGTTTGGGGACAATATTTGATCTTCTTGTTGAATCAGTCTCTGGATCTACCATATGTTTTAGTGCTTCCTATTTTCTTTGGATTTTGATTGCCTGAAGTGACTCGCTCCATGTTTGTCTCCAGATGTTGGTAGATCCTGTTATAGAAATGAGGCTGGTCATCAAATATATTGCTCTAGATTTTTCTTTTTGGTAGCTGTATTTCTTTCAGAAATAAGCTTATGTATGATCTAAGCTCATAGGAATCCTCTGCACATACGAATGAAAATTCTGGATTTGGAGTTAACAGCTGCTGACCTGCACAAGTAGGTCATGAAAGCATCGTTAGAAACTGAAGGCTGATTTTAAGTCTTAACATAGATTTTCTCCAATATTATGGTTTTAGTAATATTTATTTGTAACCATGAATTTTCATTTTGTTTATATAAACGTTTAGTCTTCTTTTAAGTTTTGCTATATTAAACTTATGCTAAGTTTAACATATCCTTAAGTAGCAACTTCCACATTTATTGCTTTACTTTGTTTTGCCTATGTTTTGGTTTGGGGAAAACAGAAACAATCAACCTGCCTGTATGTTCATTCTTTATAAGCAGTACTAATGAAGTTAGAATCTTTCCCCTTCTCCTTTCTGGAGGTTTTTTATGATTCAGATTGCTCTTTCCCACCCTTCTTTGCACATCCCACTCTTGTACTGGCACTTCCTAGGGAGGGCTGATAGTATGAAAACGATGGCATGAAATTCATCTCTGGGTAGTAGGAGAGGTGGATATAAGAGTACAACTCTTTATCTCTGTATGAATTCTAATACTCCATTTTAGTTACAACTTCTTATGACACCCAGGTCACCTCCCTAATCTGGTACTATATATTTAGAGCCTTGTAGGGTATGGGATTCAAGTCTTCTCTCTGAAGCATATTACCAGAACGTTGTCTGACATTAAATTCATCTGCTCTTGTGATACTTGTTTTCTTCTGTCCTGAGAGCTACATGGCCCTGCAGAGACACCCAAGGTAGCTTTTAGGAAGCAGTGCTCCTTATAGTTGCATGATGTTCATTTGTCATCGATAGAGCTGTTGCATGATGTTTAGTAAAACTCTTCCTAAGACCCAAACTAGCCCAGGGTATAGTAAAGTGATCCACTGGTTTTAGTGGCAGAGCCAACTTAAGCCCTTTCTTTTCTATTCTGTCATTCATTTCTGTCTGTCTCTTCCTAGATAGCTGTTTGAGACTGTGCTGTACACATCACTGAAGTATCAAGAGATGCAGGAGTGGGAACACCCTAAGGCTGCCTTGTGCTAAACCCAGCATATTTTGTAACAATGCCCATGTTAGCTCGGTGAAGATTGGACTGTGTTGGACATTAGAGAGCCCCTGCCCTCTTCAGTCTTAGGGAAAAGGGAGTATCTGTCACTTAAATAATTGTCACATGCATATTGTATTGCTACTTTTCTTAATGAATGATTGCATCTCCCAGATCCTCCACCTAAGCTTTAAACCACATTTCAGGCTTTGGCCAGGACAAAAATCTTCCATAAAATTAATTTTTCTTTTGCTGTTCTGTTCAGTGTTTCATCTCAAGATACTAGTCCAGGTTATTTGTATGGAGCCATTAAGCACCAGCATCCATACAGAAAGTGCCTGTGTAGAGTAGAAAAATCTACTGACTTACCTATTCTTGAAAATAACATTTCTAGCTAAAGATGTTGTGGGAAATTGTGTGGTTTTCCCATGCTATGTAAAACTTCTCCTGGAGAAATGATCCCAGCTCCATCCATATATAGAACAGATGTCTCTACGTAGCTTCAGTCTAGAATGCATTCTGCAATTCAACTTGCATCCAAGGCATACATGAAAACACTTCGTTATAGTTCTGAAGGGTGGTTTTTATTTTAAGAAAGTTAATTTAAAATATTGGCTAAATAACAGGAAAACCAAATCTGTTTTTTTACTTCGTATGTTCAGTTCGATTGTAGCGTTTGCTGTTCACAAAAATACGTCAGTGTTGTTGCTGAAGACTCTGAGGTACAAATAAATTCTGGCTTTAGAAACTTATCGAAGTCAAGAAGAACAGTCCCAACAGTGGCAGAAGGGATGACAGGTATTTCTCACTTTGAGATATTTATTGGTGTAGAATGTAAGTATTTCCCGTATTTTCATTTAAACTTCACAAGCCTTTGTCATGTTGCACATATATACAGCATTGTCTGCAACTGAGAAATGAGAAACTGGAGATTAAAAACTGACCAATGACCCAATGACACTAAGGACAACTAGTTACTGGAACTGAAACAACAGTAAAAGAGAACTCCGTCTTCTTTAAGTATTTAAGGTAAACATATTCCCTGGTATTTGAAACTCCTTCCACTCTATGCTAAGAAGAAAGATATGGCAAGACTTCTCTTGCTGGTAACTCCATTTAAATTCCTACAACAACGCTAAGTGTAAATTTAGAGGAAAGTTCTTCTCAGAAACAGCACACTAGGAAAGGGATTATTTTGTTGGTAGGAAGAAGAGGCAGGGGGAGGACGGATGCAACAGGACCTTTGTTGCCTTGTCAGACCAGAATGTCTTCTGCAAATGAAGGAGATGATACTTTCAATCAACTGGCTCTACTAAAGAACGTTGCACACTTCTTTTTTCATTATTTTTTTTTTATTAGTTGTCATTCTTCGACATGACGAATACTTACAGCAGTATGTTAAAAAAGATACAGTTAAGTCTCTTGGCATCACTGCATAGCAGTCACAGCATTTTCACAAAACCTAGTGCTTCCTTTCAGGATGATGCATATGGCATATATACGCACATACGGGGGCTGATTCTTGGTCCCAGTGAAGTTGGTGGGACCAGTGTTTGGCCCATAGACTTGTATAAGGTATATGAATATGTATATATAAAATGCTTTACAATAAACATGACATATACAATCTTGAATTTAAAGATAAGCAGAATATATTTTTACATCCAAGTCAAACTTATGCTCTTCACTTAAAAGTTTATGTACCTAAAATATTGGATGGATTATAGAAACAAATAATAGAATAATAGTTTGCACCAATCAAAGTAATTTGGACACTTATTCATGGCATGAGCTTGCCCTGGGTTTGTGTTTTGAGGTGGCTTTTTTGGATTTGGATCTTAATTTAAGTATTGATCTTTTTTTTGTCATTTTGCCATGAGCAGGGGATGGTGATGTCAAGAGGGGTATAAGAGTACTTTATAGACAACTCAGCTAATTGGCTTTAAAACATAATGCTACAAAGTATGACTGGTACCCTGATACCTGAAAATAAAATAAAACTACTTGGGTCTTTCTCTTTTCCAAGAAAACTCCATTTGTAGTTATGCATTCTGTCTCTGTTTTGTTGGAAACTTCTAACAGACATTTCAACCACAGACTGGAAAAGCTGGTGAGATAGCTATGCAGTGGGAAAACGGGTTTATGTCTCATTTACTCTGGGAGCAGTCTTCTCACTGATCAGTTAGGGAGATTTTGATTTTCTTCACGAAAAACAACAATTTATAGAAAAATAATTGGCCCATGTGGTAGATTAGGTTAGATACAACTGCAGATCATGTGAGTTTTTTCCCTCCATAAACTCTACTTAATCTCTGCTGCTTCCCTCTCTTTCTCTCTCTGTATTTTAAAGGGACACATTTTCAATAGTCCTTTTTTTTCCCCTTTTGGTTAGTGAATGGAACATTGACCCTTAAAAAGCCAAAGGCAGGCAAAATCTTTACTTGACGCAAATGCATGCGTATGCATTCTTTTAACCAGCCTAAAGGTTTCACTTATCACCACTTTCATTATTATTGTTATTTATACAGACTTTACCTCTTTCATGGTTAGAAATCTGCATTTAAAGAAAGTAGGTTTTAATCTAATGAATTATATTTGTAGGGTGTAAAAGCGTTTTAAGCAGTTTTCTGCTTCCTTATATGAAAAACCTAACTCCATTTTAAACCAGAATCTTTTAATGCACTGGCCCAATAAGAAAGAAAAACAATTTACATGGGCTTTCTGTAATGTGGCTAATAGGGCTTACAAGACAAAAATGCTTAGTATCTACATAGATGTTTTTCTTTTCTGTGTATGTTGCATTCTGTTGGCATCCTGGAGAGAAATCGGTACACAAATGCCCTCCAAACTAGAGAATACCAAATATCACAAGCGCATACACTGAGCCCTGGTGCTGTTGGATGTGCTGTACCGGGTGTGGTCTGGCTGCTTCCATGAGAAATCAAATGGTACCATTTTGCATTAGAGACCCCAGTGAACCTGGCTGTCAGACAACTGCTGCAGAGGCTGGCTTTTCAGCACACTTTAGTCTAGAGCACCTGAGGCAAAGTGGCCCAGACCCAAACTTGTGTAATGGGTTTGGCTTACATGTACAGAAGCATTTCTGGAGCCACCCTTTAACTATTTCAAGCATTGTTTCGTTAGACAAGGTCATTGAAATCTAGCAAGGATGTTCAGTGCATCAAAACCCCTCACAACCTGTTCATTTTAAGAGCAGCTTTTCAAAGTTGCAAAGTTTTATCTTGGTAAGAGCAGACTTGTAATGGACCCTCCCTGTAGGCTCTAGTTACAGAAAAGATCTTGGTTTTATTGTAGCTGTAACGAAACCTGATTTGTACATAAGCTTTCCTGTTGGACCTATTTTGGGGAAGCTCCTCAGAAACAGCTCAATAATGTATCTGTCAAGAGCTTTTAATGCTGCTAGACACTGGATTTGTTTAACTAAACTTCAGATCATTTTTCAAAAAATTCTTTGAACTAGCTGGAAAATGGCTTCCATTTCTTAGTAAAAAGACAAAACAAGGGAAAATGTATCCATTTGTACATACTTAAGTGCTTCTAAGCAGCACATTACACTGTTCGTGTAATGTCCTAATAATTGTCCTAAATCTGTCAGGAGAAGGAAACATACACCTAAAAAGCTGCAAAGTGGTGATGCTCCCGCCTCCACCATCAGGTGGTTAAAAAGACATTTATGTCCTGTAGTTAGAAATAATTTTATTCTCCTATAACTCTCTCTCTCTCTTTGCTTGTTATCGTACTTCTGATCTGTGAGTCCCATTTCGAAGAGGGAGGAGAAGAATGTTTACTGCTTATAGCTTACAAGACGGTAGAGGAGAAGAAAAACATTGTTCTTAGTATGCCTTGTGTTCTCACAGAGACTTCCACCTTCCTATTTCACTGCATTTTAGTCTCATTTCTCGAAGACACATGCCCACTAAATTAGTAGAATGAAACATCCTCCACTATAATTTAGGCTTTTCATTTTCCTTTAAATATTCGTCACCCTATGAGCATGAACATTTTGTCTAATGAAGTCAATATTTTACACTTTACCTGAATGACATTAATTTTTCTGGGTCCAGACATGACTATATGGTCACATCTGCTAGTTATTTTGGAAAATAGCTACACAGATTTCATGTAGTGGGGGCTTATATCCACAATACACTGTACCTGAACGACATTCATTTTTCTGGGGGCAGAGGAGAAGGGGACGGTATCAGTTTGGTGCAATGCAGTAGTGTCAGAGAATACAAATCTCATTGAAATGATGGAAGCTTAAGGGAAGTTTTACAAAGGTTATCTGAACTGAGGTTGTTTATGGCATAGATAAGGCCCTGTATCTTTCACAAGCATAAGACCACAGAAAATTCCTCAGCTACTATGATAGTTAAGAGGATTTTTCTTATAGTCTGACTACAATGCATTTTTTTTCCTTCATTGAGTGAGACTGGTCTAAAAATCAGTTGAAGTATTAACGAAAAGAAAAATACAAATGACAAAAATTTTGATGCTGGCTACCTAAGAAGGGAATGTGTGTGTGTGGGGAAAAAAAAATCAGTTACACTGCAACATCACTCAAGAAAACAACTGGACTCCAGAACTATTACAATGTCGTGCTTTGTAGATCACTGAGTTACTAAATAAAAATTCACACTCTTAAATAAATTGTAATCAGGTTGAACTGTAAAATTATGTGGTGGTGCTGTGGGTTTTAGGTTTTTTTGAACTTAAACTTCAGGCTCTGTGAAGCATTTGCCTAGACCCAATGTGCAAGGTGCCATGGATTAACAGCACGGACCCATATGGAATGTGTTTGAAGTTTTCAAGAAGTTATCCTGCCAGACTTCATTCTTTAATGACCTTTGATATACCTTGGATAGTGGAAAGGCAGTTCAGAACCATATCAGAAGATGAAGGATGCTGGAAGTTAAGGCTTTTATCCACAAACAATGGTGTATATTAATAAACTCTATACCATATTTACAAATGCTTTCTCTTGTATTAAAACTAACAGTATTCTGTTCACAGTGCCAATGTTTTTACAGGTAGCAATCCCACAGTACTCCAGTATTTTGGCATGGGAATCAGTAGCAGTTTGTATTTACAGAGACTGTACACATGAATATAAACATGTTACTTGAAACAGTACTCAAAAGATAGATCTGTTCGTGTTTCAAAGGTTTAGACTGTACAACACCTTCCCTTTTGTTTGCGAGGGAATATTGTTCCTGGCAATGAGAAGATGCCTGTCTTTTATCCAAAGTGGCATAAAAATGATTACCAAAATGAGCCTTGTTACACTGGAGTTGTGTACATGGAGAGTAACTTCAGTCTCAGTTTTACAGATCTGTTGTTTAATGCACAGAATACAAAAGTTAAAAAAGTTTTTGTTTTAATTACTAAAATAACCAGACTCTCTCTGCCCTCTGTGAGCACTGTCTCACTCAGCCAGTGTCCTCTGGATGCTGAAGATGCTGGTGGTTTAATGCGCAGCCCAGCTGCCAGCCTGGAAAGCGTACGGCGCTCTGGGTCTATATACATTTGTCACAGTATGACTCGTGGTAACTGAATATATAACCAAGAATGCCTCTGTCTCCTCTGTTCTCTCAGAAATCCTTCCTGCTTCGTGGCAGCCATAACAGGCCCAGCTTCAGTACTGCCAATGGGGACTCCACATTCGGGCAGTTCATGATCAGAAGTGACGAATGGCATCAGGCATGCGCAGAATGAAGAGTGGGGAGAGGAACGTGAAGGAGATCCAGAAAGGAACCTTGCAGAACCTGCTGGTTGGTATGAGAACACTTGCAGCTTCTGCTTCACCATTGTTTTCCCTTTCCATGGTCTTGACAACAGGCTCCTTGCTCCCCAGGATTTTGTTTGCTGCTGTGATCAAGACAGAGATAGCAGTGCTATAAGGAAAAGTGCAAAGCTGCCACTAAGGAGTCTCTTCTTCATTTAAAGTCTGTTCTTGGCTGCCAGTCACTTGACCCGAGTGGTCAGTGCTCCTACTACTGCTGTGTTGCTTGTGGAGCAAGCTCCTCCACTTCGCCTTGTTCCTCCTGAGATGGTTTAGCATATTTTCAGATAGGGGGGTATCGCCTGTAAACTGGGCCCACTTCTCGAAGAGTGGCTCCACAATGTACGTCATGAACCCTGGGGAAAAACACAAAGGGCAGCAGGTGAGGGACACATTAATTCCCTGAGGGCACTGCCCCACAGAGCGTCTCCAGAGACTGTAGCAATGTAAGTGGCAAAAACCCAGATGAGGAATAACGCCTCAAACGGCCATCAGCTTCTTTTGACATGCCTAGCTTTTGATCACAGCACATGACAAGATGAGGCTCTATCTGTGTGTTTAACAGTAAAATCTGTGAGAGACAACATCCTTCTTTGAGGAGATTTCAGACGAGAAAGTAATCACATGTGCTGGCTGCGATTCTTCTCCGCAGATGATATTAGAATGACCCCTTTTTCTCCCTGTGCAATGACTCCTTTGTCCTTCTGTTCAGTATCTGGCTCAGATAGATATGTTCCTTTTTGAACATTTTTATTTAGAATGTGAATTGTGAGTCTTATGGACCCTACAGTTCTTACTGTTAAAACAACTAGATGATTGAGAAAAAAAAGGAAAGTTTCTCTTTGAGCTTGTGCCATACTGAGATAAACATGGAGAGAAGAGAATGAAAGTAATACTTGCCGATCTGTATGCTTGGTATTGTATCCTTCTGCTGATTACAAAGAGGGCTTATTTCCAGCTCAAATTTTTGTTCCAGGTCACCTGCAAAAAAAGAACAGAAAATAATTTGCTGCCACTTATATCTCTTCTCCACACCTATGTCAGAGTCTTACAGTGACTACAAATGTCTGGATCTGAGCAGCTGAAACCTTGTACCAATGGCAACCAAGTTAAATGTCTAAATACCCTCATATTTTTGGACTTAGGTATCAGAGAAACTGAGTGCGCATACAAAGAATAATATCTCTAAGGAAAGCTGACCTTTGAATGAACATTTAATCTGAGCACTTACATGTTCTGGAGACCTTAATTTTAAAAACAGATTCTCTCACATGAAAGATTTTTAGGACATTCTAGTTCATTTACTCAGTGTTCAAATGTCAAATGATAAAAATGCAGAATATATATTTTAGAAGAAACACATCTCCATTACTACTGTAGTGTGAGTTGCTACTGTGTGGTTTTGGAAATTGCTGTTCAAGGGCAGCGTGATGGAGCCTGGCAGTTGCCAGCTGCGTCTGCCCTAACAAATTAATAAAGGCCAAAGGCTTGATTTCCTTTATTCATAAAGGCTTAGGCAACATGCAGATGTAGAAATGGTCACACAAGACAGTCTTCTGTACACAGCTAAGACAGTTAGGAGATGTTTTTTATGTAGTTGAAGGTAATCAATAGCAACAATCGTGTATGCTGGAGTGGTCACAGAGGACCACAGGCCAGATGGATAGAAGAATTCAGTAGAAAAACAGCTCAGGGAGTCTCATTCACTGCAGCTGAAGCTGCTGTTGCCATCTGGACAGCAATCACCTGTCCTGCTGAAGAGACTGCATTTCCCCATGCAATCAGTACTCCATGCAAACATTGCTGTAAATTAGTTCAGGTTGGCTGTTTTTTAAACAAACACTCTTGTCTATGAATGCCATTCTTCCTTTTTAATTGTTAGCCTTCTCTGAGACACTGCCAGGACACACTGTTTGTTACTGCATGAGGTACAGCCCCTAGGAGTCTAAGTATGTGCAAGCTAAGCTGCACACTTGCCCTGAGGCAATAATACTTCATCCATTTGATTCGCTAATAAGGATGTAGTAAGGGATGGTTACAACATATTCATTTAGCCTTGATATACATCTGACCAAATAAACCTGCATCTGGTCAGTTGCTCATGTTGCTGCAAAAGCATCAAAATCAAAGACATTCTGCCAGCTTAAACTGACACTGGCTGAAAATTAACTTGCTGACCTATTTGTTCTTGTTATGAACTAACTGTACCAGGTACCAGCTTGAACATGGCTTAACTTGGTATTGCAGAATTTTAAATGAATTGAGAACTTTGTTGTGTGCTCCTCCAGTGTTTGTACCACTTGCCTTCAGCTCTCAGGATGCTGAGAACAAAGAATTTAGTGGTGATTAAACTCTGCTGCACCCTGTGTTGTAGCACAGCATGACCTTGCCTATGCAGATAGAGCCAAATGGTGTAATTACTGTGTTTAAAAAAAACCCTGACTGACTGCAGTCTCTGCAGGGGTTTGAAAACATTTGCAATAGGTCTTAGCTGAGCTTTGGCTTGCCTACTTTGGCCTTTTCAACAGCGTTAGAAGAGCTCGGCATGCTGGGAACTGCATCTGAACCCTTTCTCTGCATCTGTGTGCAGAAGAATGTGTTATATTTGGGAATTAGCGAGGGTAAGGCTCCCATCAGAGTTGGAATGGGAGCGTGACAAGTGAGATAAAACACAGTGGACAGTGGTAGGAATTCAGTGCAGTGTAGCGCTGGCACTGTTCCAGCTCGGAACAACTAATGGTGACGAGGGTCCTCAGAGAGGAATCCATCCGTGGGCTCCCCAGCTGAACTCAAGGCACAGCAGAGCCCTCCTTCCTGCCTGATGCTGCTACAGGAACAGCGAGAGCAAAGAAATACTTGCTGCTCTTCTATCCCTTCCCTTCCTAATGAGGTAGAGTATCTTTTCAACAGCTCACTCTTGAGGGACATTTCAAGGCAAACTGGGTAGGCTGAATGCTACCTCTGTCTTGCCACACAAAAAGCCTGGAAAGCTGAAGTGAAAGGTGACTGTCACATGTGAAGGGGCTGACCTTGCCGGTAAAACTCTTCGCAGACCCGTTCGCTCCACTGTTTGCTCAGATCCCAGAGCCGACAAGGGTTGCAAATGTCAGCGCACTTGAGTGCAATCTGAAAGCAAAAAGAAAAGCAGTGGTGAGAAGAGAAACCAGCGTCTGGCAGTGCTTCAGCAGCAAACCTGCAGCCACGAAACTCCCAGGCCTCACCAGGGATGTCAGGAAGGGTTAAGATCACCTTCCAGAGACTCAGCTTCACCCAAATAAGCCTTCTGAGAAAAAAACATTTATTTAAGCTGCAAACAAAACTTCCATTCAGCCCTCTGCTTTAGCGCAGTAAGAACAAGAGGAGGGCCAAATTCCAAGACTGCGAAGTCTTTTGGATATTCCTTGCAAGGAATAAGCCAACAAAAGCCTCAGGCTGGCTCCTGCTGACTGCCTGGCTCAGCATCCATGGCTGATGACAAGGAAGGGAAGAGCCAAGCTGGTGTATGACTATTTGGGTATCATTTCTCTGCGGTCTCAGTGAGTGACCTTGCATCTCACTTCAATCACGCTTAATCTTAATGTCTGCATATTTTTGTTTACCAAGCTAAGCACAGGGCTCTCCACACTGCCTTTGGCTTGGTTTCACTTAGTTAACTGGTACTTCTAAGTGCTTTGCAAAGGAATGAGTACAGGAGGGCAAGAGGCTTCTAAAATCAAGTAACTGCTTCAGAAAAGTAAACCATGTAATAGTCTGTCTGCCTTACTGCCTTGGAACCAGATGTCATGTGCCTCATTTCTGCACAGATCAAACACAGTCAGTTTGCCTGACAGAGGTCAGAAATCATTCTGGCACCTGGGAGGAAAATAGAAATAGGTCCATTATAAATTCAGACCTGTAATCTAGAGGAGGGAAGTCTCCAAGTCACTTTTCTCTCTCGATTAAATTGATTAGCCTTAATGTTACTGTCTATTACAAGGACGTGTCAAACATTCTTTAACTTATCCTGATCAATCAAGTTTCCTATATTTCCTTTTCTTCTTCCTCATCTAAACTACCAGAAAAATAAGTCTTACCATCTCTATGCCCTAGGTTCTATCTTCAAGAAAGACTTTAAGAAACTTTTTGCCATAGTTGAGATTTGTAAACCCTGTGCCTTTGGCATTTGCATAACTTTCTCACCTAATCTGTCAAGGAATATATAGTACACCCTGCCCTGCATGGTCCATGCAAGAATCTGACAGAAGACAGTTTCTGATGGACACGTGCAGTTTACTACATTTCCCATGCTGGTAGAGGGGGAAGAATTAACAGAACACGCTGTTTTCTTTGAAACTTTCATCTTTCCTGTAGCCTTGACAAAGTGATAACACGTACAATGTTTGTTTTATTAATGATAACTATTACATAAAATTCCTTTATGTATTGAAGAGAGAAACTGATGTAATTTCTCCTGAGAAGTATGTATATGCAGCTACTTTAATCACAATAATGCTTTAACAGGTAGAGGTTTATTCTGAAGAGCCTTAGGTGGAAGAACTAGTTTGAATCTATTTGATTTTTAAATAAAGCATGGTTTCTTCATTAGCTGGGAAGATCCAATACAGAAGCACCTGCTGCCATGGCAACAGCTGTCTCTGCAGAGGCAGCTTCTGAACATCCATTACCGGAATGGGTCTTGGGCACCTGATGTCAGGCTGTCTGGGAAAGAACACCAACAAGGGGGCCCTCCTGCGTGGTGCTAAGAAATGACACTGGTGAACTGACACTTACCAGAAGAGAAAATATAATCGAAGCATTTCCAGGCAAGAGAAGCAGTGGTCTGGAAATTAAATTATTAATAGCTTATCTTTATTTCTCAGCATTTGACACTCTCCTGTATCTGTTGCATTCACAGTTTCTTTAACTCAAGGAAATTACATGAGAAAATACTGGAGGCACCTTATGCTTGCCTGATATGCCAAGTGGCTGAAGGAAAGAGTTTATGGTGATAGGTAAGGAGACGCTGAGTCCAGACACGTTATCGTATGCTATTCTAACATATACTAGGAAATGCTGTGACTGGAAAAATTAATAACAAGCAATAGCAGAAAAAATATTTTTTAAAGTTACCTGAAGCATAAAATGTCTGTCTTGTGCATCCTCCAGCCTCAAATCCTGATTGTCAAGGTGAGATTTCAGACGGCTCAAAAACTCATTCTGCCTGTTGATGTCTGTTGCCAAGATCAGGGAGCCCAACTGCTGCTCGATGTCCTGTCTGCAATTAAGGAAAATCAGCCCCTTCAATCATGCAACCGCTGAATATCAATAGCTCAAAACAACCTGCTGTGGAACATAGCTAGCATAAAGCTTCCTCTTTATTTATGGATCCAGCCTGATCTCTTTAGTCAGTCTCTTCTGGGATTTACACAGTACAACTGTTCTAGCTGCCTAAATGGTTTCAGGAGGAATAGATAACGTAGAAGAAGAATGTTGGCATGGGTAGTTCTGAAATCTCCTGAAAAATGCTAGGAAAGGAAAAAAAAAAACCACAAACCCAAAACAACAGCATGATGCATCTAGAGAAATGCTCACATCTTGTTTCAGCTGTTCAAGAGTTGGGTGCTGAACACAGCAACTCTGAAGCTGCAGTTGAAGTTGTAAAGGACTGATGTCCTTTGAAGTAGGACTGCAGATGCTGGTTTGATGCAAACAATTTCTGGAGGGGTATGGGAGCTTATTGCTGCTAAGTAACTCACTTATATTCTTGCTAAGGTCACCTACGATTAAAACAGCATTTCAGGCTCTTCATTTGCTCAATCTCCATTACTTGGCGGGAGTAACCACACAAAAATGGAAAGTAAAAAGTCAGAAACAACTTGGCCAAGGTTGCTTGTTATTTTTTTTTTTCCACTTCACCCAAAAGGACACTGAAAACCAAACCACACCTCCTCAGACAGGTGTGGAAGACCTCAGGAGTCTTGCTACTACTCAACCAAATCCTTCATTTTTCTATTTCATGCTTTTTAATCTCTAAATCTTTCCGTATTTGGTTGGTGCTATGTAAAATGAAACATGTCAACAATGGATCTGAATAGGTTCATTTCCTGCTGGGACTCCCTGTGTTGGCATTGACAGTGGCTATTCCAGAGCTGCAAAAGTGGCAAAGTCTTACAAAATACTTCTGCTGTATAACTTTGTCTCATGAGTTCATACTGGCACCAAGAGAGGGCAGGAAGTTCACCCTACTCTTGAAGCCTGGGCCTCTTTGTCACCGTCCTTATGAGAAGAGTGCAGGAAGCCATGCACCAGTTTAGGGATGCATATCCTTCAGTGGATACTTACGTCACCTCCTTGGGGAGATGGGTGAGAAGCCGTGACTCTCGAAGCATGCCTATTGTAGATCGCCAGTGATGATTTTCTAGCACTGAAACGTTCTAGGGAGAAATAAAAGGAATAAATTCAAGGATTAAGCAGGCATCCATGGTACAGATACAGATTTGCCATACCACTTGATTCCGAGAGCTTCTTGGAAGTGCATGAACTTAAAATTTGTGTGCTTTTTAGCCACTTTTTGGATTTGAGGAATTGGCCTGGATTTCTAGAGTTAGGGACCTTGTGTTTCTACATTGCCAACCTAAGATCAGCTCTTAAGTCCCGTTGTTCTACAGCTTTTGAGGCCTGCTGTGAACAGAGGAGCTAATCTCATCTGAATGGGAGGTAGCTGGCATTCTAACAGATTTATTAACAAACGAATTAAAAATGAGTGCAAAGCCCTATTTTTAACTCCTACTTATCCCAGGTTGATTTCTCAGTTTCTACAGTTTAAATGCAGAGCAGACAAGAAAAAGAAAACTAAACTGCCGAACTTCCCTTGGAGTCAGGGAACTGGAAGCTGCCTGCAGCTGCTGGGTGAAAGCAAGAGGAGTATCAGTATCACTGAGCATCTGTAGGCTTCAGCAACTTAGTCCACAAAATATTTTGAGTCCTTTTTGTTTGTTTGCTTCCAAATAAGTGGAACACAAGTTAGGTCAGAAAAAATTCCTAGGGAACAGAAATTCAGGTTCCTAGGTTGTCTGTAAAATGTAACAAATTGGGTGTCTTGTATCTGATTACTTTATGGTACCATCCTAATACACAATGCATTTGCCAGTGATCACTCAGTTCACAGAGTACCATCCACCACTGAATGCCTCAGAAAACGTCACTTGTTTCAAAGTCTCTAACACAATTCTTTCAATTCTCAAAAGCATCTGCTTGCTGCAGAGAAGCAGCTCAGCAGAGCACCCCTCCAGTGAACGGCACAGTCCTCAGTTAACCAAACAACATGCACAGTGGAAGAAGATGACTGTCACCTAGCAAGAGGGACACTCTTGGGGGAGTTATGGCATCTGATTCCTGACTGGGGCAGTTTACGGATTTTACAGTAGATGAGCATCGCATTAAAAAAACCCCAAACACAACTAAACCTTTTGGGCAAGTAGCAGAATGAGGACTCCACACTGTCACTACCAACTGGAAAACTAGAATCAGAATGCCCCTCTCTGGCCACTGTTAGTCCTTGGCTCCCTTCTACACAGTCCCACAGCTCTGAGGTGTAACTGCATTAGTGTTGCCATTCCTGTTGGATGTGATGTGCAACTTCTTCAAGCATGATACAGATACTTTCTCCTTAAGGCTTCCCTGTCCTCCTTTGTAATCCTGTCATATCTAACGACTGCTGAAACACTAAACATTGCCAGTAACCAAGATCAAATTTGCATTTTTATCATCTTGTCCATATTTTTTTCTTGAAATTTTGTGCTGAAAATTAGTGCAATGGTGAGAGAGAAAATTTGATTGATTATCTGCAGTATGTTTGGTTCCTTTTGAATTCACACAGCATCTGACACTGATATGTTCACACAATCACTGATATGTTGCTTTGGTACTTCTTTGGTAGTGTTTCGTCTTTTTTTTTTTTTTTCCCCTAATAGAAATCACAAATACTGGGGAAAAAACACAAACCAAAACCAACCCCAAAACTTTCCAACCATGCAAAGACTAAGTCCTTTTCCTTGGAAGAGGTGACAGACTCACAACTCAGGATCAGCTACTCGATATCTAAATTATATTTGACAGCAATTCCATTCATTAGCCAACTGAAATATCTGTCTTCTCCTTTTGCCTAAATACATCAGGATGGACTTTTGCAACCCTGCACTCTGACCAAGAAAAATAACAGAATGTAACAGGACATAATTGTTTTTTTTCCTTTTTTTTCACTGTCCTAATCTCAGAGTAATCTTGAATCTGACTCTTGGTCCCATCAGTCACCCCAAGTCTGCAGGCTGCCATCTTTCCACCCTAAGATAAATGAGACAAACCCTACCTGACTGTCAACTTTGGCTTTTCGGAAAGCTTCTGCTCATTTAAGTCATTACCTTCACGCACAGCTCCTGCAGCCCTGGTCTGACTGTACCTTTGAAACATCCTGACTAAGGAGATCCCTCTGTGCCTCCACATCCCTTCCAGCATGGCAGGGTTACTTGCTGGAACGAGCTGCTTCAGCAGCATCTACCTCAACCAGGGAATTGCCCTCTATGGATGTAGCCGCTCTTCGGCCATGCCGAAGGCCAGCCAGAATAGGGCTGGGCATGTAGGCATCCAAGTATTTTCTTGCATCCAACTAAGAATTACTCAAAAGAAACAGAAAACTCAGGTATCCATCGCAGAGTAATTCCACTTCCATAAGTTACTGCTCTTTGCTTGGAGAACTTAAACCAAAGCTGCTTCATTGTCTAGTTTCCCACACTCAAAGTACATGGAGGAGGGAAAGGAAAGGTCAAGTTAACAAGCGAGAACTGAGCATGAAGTCATATGATTCCCCTGTTAAATGTAAGCAGTCAGAATCCCTGAAGCTGCGCCCAACAATTAGTAGAGTCAGCTATTCCACTTCGGAACACTCTACTGCCTTATTAAGACTAATTGCCATGAGCTATCTGATTGCCTAGGCCAGTGGGGCGATAACCCATGCAGAGAAAAGTCTACGTCCTGGCTTGCAGACTGGGCTTCTCAGCTCTGATCTCCAGAGATCTTGCTTCCCATAACTTTTTTTTTTAAATGAATAGCACAGTTGGTTTTTTTTTAAAGGCTACATGCTAAGAAACCTCTGTCAGATCTACTGCCTAAAACTGCTCTAACACAGACTTCAGGACTGTGAGGAAAAAAAAAAGTTTTTTTAATTAGACTATCACAAAGTCTCTGATCTGTGACTTTCCCTGAGTCACTCAAACCCCTGCCCCGGACATATCCATTTGGAAAAGAGTAATAACTTGAAGAGAGTAAGCCTTGCTATTATCTAGGTGAAGAGAAAATTTCAATTCAGAGTGGAAGGTGATCTAAAGTTCTTTCAGTCTAGTCATCCATTCTTAGTCATTCAGCATCTGGTTTAACTACACAATGTGAAACACCTGAAAGTGATACTTTAATTAGAAATGGTGCTTCTAAGGAAGACTGTGAAGTAGAACTGTCATAACTGATGACCCAAACATATTTTCCTAATTGTAGTTTATATACATCTTTATTAAAGTTGTAAAGCGTTCTTTCACAGATTTCTGAAACCTGTACTACAGGTGTTGTATATGATCATTCTAGATTTCTAAACTACTACCCTTCATTTAAGAGCCAGACAAAGATAGATTTCAGCTCTCTTTTACTGAAGTTATAAAACCCCATTTTCTTTACATTAATGCTATTTATTTTCTTAGGAAATTCATAATTAATTCTCAGTAAAATACAGGGTTTTCTTTAAACAGGTAATATGACATTTTCTGGTTTTATGTTTTGATGTGGTGTTTTGGATAACGACAAGGTAGGATTCCATCAGGTTGAGCAACCTTGAATTGTATGCTGCTTTCAGTCCAAACAAGTTGAAATAATGTTGGATAAGCCAAATGTATCAACCAGAACTGGAGTTAATTGTGACATTTAAGACTATAGAAACATAAGACAATGATTAATTAACAAGAATGAAGCTTTTATTTTCCGTTTTATTAGCCAATGAAAGTTAGAAGGAAAGTCTGCATCACACAACAAGGAATGCTGTTGTGCTCCTCACAGGAGACTAAGTGACCTCCAGGTCCCTACTGCCACCTTTTACACTCTCATCTGTCCTTGTAATTCTAGCAACTTGAATGAGGCACTTCTAACTTGTGGAAAATTATGGTGCCTTATACAGGGTAGACTCTTGTGGAAATTACCCCATACATTACAAAAAATACACTGCATCATAAAATATGGATTTAATTTGAAAATAAATATTGGAAGTTATGAACTTCTTGATGATGATACCTGATCCTCCTGAAACACAATTCTCCTCATACATGCCCTTCAGAAGCTGCCAAACTTCGCATCTTTGTCAAATACTGAATGATCTTGTTTTGCAAAGCTTTTTCCCAGATAATTTAAAGTTCTAATTTCAATTTACTATCAAGAGCAAAGAGAAGCCATAAACAGATAATCCCGTCTCAGTTACTACTCCCTCAGTGACAGATGACTGAAAGCTATGTTAAAGCTTACTTTCTTTGACCACTTTTCTGATTAATCTCAGCAGTTCTTTGGTTCTGCTATTTAAAACCCCAAACTCCTACAACTTTTCTGTTACAGTTTCAAGCACATGTTAAAGCACTAATCTTGAGAAGAACAGAATGTATTTTTTTAAAAACCATTTACTGAATCTAAATTTTTGACTAAAAATGTTTTCAGCACTTTTTTTTCCTTCATTGCAATTTTTATTGGCATTCATGTACTGTATACTACTAAAATCTTCAGAAACAATCTAAGATCAATTTCAGATAAAATAAGTCAAACTTGCCAGTGAATGTTCCCAAACAAAATACAAAAAAATTACATTTGCTGTGTAAAGATTGTATTTTCTGTATTGTCACTGCCTTTTCTAACTGAAAGTATATTGAAGCCCAGTTAGCTGAGCAGAAATCACCTCCCCAAGATATTAATATTTTATTTCAGCTACATTTCTTTCAGATTAGCCTAAATTTTCAACCTAATAATATATTATGGTTTTCCATTATTAATTTAAGAAGGAGTTGTTTATACCTTTTTCACAGGGCCAGTGTTTTTGTGGAATGGCTCTACCCACTTCTCTTCATAGGATCCCTAACAAAACCTTCCCAAAGTCTCCTGGCTTAGTTCCCTGGCTTTTTTCCCTCTCCAACTCAGCTAGCCTGACATGTAGAAAAGACTGGAGTGAAAGGCACCAGACAGGTATGGGTATGACTTAATAAGCTGCATCAGCTTGTGATGAGGCCAATCACACAGTTTTAAGGGTCGGAGCTGGCGCTCAGGGCAGGACAGCTGCCCTGTTACACAATCCACTTACAAGAAAACCCAAACGTTGCTTGAATAGGGGAAAACAAGAGCGAATCTCTTATCAAGCAATAAGCACATCACAGCAACTCTTGATCAAGTAAGCATGTGTAGAAAGGTACACAGCTATTCGTGAGCCTTCTTCAGTTAGATTGATTTTTAACTTGGAATATTATAATACAAAGGCTGAAGTTGACTCTTTGAAAGGCTACAAATCTCCATTTATTAGCTATGAATTACGGACAGCGCACCAAAATGAGCAATTGCGGCATTGCTCTGGGGTGCATAATTAAGTATAATTTAACAAATAGAGATGTGCATATGTAATCATGTATACATACATCCATGTGAAAACTATATACATAGGACAGCTGTAGATAAAATCCAGAGCTATGGTGACTACCATGGACCAAAACTACAAATATATTCAAAAAAGACCACAAAACTCAGGGCAGGATGGATTCATTGATAATTACTGAACAAGAATTGACTCTGGTTTTATATCAGGAAGTCTTCTACTACTGCGTGCCAGAGCTGGGAGGATGTATATCAGGTCAAGGACAACTCTATACTTATCCCAGGTTCACATTTCTCTCTCTTTGAGATCTTTTACTGACTTCTCTTAGTACCTCTTAGGTACTGGTCTAGACAGCCTGTGGTGTGACCTACAGTGGCTGTTTTTAAGTTCTTTCTTTATAACTCTAGGCACATTCGTGTAAATATCTACAACTTTTCCTTTGGTTTCCTCTCTATTCTATTTCTTTTTAAATAATAGTATTCATTAAGTGTTTAATTTTACTAGAGCCACATGAAACAAAAGTGTCTTTGAATGCAAAGCCAACTTAGAACATACCCGCTGCTTACTCACTCACTGAAGGAAGATGAAGTACAAATTGTCTTGTCATGATTTTAAATTTCCTACCAACAGTTCCTTACCCCAGGTGATCTATGGCACAAATAACGCAGGCAACCGATTTGGCTAAAATGCCCTCAAAAAAATCTGACATTTTAACTCTGTTTCTTGCTTGTAACAGCCTTCCCGTAAGAATCACAGAACCATTTAGACTGGAAAAGACCTTTAAGATCAAGTCAAATCATAAACCTAACACAGAGGACCTCTTGCTGGTGGCCTGGGAAGGACACTGGGTGAGCCGTCACCACCAGTGAAGAAGAAACACCCAGTGAGGAGCTCAGCTGGAATTGTCCCAACTCTGATGTGCAGGTTGGTTGATCAAACATCCCCCGCCACCAGATTCTGGCATTCAAGTTCACTGCAAATTGCTTAGATTCTGCCTGACACTATTTTATATTTTATCACCTCTATGAGCAGTTTTACCTGGTACAGGCTGGCAAGGTGATGTTTAGTTTTGATCAGAAAGGGTTGGTTGACCCCTGGATGATCCACGTCATGAGTCGCAGCAGCTAGCAGTCCGAGCATGACGTCCGATGGGGTGAGGAAATTGGCAAGCTGAATCACACGTGTTAATCACAAGAACATGAACAGTAAACACTTTTTTTGTCTTTTGGCAAATAAACAAACCAGCTGACATCATGGCATTGCTCAGTTTTGTAGGCATTTATACACAAACATAAAATAAATCTTGCGAACAACATTTTTAAGGTGACTGTTGAACAAACAACTATAAAGGTAGCAGATAATATACTCATATTTTCTATAAGTTTGTATTTCTTATCTCTTTATCATTCATGGCAATACAAGGACTGCTGTTATAGAAGTGCCTGAGCTTAATCTAGAAGATTCAGTTTAAAAAAATAAATAAGTATACCAGCAGGTTTACACCCATCAGCAACACACATGATGAGAGCTCTGCCTCACACAGTATTTAGTAATACCAACAATACATCAGGCTCCATTTTTCTAGCACAGCACTGTGCTGTAAAATGCACAGTTTATAAACTTTTGAAATTTCAAACTTGGCTGTTAGATAGCTCAGTTCAAATATAGGTATTTTATTAGAGAACATAATTTACATTTCTTACTTCAGACATCCAAGTTTGAAAACCTGCTCGAATGTTTTTCTTCTATACAGCTTATAATTCAGAAACAAATTTTGTTATCATTGGAAAAAATAAAAATTGGAAGACAGCGTTTTCTGTTTCTGAGAGCGAGGTAGTTATTACCACCCTGATGAGTCCATATAGAGTACAGGCCTACAAGCTGAAAGAAGCATCCTGAGATGAGAAATGAAAAGCAGCATGATACAGATACTGCATGTCATCTGCCTTCTGCAATTCTTGACAGAAGGGACTTGCAGATCTTACAGGAGATGGAAATACAGGAAAGCTGGGCCTGCTCCTGTCCTCACTTACCATTACTACATTCTGGTCTAATAATTTGCTAATTCTAGCAGAACTTCTGTTGATTTACGTCAAGCCAGGAAAGATTACTTTTATTCTTACTCTGGCTCAGCATTATGGTATTACAATGCCTTCCAGTGACACATAAAGCAATGCCACACCTTCATACTGTGAGGGCTTGCTGCAGCAGTCGAGAAGCTGCTGTTCACTTGTGCAGAGGAAACCCTTCCCACAGACCCGGTCAAAGGGACCATTTCCCCCTTTTCTGACATTGCACTGCCAATCTGGTATTCTGAAATATCGATGTGAGAGGCTTATGCCCTGAAGGAACTGAGGCAGTGGCATCTGCTACCTGCTACTGGCTTTGCTGGGAGGACTACAGCCACTGTCAGACAGCTGGTACACATGGCCACAGTAAAACTTACCAAAGCTCATACGACAGCACTTTGGATGTTGCCTGCACGATGGGAAGTGACTTCAGTAGCTTGTCTAACGTGTCTGTAGTCTGTAACTGACTCTGGTACTGCCTCATTGCTGACTTCAAGTACGCAATCTTTCTCCACTACCTAAAACCAGCTTCTGAGCTTTTTTTTTTCAGTCCTGGGAAAAAAATTATCTCAAAGCAACATCAGTGTCATTACCTTGGGCTCTCTCAGATAGCAGTGCATAGCTTGTGTGACATCAGCAGCATGGACAGCATTGTGGTACGGGTTTTGGCTATGGTAATCTTCTTGAACCATAACTAGGAACCAAAACAGAAAACAAAGATCCTTTGGTCTCTGAATGCTATGGCCACAAGTGGGAACTGGATTTAAAATACAATTTGAAGTTTTACAGTCAGCTACCCGGGGAGTTTCTTCAAATATCTGTAGCTTACTTAGGCTAGTGCTCTTATTGGGATACCATTAGAGAAAAAAATGCATGAGAGGATTTGTGAGGCCCAAGGGGATGTACTGGGTCTAGGTCATAAATCATTTCTTTCTTGCCTTAGTGAAGGCTCTCATTCAGGAGTAAAATAGGCAAATTTATCCACAATGGAGTGTAATTATTTACGCTGCTGTCATGGAGGAGTAATACGTCATTAATGCAGTACCACCTACTTTGCAGCAAGCGGGGAGAGGCCATGATACCCCGACATCATTTGTTATTAGAATGACCAGCAATGGTCAAAGTAACTCCTACATCTTCCAGACAGAGAATCAAAAGATAAAGGATTGAGGTATTTGGAGCAAAACCTTCTGTGATAATTTCAGATACATCTATTTTAAAATACCAGTCCTTCTTGTTTTAGTGTGCAGTGTTGGAACTGGTCCAACTGGAAGACTGAGTGACAACCTTTTAACTCTCAGATTTTACTCTCACAGAAAATCATCAAGGTGTGTACTTCATACTCACCTCGTTCCTTTTAGCAGTGCCTGCACCATTAGGTGCTCCAGAGGCACCACCACGTAAACACTGGAAGCTGCACGTGATCTAGCCCAAAACGCTCTCCTAGACACTATCAAATTAATCAAACAGAAAAGTATATTTCCCATGGCACTTGTATCCAGAACAGGGAATTCCACAGAAACTCCTAGCCTTCGGTCTGTTTCCAGCTCCACTAGTGTTTGAAGTTACAGTGGGTAATCCTTTAAACCCTGAATAACGCTAGCTCTAATTATCCAAGTGCCCACAGGAGTCAAAAAAGGCAGGGAGATTTTGTCTGTCTCTATACTAGAGGATTGCTTTCCAGAAGCGACAATTACAGAAGTCTTAAAGAAAAGACCCTGCCTTCGAAACTCTGTCTGACAGCCTAATAAACTGGCATTCAGCCACACTCAAAACACGATGCAAAAAGTAACTTATTTTGGCTAATTTCTTCTTTTGGTTCAGTGACAGCATGGGGCTAGTATTTCTGTTGGCAATAAGAGCAGCAGGGGCTTTCATCAACACTGTTCAGTGCAGACAGCTTGATATAATTTGTTAAATTTTGCACATAAGCTTTTAACTGCCCTGGATCTCAGTGGTCTATTAGTCATTAAAATAATGATGCTGCACTACAACTGCATTGTGCACGGGTAGGTTCTGCAATGTCTGTCTGTCTGTGTGGGCCTACTTTACTGGCTAAATCTCTGCATGGTATACTTTTTTGTAAATCATCAGTGCAATCGTGGTACTGGGATGTTTCAGTCCAATGCAGAGCCTTCTGAAGTTTCTTCATTGACTTAACAGAGTTGACTACCTGAGTGCCTGTACATTGTATGCTAATATATATCACAGAAATGTTTTGCTGAAGCATTTGCAACGTCATGCCTTTGCACAGATACAGAGACTAAGCCAGTGCCTTTTTCGGCATCCTACTTCAGCTGTAAACTGCATATAATGACGGCTTTGAGGTGAGCACTTACCTAAAAACCTGTGTAATGTAACCA
Organism: Dromococcyx pavoninus; assembly: GCA_033558185.1. NCBI lineage: Eukaryota > Metazoa > Chordata > Aves > Cuculiformes > Neomorphidae > Dromococcyx > Dromococcyx pavoninus. The sequence continues at coordinate 306,750 of JAUMJL010001285.1, read as the reverse complement.
TATCTAACTGGAAATGGTGAATAAGTCCATGCACATTGAAGAGGTGACAAAGCAGTGTTACGAGACTGTTTCCTAAAAGTAGGAAGGAATAAGTCTTAGCTTCTCTTAACATGTAGTTACAAACCAAGCAATGCTAAAAATCTTGCTAGTTTCCTAGCTATTAGTCAGCTCTTATTATATAAGCTTAGATGGTACTCATATACTCAAAAGAAAGTTATGTAAATTACTCCCATAGACAATAAAGACTTGACAGTATGGATCTACCACTGAAGTGCCATTCTTGTGTGCCAGCCACAAAGTCACGTTTGCTATTTCAACATGACAAAAAAACGCAAATTGACGTGGATTCAACTGGAAATCTTTTGATAGGCTTGAGAACCACATCACCTTCATAATCCAGGTCTACTTCCAAATAGAAAGACAAATGGCTTTTCAGCCACTTCAGCTTGCCATACTGTACTAATTAATTAATTACTGAGAAATCAGCAGTTTTTAATTATTTTATTTTACACATGGGTTTACAAACATGTTATTAACCGACATACCTAGCTCAGCTACAATTGCATCTCACAATGATGATGCATTTAGGAAAAGATGAGCTGCGGTATTTACGGTCTCAGGTCCCCCTGTAATGTTATGTCGGCCTTACCGTGAATTCACGAACACTGGTAAAATTGAGCCTAACTAGTATTATAAAATCAAGTATACACACAGACTGTTTAAAATGTTTGCACTGCATAATTCATCAGCAATGTTTCCAGAAAACTCAGACCCCCCGTCAAAGCATCCCCAACCAAACCATAGAATGTATAAATAATATTTGAAGAGAGTCTTTTCTCATTTAATTCAATTCAGGAAAGAAAATACATATATCTATGAAACACACATGTAAACTTATTTGACCTTGGTTATAGAGCCGAGGTGTAGAAAGGTGATTTAGAACAATTATGCTCTTCCTCCCCTTGCTATTTGAAGTCCTTTGCACACTTCACTGTCAGTTACTCAGCTGCCTCTAAACCAACATTTTTCCTACATCTTCTGTTGCAGCCAAACCTACTTAGATTGGAAGTGATGAATGAGGGATCTCTAATTACCATAGACAATACAGAAAGGAGAAAGCTGTGATCATGACCCTTCTCAGCAGTTCAGATCAAGATGTACAAGCTAGATACTAGTGTGTGTGGTGCTACAGGCATATATTCAGACAAAACATTTCACAGATTTTTTTACTATCTTAAAAACTTTTCCTAAATTTTTCTGCTGAACAGAAGCAAAGGTATCTTTGGTTAAAAGCATTTAATTTTGATAGAAATTGACTGATTATGGAGGTCTGGACTTATCAACCAATGGATCTAATAGGTATATTTAAAGTACCTTTAGAATTTCCCAAATAAAGAAAACTTAAAACTTAAAACTCCTTGAAACCAATAAACACTTTACAATTAAAAAGCAAAAGGTGACAATGCATGAGATTAGCTTAATACAAAAACACGCTTTAACCATTATCTTACAGTTGTGAACATTCTGGGAAAAGCCTGGAAGTGTTCAAGGATATGATTTTAAGATGAGTTAGATTTATATACTGTAATATTAATGGGAAAAGTTTAGCAATAAATTAATTAGGGAATCTAGGGTAGTCGTATATGAGAAATCTTGACGTAAAACCTTTTTGTTTTATTACTTACCATTTGTCAAGCGGTCAAACAAGAAAATGTCAAAATCCCACATTCCCACTTTGGACAGCATATGCTAGAACAAACAAATATTAAAAAGAAAATGATTGGTATGTCAAACTGTAAAGCAGATGTAAATTACTATTCCACATTAATCAATCACAGGATTGGTTGCAGCAACTTTAAAGTTTTGTTTAGGAAAGCTATAGAGATGTATGTGAAACATCAGACATAGGGAACCAAATTTAGCTATACTGAATAAAATAACACTTGCACTTTTAACAGAGGAGGTTTTGAACTTGACACTAAAAATACCTTCCAAATGGACCTCAAAACATGGAATAATATAAACCAAAATATAATTAAAATATTACTTCTTACTGCACAATTTTCAAATTGTTCTTTCATGCTCTGAAATCAATTCAGTACAAATTCTCTTAGGTTTTAATTACAGTAAAACAGCTGTAGCTCTCACGGTGAATATGAATTACATTTTGCTAAACAAAACCAATACAAAGGAATAGCTTTTATAAACTTAGATACAGTGTTTCTGATATATAGCTCACTCGATTGCAGAAGAGTCCATCCTTACCACCCCACAGAGTGTTTTTACAGCTACATCGTTTCAGTTAAGAGACTGAGTTTGGACTAACAGTATGATCTACATCGGCATACAGCGTGAATGAAATGTGTGTTCACTCCAATCACACAGCCTATATTCAAACCAGTTCTGGATTCTTAATTACTTTCTAACACCTGGCATGTCATGTTCTCTTGCAGAGAGTAAAATTTGTCTAGGCACATAATCCCAACACCATCAGTTGTACAAGTTTTGTTAGAAAATACAATTCAGAGCAAGTATAAGAGCTGTAAAATAAGGGAATTATATTTTGATTATTGTGAAGTTCCTTGCAGTGAACATTCCCCATTTCCCAGCCTTTGCCATTATGGAGAGCTATTGTGAGTTGCCTAATAGCTGTTCTATACCAGCTGAGAGACAGATGTCTTTTTTCAAGAGGATGAATGAAATCCTGTATCGAGGCTGCACTTACTTAAATCAGTAACTCAGCCAGGGATCCTTCATCCTTTAATAAATCCAGATTACAATTTTAGTTGACAGAATCTGAAAATGCTGAATAGATTTAGACATTTTCTTGTTGCTTTGAGATTAAGCCTTTAAAGCTGTAACCATAAAAGGAAAGGACAATCTGTTTGCTGAGAGGCAGGCAAGTAACATGGGTCATTTAAGCGACACAGCCACGTATTTGTTTATCTGAATATTGAAACAAAGCTAACACTCTCTGGAATATTATTAAAAGAAATGGAGATCTGGAGACCTGTCTTACCCTTGCTTGCCCAAGGTAGTCCTCATCCAGAAGGTACAGAGAGGCTTGTGGTACAATTCCACGCAGTAACCGGGATGCATGGAAATACCTCTGGAAACTTAACAGTCTTTTCACTTTTTTCTTGGTGCCAATTTCCCCTGAGAGTGTAGTATCTGTGAAATGCAATCAGTACAGAAACCATGAAAGCCAAGATGAAGGATGACATTCCCTATTTAATAAGAGAAATGGAAAAATCTTTAAAATAGTAATAAAAAACCCCACGAAGTCCATGCTTATTGCCAATCCACATGAAAGAGCAGTAGTCAAATCCCTATACTTCAGTATAATATATTTGTTTATTTCAGAAAGGAACTATGTTCCAGTAATCAGAGTACTAATGTAGGACTTGGAAGATCTGAGTTCAGCACACTGCCTGCCACTGACTTTAATGTGATCCAGGGTAAGTCACTCCAAGGGTGATAACATCTACCTAACTGTAGATGTCTACGGGAAGCCTAAATGTCCAGGCAGGAAAGCTGCTCTTACTTGTCTATGCCTTTGTTCCCTACCAATACAATCGAAAACAGCATTACCGTGTTACCTCACAGGAGTGTCAGCAGAATATATTAAAATCACGTAGCACTAGCACACAAAATCTTGATATAAAACCAAACAAGTGACACCAAAAGGAGACCTCAAAATACAGCCTGAAAGCACAAAAGTATGACTCATTTTTGGAAAATGAGACAAAAGTGACAAAGCATAGGTTAATAATCCTATTGCATTTTCTGCTGTCCTTCCTACCTGGTAAGGGAAATTATAAATGAAGAAAATATTTTAGTTCCTACAGTTAGGAAAGCAAGTATATTCAGGCAATACATGCACTTCTGGTTACACAACATAATATGTCCTTTTCACTCAGTACTAGGATAATTTTAATTCTCTAATGCTGTATTAGGAGATTTTCATATCAGGCTAAATGTGACACAAAGTCCAAGGCAGTTTTTATACAGTGATTAAATTAGTAATTAATTAAATTACCTTACTGTTAGTAAGAATAACACGGAAGCTTCCTAAAACCAATAATGACTTAGGTAATTTCATCTGAACTTTTAACAGAACCTCACATACAATTGTGATGTTTTCATTTTGTACTCTCGTCCACACAGCAATTCACTGGATTTCAAGTTTAAATAAGATCTCAGGAAAAATATCCATGGACTGAAGATGAATCTCACTATTCTACTATTTCTTTTTATGCAAAAATGCTGAACATTTGTTCTGCTGTGAAATTATAATATGACTTGGTATGCAAATTTTATGAGTATTATTCTGAGAGGCTTTTCTGAGAAGTTGTTAAGGTTTTTTTTGGATCATAGATAGTTCAGTATTTGATTTCTCCAACAGCAGATGTGTGAACACCTTCTGCAGTAAGTTTCCTCCCAAAGTAATCCAACAGCTATTGAGTGACAAAGTCAGTAACAACAACAAAAAAATACATATATACATACTGAGTATCAATAATGAATATATTTTCTTACACCTGTAAGTCTCTCACTTCTTGTGCGCAGCCCAAAGACCCCACCGAGTTTTAATACAAAAGTACAAAATAATTTTATTGCAACTTGACAAGCCACGTGTTTTTATGAACGCAAACAGGAACAATGTCACTACTGTACCAGCCTGAAGGTTATATTTTCATTTATGATGTGCCAGCATCTGCCTTAATTCTCTCACACATTTTAAAAGCTGGAATAATTTCATGCCCTGTTGAAGGAAAGTCTAACATAGGTGCTAACAGTTACCCAGTGACAGCAACATGTTGAGGAACCGGTAGACTTGTTTCCACATTTCTTTTCATTTATATAGCATTCAATTTAATTCCTGGTTAACAAAACACTCTTAAAATTAATTCATTTTTTAAACTTGTGTCAGCCATTTCTCGACTTCCCAGCTTTCCCTATTCCATCTATGTCCCCAAACTGTCAACTGCTTTCAGGTAACATGTTTAATGTTTTGCACATTTGTACATTAAAAAATGACTAGTTTTTCCAACTAATTTTTATCTAGGTTAATATCTAGAGTTTCAGTTAAAGACAGATGCCTGAAATCACCCTGTATGTTCCCCTAAACTGTCTTTAAAATTTACACGTAGAAAGTTGCTGTGGACAATCCTAAGGTGGAGGTTCAGCCCGAGTCCCAACAAGCTGCTCTACTTTGGATTAGGAAAAAGTGGTTATTTAATCCTTTGGATCACCAGATTATTTCAGTAGCACAAATAATACTTCCAAACCACAAACGCATTAGGTTGAAATAAATAATTTCTTATTGTGAAACATATTTTCTGAATGGAACCATCAAACTTTTTGCCACTGCTTTGTCACACTGCTCCATACAGTTTGTCACAAGCCCCAACTGAAATTTAAGCATCGGTAAACATGACTTGCTGTTTCTGATGAGCACTGTATTACAATATACTAAAAAAAAGAATTTCCCACAATAATCTGTTGCCCTCCATTTCCATTCATAAGGAAAGGAGTTCATAATACTGATAAAGAATGGTAGGAAATGTATTTTCAAAACTGGGCTCTTAACAGAACCACCCGCATCATGCATTGCAGGATAATTGCATGGAAACTCTGGATGTTTACTTAAAGGATATCACATTAAAATCACATCCTTCGGGTTATTTCAGTAATATCTGATTTGTTTATGAATCACAGGACCTGTTAGATGATTGCTATTATCCATAGCAGATTACTATGCCATTTACAACACTGTACCTTAATATGATGGCGTCTTGCATAAAAATGGACTAAGACTCTGTCCCTCTTGGGACACCGCACACCCCAAACTACTGTAATCCTATCAGCACTTTCTCTTTCCCCTCCCTAAATCAGTGTCAAATAAAAAAAGAAAAGAACAGCCATATGAAATTGAGAGACAAAGGACATTTAAAAAGAAGTGCAAAAAGCGAAGCAGCTGAGAATGAATGCTCAAATTTTGTCCACAGCTCAGGCAGTCACATCCCAGTCTCCCAGCAGCTAAGAGCCTTTCCTACCATACAGCAGCCATCAGCAGCCATAAAATCAAGATGCAGTTTTAAGATGAAATTAATAGTTTATGTGAATGACCTACAGTAATATGCTGAACATATAACTTCTTTATTGACAACTCTAAATTGTAATTTAAACTGTAAATATAAAATTTCGATGATGGTATAAGTCATACAGTGACTTTGAAACATAAAGAGTTACTGATGGCTATTTCTAATTAGGTCAAATTGAATTACAAGTAAATGAATCAAAAATATTGCAGATATCACTGAACTTAAACTGTGCATCTATCAGTACTAAAACATATCCAGTATTTTCTAGTTAAAAAACACAAGCTGCAAGGCTCACATGGGAAGGATTTAATAATTATGTGCAATTTTGAAAGACAAAAAAAATGTCTTGTTTATACCCATAAAACTTCCCTTGAAAACTGTGTCTATCTTTAATCATTGTGGAAACTTCTGAATGGTTTGTTTACCTAAAAAGCATCATCTGTATCTCTTAAAAGATGTCCATTCTCATATCCTGTGGAGCTATTGCCTAGCACAGTGGTTGGAGAAGCCCTTCTTTGTACACTGAGTAAAGTTACTGTATTAATTACATAGACATATTGTTTGAAATATATACACATTTACAGAAGTATCTGTATAAGCATTCCTCACAAAGCTTAACTTCTCCCTTTAAGAACACAGGCAGCCTGAGCTCACAGCCTATCTCCTGACGTGTTACAGCAGGCAGCAAAAGTGGTTACATTTTTCTTCAGGTAATTTGATAGCCACATCACATATACACACATGGATGATGTCTGCATACTGCATGTGGCCCTCAAGAGGTTAATAAACTACAGGAATCAATGGTTGCCTTCTCTTTCCTAAAACAGTTCCTCCAGTTACACAGTTCTGCTTGCCATAACATCATCTACGGCTCACTACAGGCCAACCTCTGTTATTTCAAGGAAGAGGTTTCCTGCTACCAGTTTTCTTTTAGATTTCTTTCACATTGCTGCACTAGCACGTGCCCACAGGCAACATGAAAATAAAAATGATGGAGATTATGTTAACAATGGTTAAGTTAGCATCTAGAAATGATCACATAAATCAAATTTGGACAGGAATGTACTTAACTCTGCACCAGACATTCATTATATTGTTACCGTTCTTCTGAAGTAAACAAACTTGGTTATGCATTCAAATAAAGTTTCTGAGTTTTCCTTCACGGTATTGCCATTTTTATTTTATTACACCTCAGCATACAGTAAAAACAGCTCACTTAGCAGCAGGAGTGGATAACAACAGGATTATTCATTTTCAAAAGCCAAACAATTCAGAAGCAGAAAATGTTTCTCCTCATCTTTCCAAAAGGATGCAGAATAAATCAGGTCTTCAAGCGCAAGCTTTTGACTCATATGTTTTACAATACCCCTTTCCCGTCTTCCGAGGATGCAAAGACATTCTGTACTCGTAGTCACTGCTCTACAGCTGTATGCCTGTAGAGTCAGGCAGGACTGGTAGAAAAGTGCAGGAATATCTGGAAGATAAGGTGGGAGGATCAAACCTGCAATTTACTGTCGAGACAGTTTGCAAAGAGCAAGGACTCTGGGAAACAATTTATCTCTGGTCTTATATGTTATGGAGGTAATTTACTGCACTGGTTCCTGGCTTGACAGCTGATCAGCATGCTTTTACCTGAGAGTCCAAGAGACATGTAATTGACTTACGAGAAATAATTGGTGTTTGTCCATTTTTTTGTGTGTCAAATTATGTCAGACATTTAGATCATCTTTACTGAAGTCTTGTATGGCATACTCATTGCATGACTTGGTTGCTATATTTTTCTTATAAAGAAGAATTCAAAACACTGATGACAGAAAAAATCACTGTGCCTTCTTAACATCTTCTTACATTATGGATTTATCATATTGTTCAAAAGACAACAGCAGCATGAGTAAGGGATAGCTGAACTAGCACAGACCATCTAAAAATTAATTCCAAACTTAGTAATTCAAACTTGAATTTTGGAGTAGCCGATGAAACTAGAAGAACCCATAACGTCCTCTCTGCACTAAGGTTTCCCCATTACCTTGCACCTTGCAGTCCAAATACCCTTCAGAAAGGAAACACTGCAGTTTTGAAAAAAGGTATGAGAAAATGCATGAAGTACCAGAAATATATGTAAAAGGATTGTTGCTGGAAAGCTTCCAGTGTAGTCTAGTGTAGTAGGACCAAGAAGTTCAGATGAATGTCCCAGCTGTACTTATCAATTGTCAGCAGCTGGTGTGAAAAATTAACAGATTTGTTCCAAAAACAGTAAAAGACTGTGTCAATTTTAACATCTGAACATACACCAGTCACTGCAACTAAGAAGACAGAGATTAACACCTTGCACTGTATCCTAGCTACATGTAATTAAATCTTGTAAATACAGAAGTTCTAACGAGACTTCCTCAAACTATATGGGAATACAAAAAGGTTTTTATAGACATTTTGTTTTTCCTTGCTTCTGTAATGTCTAAAAAATTCTTTGTTTCTTTACTTCTGACAAAATCGTGAAGAACACTAGTCGTGTAGTTCCCCCCCCACCCCAAAATATATTCCTTTTGATACTATTTGAAAGACACTACAGAACTTAAGAATTATGCAGGTCTGGAGAAACTAAGGTTTCAAAGATCAGTTAGGTAACAGACTATTAGACTTAATAACAGGAAGAGGACTAGATTAAATCCAAATGTAAGATTAATTTAGATGTGTTTCTTCTCGCAATTTGCAGCCTTCTTTGGGGTCATCAATCATCTTTATGCAAACAAATATCTTGGCATCTTTTATTAAGCCTTCTACAAGTTCTTAGGAAATGGCATGCCGTGTTACATTTCACCACAAAGTTGTTATCATTTCACTATGAACCTTCACTTTGTCACTTCAATCTTCACAGAGTAGTACAGTCAGGACCTTTTTTTCCCTAAAAGTGCAAACGTTCTATAGTTGATTATTATAGTTTCTCCAACAGGAAACGGTACATTCCCTCCCCCTTCACTCTGCTTAAGAAAAAGCAACATAACCTGTAATAACAGCAAACCCAACTTTCATTTATCATCTTAATGATCCCTTCTCTTTCTTTTCCTCTGGTCATTTGGAAAGTATCCTCAGTGTTATCTTCAGTACACCCTTTCCCTTTTCTAATCAGGGAAAAGAAGGTGGGGTGGCAGAACGGGACACACATCATTTGGAAACTTTTAAAGAGCCATTCTAAGTTGAACTGCATCCCAGATCCATATCAAAAAATAATTTACAAACCTGTATAATCAGGTCAGTGTTCACTAAGACTTTCTGTGTGAAGCACATCTAGCTTTTTGTTTGTTCTGCTTGCTCTCATGAGTTCTCCTGAAGCACTCATGACTCAAACTACTGCATTTTGTTAGCTTATGAGGGCATGTGCATCAGTGAGTTTTACATTCTGCCTTTCACCTTCTACAAATGTAGCATAAAATCTAAACAAGGAACATGAATGGCAAGAAGTAGCATATACTTTTCAACATACTTTGTTATTAAGTTTTGCAGATAACAAGTCTTAAACACGTCCCCTCCTCCCCAATAACTCCCCCCCAAACAACAAAAAGAACACCCTGAATCAAAAAAAATCTTTGTGCTGAAACATTACTAGATAAACCCAATTCCTCTTCCATGAATAGGAAACTGAAAGAAAGGCCATAGGCCAGTTTTGGAAATGTATTTCCCATTCAAACCAGACATAAGCTAACCAGATTAAGAAACTCATGTGCCTTCAAGATGTTGATGAGTATCTTTTGGATGTGTTTATCCATGAGGAACTAAGGGAGGTATTATGTAGAAGTGATGCAGAACTCGTAAGATCTCTCCTTTCCTAATTTAATAACCATCTGGAACTTTGGACTCATGTCTATGGGCTGGGTTGGGTTCCGAGTAATCCAATCAGCCCTTGAAACTTCCTCACAAGACTTTCAGTGTCCTAATTTAACCCGGGTCAGAAATATCTAAAAAGGCATTTCTCACTCCCACTTCTTTTTCTAGCCAAAGGCAACAAAACAAGACAGTTAACCAAACTCTTTTTAACCTCACTAATTTGGGTTCAGGTTACTTGATGGTTCAGTTTTGGGTTGGTGGATGTGGTTAAGTTTTATTTTCTCTGGAGATCGGCCCTACCTGAAAGCCCTGGAGTTGTCCAAAATCCAACCCCAAAAATGAATGTAAATTTTGCAAGTGGACCTTTCTGTGGACAGGCAGAAACCACGGATTCATACATCCACAGATCCTGGTTCTTTGAGATGAAGACTTTTTCATGAGCTCATACGTTCCCCTACTAACCCTGACAACACTCTTCATTTCTATAGCACCTAACTCATCACATGCCTGCAAAGCACCACTTCATTCGCAAACACACCCTCTGGTACTAAAAGTACATCATCTACATTAACTTAATTTGCTAAGATAAGCCTAAAGTAGGTGGGGTTCTTTTGGATTCAACTTCTGCCTGCATGACAACACTAAGATCCTAAGTAATACCTGATACACCTTCGGAGTGACTACAGACATGTTTTGACCGTCTAGATATTCTCAAATCCCACTCTATGTTTCTGTTGTGCAAGGCGGAAGGAAACAGATATCTCTTTGGGTAATACCATTTTGATACGGAGACTTCTTTCCCTCTCCTTGTTACCCCTCCTAGGTCAAAATACAGAGAAGTAAATTCTATCAGACACTGTGGGTGGCTTACTGAGAACAAGTGGCTGCAAGGTAACAAAAGCAATGGTATGATTGATACTGTGACAAACCCAAAACATCCCTACTGGAGAATTTTTCAGGAAAAGTTAAAAATGCAAGCAGAAACAATTTTAATTATATTTTTCCATGTTAGACATTTAGAGGCTAATAATTTTGTCATTTGGAAGCAAAAAAAACAATCCAGAGGCAAGCTTAGCAAAAAAAAAAAAAGATGGGAATGGAAACCCACTATTTAAGTCTTAAAAATGTCCTTGTCTTCTGACTTAAAGCTGGAGAATCAAATTTGTAAATAAAAAGTTATTAATCTCAGATGTAAACAATGTTATTTTGTTACTCCATTTAATTTCAGCAATTTTATTTCAGGCAATAAAACAATAGAATTGGAGCAGGGTGAGGTCTTACTGGTTATCACTGCCTACCTACAGTACCAGATTTGTCACAATGAAGTCCCTCAGACCTTTGGTTGACGCAATGTACCATAACAGTCACCATCACACCTCATCATGGAATAATGAAAAATATTTTAATCAACGCACATTAGTCAGTGGAGGGATATGGTTCAATGACTCACTGAGCAACTTTGTCAATCAGAGAACTAAATTATTGTTGCCTTACAGTGCTTTATTTCTCAAATCCAAACTATGCTTCGCTCAAAAGGAAGGCTGAATCAAGTTATTTTACACTGCAGAAGTGTTTCAAATTCTAAATTATTACACTGCAAGTATTCACTGTAAATCCTTTTTCACCATGTGACATGAAAAATGTTCATTTGAATCACAGAAATGCAGAAGTGCCAATAAACTGCCATCATTAATTCTAACCTGCGTTAGGTTAAGTTACAAGCTAGAGCTACTGAATTAAATTTGAGTCAAACTTTCCTAACATTTGTGAGGTTTGGTTTGGAATCAGTCTTACACCATTTATACATTGTATTCAGCTGCTCCATGGTACTTAACACTTGCCTAGTCCATCCCATTAATCCTTCTGGAAAATAAGTTTCTAATGCTCAATCTTTTTTAATTCTACTGCTCCCATTTTAGGGAATGCCTTAGTTGGATGAAGAGGAAACCCTATTCACATTTTCCTGTAAACCTAGACGGCTGTGCAAAACTTGTGTCTTTTAGGTTAGGAGTCTGTAAAGTCTGAATATTTGTTCATAAGCATCCTAAGGAACATGAATCCTAAGATCTACCATGTCCAGCTCATTTTTTTCTGGCGTATATCTGTGGCCCTCAGAAGCAGGTGATGTCCTTGCCTTTTTACGGTAGGATGGAAAAGAGGATGATGGGCTTTCCTCCCAGTCATCTTCACACCGGGCTGGCTAACAAGCAACTGCTGCCACTGCTTCTCCAGGGAGAGGAGTTGCTCCACAACTTCCCTTGAAGCTTCTGGCTTGGTATCACAAACAGAGACGAGTATCTGGTTGGTCATGCAAGTCTATACAAGTGGCAGGGACTCACTCAGAAGGCTAAGGCAAATATATGCTCCTTTCAATGCAGAACTGAGGTGACATGGGGATATTTTACATTCACTTTTGTAATTCAGAATCATCTTAAGAGTCCCAAAACCCACCAGTGCAACTACACTGCCAGGAAAGCTTGCAACTTGGCAGAGAAAAGACAAGAAGACACTAAAGACTTGCATCTCCTCCAGACAGGATCCTGCAAAATCCTCATAGTCCTGACAGCCTGGCACTGACAAGGTGAAATAACGCTTACTACGTTTCTATATATTGCAGAGAGGCACTGGAGGAATATGTAGAGGCATAACAGACAGAAGCCATAACAGCAAGAAGCCAACATTAATCCAGTTGGCTTTGATTGAGGCTACAGGAGACCCCGTTTTCAAAGCACAAGGTTTTCCAATCCAAAAAGCCTTAATAGTTGCTTAAGTTACACAGTGAATTTACTGCAGGACTCCAGAAAACAAAAAATATGGTCTACTTGGTGTTAACCCTTAATAGCCATAGCAGGGAAAAATCCACTAGTTTGACTGAATCTGTAAGTATGTTAAAAATGCTACATTTAAGTAATCTTTAGTCTGACATTAAACAGCAATGGCCTGAATTTTTTTTTAAATGTCAGTTTTCAAAATGAATGTCAACTCTGTTCAAGAATGGGCTTCAGTGTTTTCCCTTACTTTAAAACAAGGGTGGTACTGTTACTTGGAATAATATTTCAGACCGCAGAGGAAACAATCACTATTTAAGCTCAGTTTGTTAAAATTAGTGAGAAGTTGGAGTCACATTTATGCTGCATTTCTTTGTAACTTCTAAGGATATTTACCACAAAATTTTCTGTGCCTCACCCCTCCCATACTGTAAACAGCAGCAGTTGCTGCCTGTCACTGTCCCAAACAATTGTTAACATAGTGCCAAAAATTTACTGCAAATATTAGTCGGCAGTTTTCAAAAAAAGTTCACAGTAGTGACATTTATATTTGTTTCTTTTTGATAGGATGTGTAGCACCATGGATTTTGCTGCTTATATGGTAGGCACAGCAGAAATGGATTTGACAGATAGATGTATATGAACAAATAATATGAAAATCTATTTACTTCCTGGCAAAGTACATATCTGTGTGCTCTGACACTGAGCATCTTCATTTACCTGTAGGTCACTAAGTGAGACAGGCCAAGTGCACTTGCCATCTACAGAATTAGCAGCCAAGAGCCTGGAAATCTCACTTCATTTTGCACTGAAACATTAAGCCAACACCACTCCCTAGGCAGTAAGCAGTAAACATATAAAAAACCTGAAAGCAGTGGGAAATGCAAAATCAGGATCACTGCTTTTCATTACACAGCGATAACAATCAGCCATAGTGACTTGTTCAGATTACAGAAAAGCAGTGAAAAGAAAGAATGGCAAGAGGTTCCCAGGACAGAGAATACAGGAACATAAAACCCCAGGTGCTTCTCCTCCATGGGACCAGAGATGCATGCAGAGAAAGGCATTGATTTTAAGCTCAGTAGCTACAGGAGAGGGCTTATGCGGAGTGCCCTGCTCCTTCTATGATCAAAGGCTGAGTATTCACCAGTCTCTCCACGGATACCTCCCTAAATAGCCCACGGACAGTACCAGCACTTCCCAGAAACTACCATGATCTGAGGGATGGCAGGATTCATCTGTGATGGATAAAAGTGAAAGGCTGATCATGAAAGAAAGCGCTGAAAAGTTTTTGGTTTCTTTAACCAGAGAGAGTAAAGAACAGATGACAAGAATTTTAAATAATGTGCATATATTTAAAAAAAATAATTAATTTAGTCAAACTCAAATGTGAATATATTCACTTCTACTTCATGAATCCAGAATATTTTATTTTCTCTGTCTCTAAAAGGGTATCAATAATAACATTTCCAGCTAGCCTAACCAGGTTTTTCTTCACATTTTTCACTGGAAACCAGGATTAAATTATCCTCAGAGCTCTGCTGAACCAGTACATTATTCCCTTTGTCTTGGGAAAACTGCTGGACCCATCTCACCCCTTATGTCTTTCTACATCAGCCATACCAAACACTCTGATGGACTCAGGACCTAAAAAATACCTTTTATTAGCAAGTCTGAAAGCAAGTACTTTGCCTGATGGCAGTAACTTTGCCAGTTTGGGTGAATGCAGCCAATCAGAGCACAAGTCCTCCCCTTCCTATTAACCCTTCTTTCCTCTTGACTCCCAGCCAAACCTCACCTTTTGTGGCTGGGCTTCTTCCTCCACTCCCTGCCACCTCCCTCCCTTCCTCTTCCCCAGGCATTTGGGCAAGCAGTTACAAAAAGGAGACATAAAACTTCGGTTTAACAATTGTGTTTTAATGAAAAGCATTATTGCTAGAAGCTTAAAAGCGTTAACATTAAACAAACTGTTGGAGTTTCAGTCTGTTTTGATGAAGACTGTTTCAAAACCTAGATGGAATGGTCCATGCAGTACACAAGGGCACATTCAAGATCTGCCTGTGTCTGAACACTGGAGTTAGCATAGCATTCAGAATGAATGCTACAGAGACGAAGATTAAGAGTTCTCTGTTATTTTATTTTAATTTGTAATTTAATTTTATTTTTTTTTTACACAGTGCAGTGGGTCTGCATCAGTACAGAGAACCCATGAGGTGAAAAAAACCCACAGGACCTCGATTTTTTTTGGTTTAGATTTGCCCTCTTTTATTTACAACAGTGACAAAATAACTTCAATCAAAATGAGGTTAAGATTATTTTTAACAGATGCTCACTGCTGGCCTGACCCAAAATCCATTGACGTCAATGAGAAGACTCCATGGGGCTTTGGATTGGGTTCTAATTGTTGAAAAATTAATGTTATTGTAAACCACTGGTCAGTGCTGTCACATGCTCCTGTTCTGTGCCAATTCTATATGACCGGATAACAGACTCACATAAATCTGTTCCAACTGCTGGCTAAGAGGCTAAAGGACACAGAGGTTTATCTTTTTAATTCTGAAGCACCCCCTGCTCCCCACTGCCCCCCCGTCCCTAAAGAACACCCCCCAGCACTACTCAACATTATGGGAGTATTCATACAATCAAAACATTTCACAGTCAAACACTGGGTAGGAATAATATAATTATTAATGCTGTCTGAAGACAGCTGAATCATAGATATGTATGAAATGAGATACTTTGGTTCATATACTTTCAATACAGATTTTTTTTTTAAATACAGACATGAAGGAAGGATTGCACTTACTGTTAAGAAGACGGAAGTCTATGAACGGGTAGGAGCCACGGCGCTCGGAGAGAACCCCTGTCTGACCTCTCACCCGTGCATCTCCTGCAAAACACAAAATCCCCGGAGACATCAGAAGGGCCAGCTGTCTTTGTCTTCTGTTTAGATCTAGCCCTATGTTCTATACAAAGTGATAGTTACACTCCTTCAGTGGGAAAACTAAGGTCCAAAAAATTATCTCCCACGACATCCCTGGGTTATTGGGTAAAGCAGTACAGCTGATACTTTTATCAGAACAAAGGCACAAACCCCCCTCTTGTTTATCCTATTGAACAGCTTTTTGCCCAGTAAGCAGACTTCCTCTGCTTCAGGAGTAGTGTAAAGGTCCATTTTTTTGCCCAGACAAGACCAGTTGGATTCTGACTGTCATGGCATCACACACAAAGAACTCAACCCTGGACTAGCCTCACAGACTAGGTCCAAAGCTGTGGGGCTGGTCTGAAAATAGTGAGTTGATTAAAAAAATCCCCAAATAAAATATGAAGAGTTCTTTAAGGTGTTTTTCTGTTTGTTTGTTTATTTGACTGTTTGTCTTTGTTTTACTTTCTGCTCTTTAAGCACTCTGGAAAATGTCAGCCTTCTCCTCAAATACTGAAGCTTCTTCATAAAAGTGAAACGATGTTTTCAGAGAAACATTACTCCAGAGCTTTAGGATGTATATTTAAATATCATAAAGTGACAACACAATACTAAGGCCATAGCATCGAAAGCATACCAAGTGTACTTCCTCAGACAGCTCACAGTTTTTGCAATAAAATTCTGAATTACTAGTTAATTGGAGTTGCGCTTCCTCTGGGATACAAATATAGCACTGACTAATCTAAACACAAATAATTTAAGGATTTGGCTGCTAGTGCTAGCTTTGACTGTTTGTGTTTAAAAACAAGAAAACATGTTGCAGCATAAAAGAAGAACCTGATTAGACACTGTCATTTTTTTCATCTAACATTCGCTTAAAATGTGCTTACAATTATGTCTAAGGGAATAAAGCCAAGTGAAATTATTAAGTTAAATATCGAGGTGGAAAAAAACCTCTGTGCCCTGTAGCGGGTTTTAGAGGTTCAAAAGACAGGAGCATACACTCATATTAAGATATGTCAAACAAAGTCACTTTTGATTATAAATACAAATCCTTTTTCTCTCATCATTACTTTTGTTTTGCTTTTTTGTTTCCAGAGACAGAACACGTTCCCTGTACTCAGCTCCCGCTTGCCAACAGCTCGCTCTAAGGAAGCAGCTCAAAACAACTCATGCTGCTGTTGACCCCACTTACTCCTCCTGATAGCAGGGGCAGAAGCTGAAAACCTCTGCCTGCTCTTGAGCTTTTGCACATCAAAGGCATGATAACACTGTGGGTCCGCCTTCATCAGCAGTTTAAAGTCACGTGCAGCTCGCTGCAACGGAGGTATGGAAACCTATTCCTCTGTGGTCCTTCTGTTAAAGGGCCCAAGGGTGGAGCAAATAGCTGGAGAGTTTGTAAAACACAAAACACGGAGGCAAGGTTCATCAGCACCCATGAGTTAGAGCTCGTAAGGCAGCACCTAGGCTGAGAAGCTCTGCTCTCTGCCACAGGTAGACCCATCAGATTGGTTGATTTGTGTAGAAAGAGTAGGAATGGCAAGCATATGGTAGACATTATACAAAGCCAAAAAAATCAGGCACGCTTGAGCCTGCCACTAAAACAAGCAGCAGCAAACTAAGAACGAGTGAAAATTCAGAGCATGCCTTGATTGAGGCTTTTATTTTACTGCACGCACCAATGAATTAACAAGAAACTGCAAACAACCTCCTGCATTAACACACTAGTGAACACATCACTTGTGAGTAATCAGCAGATACTTTGAAAAAAAAGACAGAAATTCAAATTCCAAAAATCTGAAAAAACCCTAAGACGCGATACTGTAAACCCACAAAGACTGATTTTCTTTCTGGATACAAAATAATATAAGGTCAAGAGAGGTACCATAGTACTAGAGAAAAACAAAATCATACAAAGTTACATATCAAAAAAGTTGCCTAACTGATCTTAATAGTATGACCCCAAATTTTGTGGAAAAGAACACTATAATGTTGGTAGACAACTGGGATATAGAACAAAACACAATATGCACTTACGAAAGTAGACCACCATACAAGATAAGACTTGATACTTAATTACCTCAAATAAAAAAGCTAACTGTTAAAGAGGAAAAAATCAATACTGTAGTGCATTTCAACCCTATGGACCTCGTTAAACATATAAAACAAGTCAAGAGATGAGTACAAAAACTGAAGTTGGAAAAGACTAAATGTAAGAAGAAAAAAGGCGCTTTGAAAGGAAAGTTTTGCTCGGGTACAATTACTGCATGATCTTTATTGGGAACGGTGTCAAAATTTTTTATTGATGATCTCAACACAATTAGGAGAGCACTTGTGAGACTTGATAATAACACAGAGCTGGGAGCTGCCAGGTATATACAGCTACAGCTACTTTAAATAAAGTTTACTGCTACTGACATCAACTCTGTCCCAACTGCTCCACGGCCTAGCTACCTGCAGCTTCCACTTTCATTTTACAGGTAGTCCAGCTTCCTCTCATGGTGCTGCTAATGTCTCCTACAAAACAAAGGCAAGCCAACTCAGACACCTATGTAAACTATTCAGGCAAGGTAATTCCAGTAAAGTGAGGGAAAGCAAGGGAAGCATTCATACCACTAATCAAAGTGTAAGTATGGTGTAAGTTCATCTGAAATATCTTCTCTGAGAAATTCCTCCTGGAAAACGTGCAAAGAAAGACCTCTAGAAGATGAAAAGAGCAGTAAAAAGCCATTTAATAAAACAAAATTCACTCTAGAGTAATGCCTGCTGTTGATACACAGTAGGGGGGGTAAAAAATATTTAGTTGATCAGAAGACTATAATTCTAAAGGAGGTAGATGAAAACAATTGAAGCAGCTGATGGCATGGGCTTCATTCAGTCTGAAAGATGGCCTGAAATTGGTAAGGACTATGCATGATGATCAATAAACTTGCTACCACCTCTATCTTCTTCAAACTAAGAAAATGAGAATTGAGTTTTCCCCAGCAAAGCTGAGGACCTGAAGTCATGGAAAATTACCGATGATTCCGATGGATTATTTGAGTCATTTTACATTTTTTTTCAGATAATAAATGTTTGGGTTGTCTCTAGCACTACAGGAATTTATATAAAGAATAAATCTGCATACCTGCTGACTTAGTAAAAGCCACTAAAATCCATATATTTGAGGATTACTAACTTTACCCTCAGGGAAGGCACATTTCTGATGAGTCGAGGATGTTATCAAGTAGATCTACCTCATGAATCTGATATTTCAAATTACTTCACCATGTGCCGCCTAGACTCTTTCTACATCATTAGAGAAATATTAGTTAGGAAGTGGTGGTGGGCTAAATCAACCACACCTGTCTTTCTCCATTTTTTTCTTGGCTCACTTATTTAGAAAACATTTATATTCTTCCCTATTACTTTTAATTACCTCTAAGTACACTCAACAGAGATAATAAAAATAGGATTGCACCAGATGTACACCATACCACATGAATTTTAATTTCTGAGAGGTAAGAGCTGTTGATGGCAACACACCAGGCTCTCTTTTTCGCTTTGACAGAGGACTTCAAGAGCAACTTTCATCAGTATACCAGACATTTACATCTCTTTGCTCTCCACCTTAAAATCAAGCTAAGCAATTGTTCTGACAATTTAACCAATCAGCAGTTTTAGATAAATAATCCTTTTTGTAGTGAAAGTAAGGATTCTGTGAAAACAGGGCAGGAAATTTTGACAGCTCATTGTGTTCCCAAGTGAAATACACAGGGTGAAGGGAAACGGTAACGGTACAGGTTCTCCTTGGCTGCTTCAGTCTGAAGATTCAAGTGTGGAACATTCGCAGCAGCAAACACGAAGGGCTGCACCCTCACTAGAGCCAAGCTGCCACAAGAGCTTCAAGCAGGGACATCTCCCAGCAGCTGCCACGCTCTTGAATTTTACTTTGTCGTTGTTAAAACAGGCAAGAAACCACACCAAACAAATCAAAGAAAACTACATTAGGTAACAGTAGCCTACGCAGCATATGCTGTGACTGACACGCGTGACAGCTTAAAGTCATGGGAAAATCAGAAATGGGGTAAGAACCATGATCCTAGTGCAGCCTTAGCATCAGAGTGATTTCAAGATGGGCAGAAGGGTTAAGAAAAAAATGAGTCAGCTCTTAGCTGCCTGACACATCTGGAGGAAAGAGCCATTTGCACCAAGGAAAACAACTTCTCCAAAAAGCTGCCTGAAATGATGTGGGATTCAATTTCACTGAGCAAGCACGACAAATTAGCAGGGAAAACAGGGCCATCAGCTGTGACAAAAACAACAGCGCAGCTTCATGCAGCAGAAGTTAGGACCAGCCACTAAATTACTGATTTTACTTAGTACACAGCTCTGTGTGGTAAGTGAGAAATACCACAGCAAATTCAGAAGAGGTTACAAGTACTTTTTCTAGTTAAGCTTTTCTACAATTTTCATCCAAGTATTTCTTAAGCTGAGTGCTTTAGGACACAAACTGCAGTGGCTGATTACTTTTCATGGAAAACTGAGTGGCTGTAATAAGGCAGTAACAAGACCTCTTGTGGAGTCCATGGAGCTCCCGGCTCCTTCACTGCTTAAGTTATGAAAAGGTTTGGGATTTCTGACATGAAGAAAGATGAGTTGTTGATGTTTGAAGCACCCTTCTGGTTTTGGTGGAAAGCTTTCTAAAAGAGGGAAGTGTTGCTGTGTAAAAAGTAGCAAATTCAGATGAAAAGTTAGGTTAAAAACAAGTAGCAGAATTATTGCAATTATTTTTGAAGATGTCTAATGCTTCTTCATGGTGATTTGTACTTGTTTGGACTATTTTAACTTTGTTGCGTTAGAGTTATAAAGATTATCATTCTAAATTCTTGTCTGCAGAAAGAATTAAATCCAGATTTCCACGTATGCCTAAGATTTTCAGTGAACAAGACCATTTCCACTGAGCAGACACGACGAGACCAGCATTAGAGATTACAGAGACAAGGATGAGTTTCCTTTCCAGCAGGCAAAACAGCAAGGGGGCACCTCACTTCATCCATTTGTAAGCACTGAATCTTCAAACTGTAAGTATTCCGAAACATAGGGTTTTCTGTGCCATACATTGCATGGTTCTCCTACTTCTGGTAATAGTCCTAATGGGCTCCTAAGTAGTGATTTCGTTCAATGCACTCTGCAGTTTCATTTCAGAATGTTCTGCAAAGGAAGATAACTGTTGGTGTTCCCTTTTTACAAAAAGGGGATAAAATTATGGTCTAGAAACCATAATTGGGTTTTTTAGATTTTTTTTTTTTACACAGAGATTCTCTTCATTTTCCCTGCAGTGGTCTTACCCTGTGAATGAGGGTCTTTTTTTTACCACTCAGTTACTGGTAGAAAATTCCACCTCTGTACCAGTAACAGCTGCAGATGAAATTTTCAGTCATCTTCTGTTTATGTTTTGGAGTGAACGGTGGATCTTACGCTCAACATAAAGATCTTACACTCAACATAAACTAGTGGCGCTGTCTGGCTGTACCTGCCAAGTGCAAATTCTGCCCTCCTTTACTGACCAAAATCCATACAAATGCTGTATCTTAAACTCTTAAATATTATCACCACTGCTTGTGCTAATCAGTAAAATGCAAGAAACAGAAGCTGACAATCTGTCTGTAAAACTCTCCTCAGTACTAAAAAATCTACTGGTAACATCACTTTTACACTGATGCATAGCCTATCTGGATATACAGCCAGATGAAGGAAGACTCTAGGATCCACAGGCATGCCTTTAACAGCTGGTCCATTCTGACAAATTAACATCTAGAGTAAAGGTAAATGAATATTTTACAAACACTCTTGAAATCCTCCCTTAAACCATATCACATCAGATCAGTAACTCTGGAGCAAAGATTCTGAACTGAAATACCCTGAGGCAAAGCTATTACAACATGCAGACTTTGGAAAAAGTGTTTGCAGACAACTAAAATCCAAGAGGATGAGAAAACTGCTACAGAGGACCAGGTAATAGCAATCATCAAAAATTCAGATACTGAAGCAGTATCCATTTTACCCTCTTCCCAGACATGTTTGTTCTTGCATGTGCAAACGCAGAGCCTGCAAAACTAAGTAGCTATCTCTGAACAAATGGTCGAAGTCAATTAGGACAGACATCCTTCATATGCTAAAGAAGGTGGCTTTCCAAAATGTTAATACATCATATTAATGTTTATAATATAAATGTTAATACACTTGAAATGCATTCAATTGTTTCTAAGTTTGCCAATGGGCTACAAATTATTGCCTTTAGGTCAGATGTGTTTTACGTCACTGTAGGTGAAAGTCAGTGGGGAGGAGTAGGTTCTTCCGTGACTAATGCTTAAAGAGACTGTACTGCCTTTCAGAGTTACATATTTTTGACTTTGACTGCAGATCGAGTCTAAGACACCTCTGTTCCTAAATTAGGTGCCGTGGTTATGCACAGCATAATACGCAGAAGAAAAGATAGACAAATCTTGGTATCAAAGAATAGAGAGCTACTGAACAAAAAGCAGGAGACAGATCTTCGATAAAAGAATAGAATGAGAAAGCACAGGGACTTGCATAAATATAGCGCTGTAAGTGCAGAAGACAGAAATCATCTATCACCACCTCCATACATGTAGGGATCCGCTTAGACAACTATCTTAACTTTGGTAAATATTTTGCTTGAACTACATTGTAATGAGCGAGCACCTACTATCTACAGGGCTGAACTCATTTGTAAAAGAAGAAAATGAAAGCCTGGGAGAACAGGCAGCTTAGTAGATCTGAATCTGCTTTTTTTCAGTCGTCTGTTTACAATTTCCATTCTTGCCTGCAGCTTAGAGTACTCACAAGCATATGACTGATGGCATCTTGAGCATCACTGCTGCTGTGGTCTGAATGGCAGCATTTTGGCTGATCCGAGGCTTATCATACTGGTGCTGCTTAGTAGGGTTCAGGTCCCAGGGCACTTTGCTGGATTAGGGAAGCAGACTTGCAATGCACAGGAATCTCTTAGAAAGTTGGATGTTACCATTTCTCATGCTACCGCTAAGAACCACCTGTCTGTATTTTGAAGTTTTATATTGCATTATTGTTGGGACTTTAGTTTTTTCTGTCTCCAAATATCGATCACTGACTTTCCAGAGAAAGAGGATATTAATACAGATAGGGCACTGAACTATCTTGACAATTCTTGTTTTCCTGTATTGTCAGATAGCTTGTAAATTGCTCTGCAATACAGGACAGGAGCCATGTTAGCAGAATCGGGTTCCTGCATTGATATCATTGCTATTGCTCTAGAGCTCTACTAGGAAGTTGCAAAATTTACTGGTTCTCTCACCTACAAAACTGAATCTAAAATAACACCTTAAGAACTAGAGGATACATCCTGAAATATCAAGATCTGTAATCAAAGTAATAACAACAGATATAACATGTTCTTAGCGACAGGTACTAGGTTGCTTTACAATGGCAACTCGGAAAAGACTATCTTACTGTTATGCTACTCCTATCCCTCTCCTAAATAAAGTACAACATAAATAAAACCAAATTATTAGCTATTTAAATTGTACTTTCTGTATTCTAGTATTCTGCTAGATTCCCAAGCACTAAAATAAACATGTACTTAATAAAAAGCTTCTAAGACTTGTAGGCTTCCAATTCCATATAGACAAATTTTCAGAATAAGTTTAGTTTGATATAATGACTTTCCTTTTGTGTACAAGAAAAAGCACAAAGACCAATAGCATAAAGAGGTATAGAGTTCAGATCTGTACTCACAGTGCTATTAGTAAGTTTATTGCCAGTGCCTAAAAGAAATTTTCTTCACTTATAGTTACACGCAGACCCTAAGTTATCCAAACAATAAATCTTGTTTTTTTAATTGTAATAATGTTCTGGTTTTGCTGCTCTTTCAGAGACCCTTTTGCATGTGCCTGTGTATTTTAACTTCAAACCGAACTCTCTCAAACACTCACACCTGATGCTATTGCATGGATTTCTGATTTGAGCATTATCAACGCTTTAAATACTTCCACTGTGAGAACACAACCAGATGCCTTAAATCTGCCAGTGAGGGTTCTGCAGTTGAAGAATAGATTATTTTCCTGCAGAAAGTTGAGGTAACTGTCTAGCATTTATTCAACCAAGTTTGCTTTACTGTTCTACGTTCTCATTTCTCATCTAACTATAATGTTTGTTAAGTAATCTTTTTAATTAACTTTTTATTTTTTATTTATAAATTCCTCAAGAATCATTGTTTGCAAGTATAAGCATTTGGTGGTTGCATTGATGAGTTACCCGAGTCACATGACATCATTCTCATTTTCTGCCAAGGCACTGCTAGGTACACAGGCAGAAACTGCTTGATACTATAATCCACATGTAGCTAACGTAGCCATTGATTAAAATTTGATATGTTACATCTACTTAATTTACGTAAATTAACAACTGTTATAATGTCATAAATATTAATTAAAATGCTGATAATTCCTAAGTGGAACAGAACAAAGGGAATTTGCTTTGGGAAATGTTCAATAATTTGAAATTAACATTTTTATTTTTGAGAGAGGACTCTTGAAACTAAAATGTGAGATGGCAATCATAAGCCCTGAGTTCATTCCTTGGATTCCCACGGAAGAAATAGTTTCCTTTCCATGCCTCAGTCTTCCACTTCTGTGGTTTGTTTGTCCTGTGTAGAGAGTGAGTCCTCTAATGCAGAACCTCAGTGATTTAACAGCATCTTGTACCTGGCAATCCTACTCACGGTTTCTACATTGACACTAATGATCTCTGCTTTTCGTACTAGCAACAGTTAAGTTAGACAATATTCAAAGAAAGCGAATGCAGAGGGTTTTGCTCATACCATCAAACCAAAATTTGCTGTCAAATCTTAACAGGACACTTAAGAAAATTTCCCTCTATTCCCACAGCTTGCCCATGACATTTCTACACGTTCCCTCTTCAGTGAAACTACAAAAGATACGTGTTCAAAACTGTAAGTAGTGATACAGCCATTGCCATTAGACAAGACTTTGCCTACTTCTGAAATGCTTAACATCAACCAAAATCTGTTAACTGTCTGTTAACAGTTTTTACACAATGGCAGTTTTGTGGAGAAGCAGAGCAGGAAAAATGCAAGACCTTCGGGATTTGCTCCCTTTTCATTTTTCCACATGGCTGCCATTCATCTGACACAAAAGGAGATTCAGTCTCTGCTGATTCAGGTGGTCTCCCTGTATCTAACATTCCTGGCTAAGGATCCTATGGTGCTTGCACAACCCTCTAAAAATTAAGTGAGACACAATAAAGTAAATGAGTCTCAATCTTGTGCATTGACTACAGGATGATCCTTCCTTATCAGTTCCTCCACACCCTTCACCTCTTTCCAACTTCCCTCATATACGTAAATGTATATGTATATATTCATAACTCAGGCATGACCCTTCTTCTTCTTCCCCTTCTCTTTGACTCACTGGTAATCCAGCGTCCCCTCTACTCACTCGTCCTCCTGAGGTTGGAGAACTGTGTGGCTTTGTTGGAGGAAGCCTGGCAGTGTTGGCCACTTACCTCCTGATGGGGCTGCCCCAGGAGTCTTCATGGCTGGGAGAGAGCAATGAAAGGGGAAAGGAGGACAAGGAAGTGCTGAGCACGAGAAGGTGTCTCTAATATACTGCAGGAGAAAAACTGCACTCACCACCTGTAATTCTGCTCTGATTAAGACCTTTATTTGCACACGAGGCTCCAGGAACAAGTGTCTGAGACTGACAATTTGACTTCTGTTCGTACATCATATATTGCAATAAATTCTTTTTTTGTATTAAAAAGCAGTATCTGCGGCAAATAGATGAAAACCTTCTTTTTTACTGGTTTTACATTTTGGGTTAGTTGCTCTGTGAAACATACAAATACCTCCACAACTCAGCGAATTATCGAACAATAAGGCAAGAGAACTTTGTCCAAAATAAGCACAGGTAACCTTAGCATTATTTGCTTATTCAAGATGAGTATTTCCAGAGCTAAAGCATATTTTATTGTGTAGCATTTCTTCACTGGAAAATATTATTTTGATAAAAGCCCCTTTTTCTTACAGGACTGTTTTTCTGTTTAGAAAAAAATAAAATGGCTTATGCAGATAATATAATTATTTGGAATGGAACCTTTTTCTTTTTGATGCTAGACATAGCAATAAAGCTGCATAAAGTGGAAGCTGATCTTGACTGTTCCACTGCTTGGAAAAATATTTTTCTGGTTTTACTTTTCAAACAACTGATTGGATATTAAAAAAAAAAAAGAAAAGTCAAATCATTAAATACAGAACCCCAGCTTGCCTAGAAATTCGCATATGTGCTACCTCTTGTACTTAAACAGATCACTGACCTGGACCATCTTTGCTGTATACTACGCATTTAAACTTTAAAACTTTGAAAAAGGGTGGCACAAAAGAAAGTTCTGGATCAAAGTTCTGGATCAAACTCACGTTACTCAAACACTAGGCTACTCTTTGTGTCCCATTTACTTTTATGGTTCAGTTGCATTAAATATTTACTGTCTCAAGTACAATTAAATAGCAGTTTACCTTCTTTATCCGTGCACATTCTTGAGAGGTGAGCATGAGCTGGCTCAAAGAGAAGTGATTAGCTACATATTTTGGTAATTATAAGAGAGTTGATAAACAAATCTAATTAGGTGTTTGCCATTGGCAAAGACTAGTATTTCCCTAGAAACTGGTTTCATGTTTCCTCAACTGAGATGCCAAGCAGCAGCAGGAGCAGCTGTCCTTCACCCTTCGCTGTAAAGGATGGAGAGAGCAGGGGCGGGAAAGTATTTTTCTTCTTCCTCTTACTCCACATGTCCTTGTACAAATGGGAAAAAAATCTAATTTTCAGACAGTGAACTGTTCACTGCCCAACCTTTGCATCAATACATTTATTTAGCAGTCTTCCGAAACCACCATGAATGAATAGAAACACAAACTAACATACTAATTAATCTGTTAACTGGCCTAACCCAGTAGTCTACATTCATGAACTGCTACACCTAGAAGCCAGGTCTGCAATTCAGGCCCAGCAACAGTGTAAACTTTGCCAAAGCTTTATCTATCACATCAGTGACAAGAATATTACTGGGAGTCATGCCTTGGCACCCTACATGAAAGGGGCCAATGAGGCAGCTTCCCAGGGACTCTGGCAGTCCAGAGTGTGCCAGAATCACACTCCTGAAGGCCAAGACACCCCGTTAAGAACTCCCTATTTAATGACTTTCAATTATTTCATCAGTTAAGAAGGGTCATCATTAAATGTATTTTATTGTGTTATCTAAATTACTTCTTATTTGAAGTTAAATAAAACCCCCATGTGTTTTGTCATTATATTTTAAAATACAGAAAACAGAAAAACCCAAACCAGCAAAAAAAATATTACGAATACTTCAAACAATTTGATGTGAGATATGTTTAATTATATTACTGACAGTGTATGCTGCAATACTGCCTTTCTCCACAACTAGGGCTGAAAAGAGAAGCTGAGGCTTTTTCTCATGTGCTTTAATATATTCTTAGCGAATTCAAATACTTGCTAAAGCCTTTTAGAAAGAGCAGGAGACTACAGTCTAAAACTTCTAATACAACAAACTAACAGACTTTTTTTCAAGCAAAAAAACCCTGGAGACAGTTTTATAAATCCCAAAGAAACAATAAACCATAGAAATGGTAATTTAATTTTGTTTTGTCTCAAAATTTACCTTTAAAAATCCAAGAGGTCTGCCTTAGATTTCATTGAACAGATCTTTTTCTGAGCAATCCAGCTCCTCAGGTTCCTCCTCAAATAGTATTTTAAAGAAAAAAGAGCAAGACAGCACTTCAGCATTTGCTCTTCACAAACCCCTGTAAATTCCAGTGGAGAATAACTCTGGCAGAGACTTTTTTGGCATGTTCATGTGAAGGCATATAAAAAGTATTTCTCATTTCATCATACTCTTGTGCAATTCATACTAAGCAGAGATTTTTTTTTTCTTTTGGGGTTTTTCTGTTCTGGGAATTGCAAGACGTAACACAGAAAAAGCAGTAAGATTATTGTCTTTTTCTTCAAAATACATCAGCTTGAACAAACATTGAATATATCTTAAAAAATATCCAGAAAAAAAGTTGTGGTTTTCCTAGCCTCTCCCTTAACAGTATATTCAGTAGCTAATGGTTAACAAAGCAAAATCAAGAACTGTATAAAAAAAAATCTTAACTGGTAAGGCTCCACTTGCAAATGATACATCATGCAAAAGTTCTGCAAATTATATTTTAAAATTTATTATAGAAAAGCTATTTAGAAACTCCTTGCTAGAAAATGCAAATATGTGACTAGGTCTCACCAAACCTGTGAAACATCTTAGCACTTGGAAATTTTTCAAAAGCCAAATTTTAATTTGGTTCTGCACTAAAGAGAAAGCCCAGGAAGAGTTGTAAGAATCAGCTCATCATTATCACAGTACTGAAAAATGTAATAAAATTCTATCTATAGTTGTTGAAACTGACTAATGTTTTGGACCGGGCTCTAATACCAGATGTATATTACTGGGAAAAACAACGTACACTGTTAGTTCCCACACAAGTGTAGCAAGATAATGTACACTGTGTTCATGGATATTCAAACAACTATCCAAACACGGATATTTGGATATTCTCCTAAAACCAAATTCAAACAGATCCTATATCAACTACATGGAGAAAAACAGCAATTAAAATCCTACCAGCAAACAGAAGTGTGCCTAAAATTCTAACTGAAGGACGTACATCCCAGTTCATCAAGAAGTAAGCTTCACGGTTTTTCCTCCCCAAATCCTAATGGCTGAGTAATTACCTCTCTAGAGTGCAACAGAATCCATCGCAGCACTAAGGGATTGTTGCAGAGAAAAACAAATCACTTCTGCCAGCACCACCTTATTTGTGTGGCAAGTAAACTGTAGCTGTGAGCTTTGTTGTTTCAGTATAAGATGTTCCTGTTCTCTCTGTTTTTTATGAAATGAAGCTCAGTAAATGTTTTTTTCCTAGATCTAGGAAGAGGAGTTTTTCCTAGACCTCAGGTATCAAGTACTGGTGCATACAGTCCTTGTGTTGGCTCCTGCAGTTGCTCTGAGATCTGCTGGTCCATCTCCAAGCGTCTTAGCAGCCTTGGATACAGATGGCTGCTGGTCAGAGGGCCAGTGGAAGTGGCTACAAGTGGTTACTTCCCAGAAGAGGGCTGAGGAGTATGTCCTGCTTTTTCACCTGAAAAGGCAAATCTCATTTTCCTGAACTGACTTTTTATTTTCATATGAAAGGGGAAAATAATTTCAACTGTATCAAAATGGGAATGGAGGTGACCCAGTTGCCTTTCCATTACTTAATTTTCTCTGTGACTTCATTTTCCTATCTCACTAACAGATATCATCACTGGGGCTCCTGGAAAAGTAAATGTGTTGGTCTGGGGTAGTGTTGGGAGTAATAAGAATAAAGGGATAGGTTGCCCTGAGCTTTGAACAGAAGGCACAGCCCAGCCAGTGGCTCTCCAGTCCCCTGGTGAAGAGGCAGCAGTCACTGTTCCCAAATATTTCTTTTTCAGAAACTGAGTGATTGCATCTGCATTCAGATGCTGCAGGAACCAGCGGGATCAGTGAAAGAACAAAAGTAGATCAGGAGGAGGGTGATGGAAACAACTTCAGGAAAACAAGGTCCTATCATAATTATCAAGACACAGGTTTGCATATTACCGAGGAATCTTCGATCAGAAATGGAATTGGAAATTAAAACTTGAAAAAAATCACATGTATTCAAGACCTTTCCCTTGAAAACTAGCAGTAGTACCCTGCACTTCTAGGACAGTCATGTCAGGCTGCAAGGACAATTCAGCAGAGATCAATACACTTCTAAAAAAAACCGATCCAAATTCACTTATCAATTTTTTTCCCAGTCAGGTAAAAACCTGGAGTGGAAGAGACAGAAACTTCAAGAAATTTAGGTTAATATTTGCTTTCTAAAATGGAATATATGTAACTATTAGTAAGAAGTCTTGTATCTATCCGCCGCATACAAACACATACAAAGGAAAAAATACACTAAAGCTATTGCAATTCAGAAGATACTGGCTACAGGATGTTTGTCCTTCAGATATTGATCACCTCCATTTTTTTTATTGTTCTAATATGATGAGATAAGTGATGAAGAAACTGAACTGTTTTAGCGAATCATGGACTTTGGTAGAGTATGAAGTTACTGTTTTGTAAAAGGTATAATATTGGATTTTCTTTCCCTATAAAATGAGCTGCTCAGAGAAGAGCATAGGTAACTAAACCAGAATAGTACAGAGGCAGTTAAATTTGAGTTTATCCCACAACTATAAGGTACTGGAAAAAGAAGTACCTTTGCCAATAACCTCTGTAGCACTGCTTACAATGATCAGAAAATGTGCATGATCATAAAGAGAAATAGCAGCCACAGAGTACCAACATTTTTTTTACATTACATTCAGGAGACAACTGAGTGAGCAGGGGGAGGCCAAAGGCAACTATTCTACACCTTCTCTCCCCGTTTATTTCAAATTTCTTTCCTTGATTTTTTCTCCAAGATTTTACATATTTCCTGTTAAAATCAAATAGATTTTAGTTATCTTGAAATCCTATGCCTTCTAATCAATTGTGAGCACGCAGTGTTACCAGAACTTTTATATAAATATTAACACTACATACAGTAACAACAAACATACTGAAAATCCCTCCTACTCCATAGGGTATCTTCAAACATCTTGAGAGATTTCATACCCTACTCCTTTCAGGCCAATACGTCCCCTGACCAAAGAGGCTTATACGTTTGATAAATTCTTAGAAGAAATTCTTTAACAATCTTAATTCTCTAATCTTAACAAAAGTAAGAAATAGGGCAGGTGGTAAAAATATATTCATGTTACTGAGGCTCTTCTGCACAGCCAAGAAAGATTTACCTCTACCCATTCTTCAAAGTGTGTTATTATTTTATACGGTATAATAAACTTCCAATAAGACCTTGTGTTTTTCTGTTACATTAGTATGAATTCTCACCCTACTTGATGAACTTGAGGGTGTCTTTCCCTCCCAGTGTGATTTTTCCAAAACAGCTGACACTTAACATTTCAGATTTATCATAATTACTTTTATCCCCAAACACCGCCAATAATATGTGTTTGCTATGCTATTGCTTTTAAGAGGGAAAGTGGCCTTGTATAAATAGCCCTACATCATTTGCTTCGCAAGGTACTCGCTCTATCTTTGAGTGGCCCTTTAGTTTGGTAGTTCCTGCCTAATTGCTGTAGACAGATGTTCCCCCGCTGTAGCTGTAGACACAACAGAGGCTCCTGCTACGTTAATTAACAAGTGTAAAAACATTCTCTAATTCAAAAGCCAAAAATCTCTTATACACAGAAGTGCAAGGTCTCACCTTAACTCCAACGCCACATCTTCCCAAATGCAGTTTCTAAATATCTCCTCTAGCCACTCAGTGGTATTTTCTTTATCAAGAGACCCCAGATAACTTATCTCTTATTATTCTGCGTTGTATAACTCATAGTAGAGCTATTATGATCTGAAATTTGTCCCTCTACCATGAATTCATATTGCTCTGGGTATACTTATGTAACATGTTACTAGTCTGTCAACGCTAATGAGAAGTGGTCAATCCACGTGAATGAAACACAGATGACAAGTAGTCTCTTCTTTTCTTTAGTGGTATTATAAATGTCTTTGATTTCTTCCAGGAGGAAGTAGTGTTTCTCCCTTAAGAGTGTCGATTAAACAAACCTCGTAATAAGTTTGCTAACTTTTCTGTACACTGCTTTGTGTAGCTGTCAGTCATCTTGATTGATCAAGGGCTAGATTTGTAATGCACCTTCTGCCTCCCCTCCCCCCCCCCCCCAACACAGACTACTTGTGAAATATTTCCCCTGGTATTTGGGGAAGAAGGGACTGTACACACAACAGATATCCTTAGATATCTCCTTCAGACCACTCTATAAATGCATGCTTTATAATGGCACAACAAAACATGTATCTGTCTTTGTTTCATAAAAAAAAAAGAGCTTTTCATCTCTCTAACAGCTGCTGAAATAATTTTTATTGGCTGATCTTTTCCATCACAATGCTTTTGAAAAAAAAAGTTCAATATCACTAACTGTAGCACGAAGTTCATTGATGAAAACTGCCTTTATTTCTCTGACACAAGAGGGAGTCATCACGCAGATTACTTTTCAAGTCGCTCTAATAAGGCCTCATCATCTCTTACTTCTCCTTTATGTTTCAGCCTTAAAATGTACCACAGCAAGGAATGCCCAGTCAGTTCTCACCTTCATTAACCATTCAGTTGTACGTCCCACCCATCTGATCCTTTCCTCTTTTCTTTTTTTCACTTCTTTCTCCAACATGGAAATTCAGCCCAGCTTGGTGGCAAAGACGTTCAACCTCTCCTCACTCAAGCAGTGGTCTCCTTTTCAGGTGGTTTTGAGCAACTAGTCTGAAAGACCAGCATCATACTATACTTGCTAGAGACTACTTTTCACTGAAGTAGCCTATGCCAGTGCCTGAAACACCCTTAAGTCTTCCTACAAAAGTCATAAGATTCTATCTCTCTCTTGAATTTTCCTGAATTTAAGAGTTTGTTCACTGAGGCTGCATAGTCTCTGTCCTCAGAGGTTCCTAAGACCTGGCTGGGTGAAGTCCTGAGCAACTGGGTCTGAGCTCATAGCTGAGCCTGCTTGGAGGAGCACGTTGGACAGGAGACCTGCAAAGGATCCTTCCACCTGCGGGGATTTTAACTCCATGTCCTGACTTTCTGGGCTCATTTGAGATCAGAGGATGGCAGAGCTGCAGGCAGCTCTGTGCAGCTCTTTACCATGGCAGCTGCTCCTGCTTCTAGACAGGAAAAAATGTCTTGCTTTAAACACTTAATTGGATCTTCCTGCTCCACTTGGGGAGATTTTTAAGTTACTACTTTCTTTCATGAATCTGTGTACTTACCATATTATCTGAGAGTTCTGCTCCCAAAGTTTATCCACATTCTCCAGGTCACTGACCCCACTAATCATTCTTTCTACATCACATTTAATCTCACCAAATCTTATTTCCGCTGAAGATTTTGAGAGAATTCATTTCTCAGATTAATCTATCGAGACTATCTCTGGTAGCAATGTCAATTTATTTTTCATCTTTGATTTGGTAGGAAGTAGAAGAACATCTTGAACCCTACAAACCTCGCCTGCTGTAAGTTAATGTTCTCACCTTGTATTTTATGGCCTCGAACACCTCCAGGGAGGGGGCATCCACAACTCCCTGGGGCAACCTGTACCAGTGCCTCATGACTCTCATCGTGAAAAATTTCTTGCTTATGTCCAATCTAAATCTTTCCCCTTCCAATTTAAAGCCAATCCCCTTCATCTTATCACTAGAGGCCCTTGTAAAAAGTCTCTCCCCAGCTTTCCTGTAGCCCCCTTCAGGTACTGGAAGGCTGCTAAAAGGTCTCCCTAGAGCTTTCTCTTCTCCATACTGAACAACCCCAACTCTCCCAGACTGTCCTCATAGCAGAGGTGCTCCAGCCCTCTGATCACCTCTGTAGCCCTTCTTTGGACCCACTCCAACAGTTCCATATTCCTTCCTATGTTAGGGATTCCAGAACTGGACACAGCACTCCAGGCGGGGGTCTCATTAGAGGGTAGCAGAGGAGCAGAATCACCTCCCTTGACCTGCTGGCCACACTTCTTTTGATGCAGCCCAGGACATGGTGTCTGAAGAGCAACTAGGCACCAGTGCTTCAGAATTCTGAACAGTTTCCCTAACCAACACAACTACCGAAATTCACTACATATGTTTGCAGAAATAATTACAACCTTGTGAGAAAAGTTCTCTCTCCGACTCCCACACCTCAACTGCAAGACACTGAATTAGTACTTTGTAACTGGAGCTAATGAATGAGGCTGATATATGCCAGTTAACTTGTAAGACTTTGAAAAATAAAAAACACTCTCAAGTTCCACTTGGGCATTTGGCATCTTTCAGACAACATGCCATCACAACACATTACGACATGCTTTGATCTGTTAAGTTTCCCAGGCATTAAGTGATTTTTTGAATGAAATTGCTACAAAGTACATTCTCTCTTTTTTTAAAAACTCTTATAGTCAAAACTCTATGCTTTAAAACCCTGAAACAGATAGCATGTGTGATGTATCAGATAGCAAGATAGCAATAAAGACAAGCACACTAGTCTCATTATAGGCTAGAAGTCAAAGACAATTCAAGATAGCAGCTGGAGAGAACAGTACTCATGTATTTCACTCAGCTTGGCCAAATCATCTCTACTCTTCTCTATATTATACAAAAGTTCCTGCCTCTGTACTGTCTCCAGTGTTTTACCGCTGCAGATATTTGTGTGGCAGCCCTGATGAAAACTAACTAGTCTGAAAAGAAACAAAAGCAGTCTGGTACAAATCTGGTTCTCTCAGCCATCAGTTTCCCAATTATCACTTGGCATCAGCGCAGTGACGAGAACTGGTGAAGTGCACATCACCACTAGAAACCCTTCCATGGCAATTCTGCCCAGGAGTAAAACCCAAGTACAGACTGCACACATTAATTATTCTGAAGACAAACTATTAATGCGTGACAATGATCTAGGACTTCTCTAAAGGCTATATTGGCAAGGCAAAACGTGGCTAGTTGGCCACAAAATCAAATCAAACTGGTATAGCATTTGAGCAGCCAGGTGCCTGACCAACCATCCAATAGGAAGACATGCAGAGTGCAAATAAAAATTAAATATAAATACATAGACACATTTTAAGATGTGATTTCTCCCACAGCAGTGAGTTGTTGAGCTAGTCAAAATGGTTTCAGTGGAATTTTTTTTATCATGGGAAACAAAGATTTAAACACAGTAAACATTTCAGGAACATGCCCTGCTCCCAAAGTTTTCTCCTACAGTGCAATTCTGAGATGAAAGACTTTGACAAAAATATTGAAGTCAGGAAAATAAACTGTTCTTTCACTCTTGTTTACGCTTCTACTCACTGGAAAAACAGATGTTTGGGGATAAACTGAAAAAAACCCCACATATGCCCAGACCCTGTTATGTCTTCAAGGGTCACTGAAATTTTTTTATGTGACTAATGACTATGATCCAAAATATGCAGTTTTTTCAACTAGTATTGTTAGAGACTGCTTTCCTTCACAAAGCCTTCTACAAATGGTTAAATGGATCCTGGCCTGTCCAAAATACAGGAAGAACACCAGCCTTTTACAGCTAATGCAAGGAAGTCACGAACGTAATCTAGGTTCAATTCATTCACATGTACCTTTTAAATGTAAAAGCCATTTCACAGATGGGAGATCAATGCTGGGAACTGAAACTGACTTCTGAAAATCAAAGGTTTTTAAACCATCAAGTCCAAACTTCTTCATATCAAACAATGCTTATCCTTTACCCAACAATTAAAAGATTTAGTACAAGCTAAGAGGTTTCAGTCTCCAAGAGACTTCTGTGCTTCAAGACAAAGGCAGTAAAAGCAGTGGCACCTCAGATTTTCAGTACCCCTCACCCCTACAACAGGCAGATAAGTGATGTGCCCAGATAATTGCAACAGATGGACAAATGAAAAACATCATGATCCTCAAATGTGACTTATTTAAAAAAAACAGAATGCAGAAATTGAAAAAAAGGTTCTGTATTTACATTCAGGTCACTAAACAATCTTATAACATACCTCTGAGTTTCCATGACACAAAACATCACAAAACATACAGAGCGAGGTGCAGGGCTGGACCTAAGTTTTGGGAATTGTTCTAATGCAGTCCAATGGAGGGGTGTCTCCTTGTTCTGGGCTCCAGTCCACAACAGGCAGAGTAAGTGGCATGTCCTAGTGTCACTTTCTTCCACTTGGATGCAATAAAAGGTAAATTAATTGCAGGTGCAATTGAAGCCTTCCAGTTATCAGGACAATGCACACTGCCCTACAGTAATTTTTCACAATATGTAAGGCAGATACAGGAGACAAGTGGCATTAACTAAAACCCACTGACAACTAAGCGAAGTGCTGATACAGAGAACTAAAAAGCAGATGAAAATTAACAGAACAGCTAGAAGCAAACGGCATTATGTCCTTGAAGCAAGGGAGCATTCAAACAGCTTCTATTTCATCTTCATAATTATCTTTTTCTAGAGTTTTGAACCTCAAATTACCAATTTTCATTAAATCTTCTCAGACTTCAGTATAAATACAGAATATCTTTCATCTACAGAAGGCATTAATCCTGAGGAGGCCACATTGCTAAGTAGAGAAATCACTTTGAAAAAGAACTTTCATGTTGGGTGAGATAAGATAACTAGACAGAAATCAGTATATGCAGTACGGACCCTCAACGGCTGCAATGTACCCAGTAAGGTTACCAAACAACTGCACAAAATGGAAATGGTAATGCACATACACATACACATACACCTACAATACGTAGCAGGCACGCAAATGCTGCAGTACAGATGGCTGTTCTAAAAGATGCAAATGGAAACAAAACATCCTATTGCCTAGAACATGGTGTTCTTGAGTGTGTCATGGCTAGTGTGACATCTTTAAAAATATCTCATGTGTAAGGTACAAAAGATGATGTGTAATTACTTCTTCACAGCTCTACAGTAAGTCCAACATCCTTCTTCCTTTGTGTGAAAAATTTATTACAGTCATCTCTGAGCATTCATAATTGTTCTCCATTAGAAATGATTTACATGATATTACAGCTGTCACTGAACATCAAGGTAATTTCCCAATTTTCTTTCTTTGAATCGTTTCAGAAATTCCAGTTTAAAAGAGTACCTACGGTAAACATGTTCTAACAGAGGAGACTGCTAAAGAGGAAGAAGACACTTACAGGACAAGAGACAGTAATTTTGAAATATCTTGTCATTACAGAATTGACATTAAGCTAGCTATGGAGACTTTATTTTTGCACCAAAGGAAATATCGTGAGGAGTGAAGAATTCAATTTTCTTATCTGACAATGGCACAAGAACAGGGTGGAACAATCTGTCACTCCACTTGGAAAGTTGGTAATGTGATGATTTTAATTCATGTGGTTTCAGTGCTTCTCAAAAAACCCAAAGTTGATTTTCATAAAATGCACTTCTGAGGATTACATGCCAAAACTGGCTTTAAATTGTGCAGAACTCAAAAATTCCAGGAAGACGATAGGCCGAGAGTTGCCTCCAATTTCCAGCTGCAAGCCTGGAGAAGAGGCAGGTTTTGGAAATGTAGGCTGTCTCCCAACACCAGTTCAGCTGTCGTAAGAGAAAGACACACTGGTCCATGACACAGTAAGCTGACAGAGTAATATGGTGTTAAAACGTACTGTCAATACACACGCCTGTGAAACACCAGACCAAAAAAAGATGCTACATAAGTGACCTGTCATCAAAGGAGCTCTTCTAGACTACATGACATAGACTTGAACTTGGTGGGTACAAGAACTGAGGCTGTCGGTACAGGGTGTGTGTGATCGATGCAGTTGATCATGGTGGTGGTTGCAACAGATTTGTTAAGAAAGTCTTCTCAAACCCTAGAGACCCAAATTAAGTCTTGCATTTCTTACTGACAAGTGTAGTCAAGGACAGAACTGACTTCCAATCAGGAAGATTAAAATTTTGAAAGAAATACATATGACAGAGCTTTATAATGTCATTTAGATATGGAAACTGCACAGCTTGGAAAAATCACACAAGGCAAGAAGAATGCATTGGCTGACCCAAATAGACCACTGCTTTTATAATTGTTCCTAAAGCAAATGTAGAGCTTGGCTGATTTTTTTAAGTATTAGTGACTCCTTAATTTACACTTACCAAAAATTACTCAGGAACTACTTATGAAAGTATAAGTAAAATTAAAAAGGAGGAAGATCCACTGGAAATCTGACATGGGTAGATTTAGTCTAATTTTGAAAAATCCATCTTTCTTCCAAATGAGTCCCATTGATTATCACTATGGAGGAAAACTTTCCTTTCAAATGTAATTAAGTTGGTTTGCTTTCATCTCTCTGTAGCCAACTCTGTGTCATAAAACAAACTCTATTGCTTTCACTATTGGGTGAACATCTCAGGGAGCTTAGTAGGGAGTTTTGAAGGCTTTGCTGGCCCAGAGGGTGACGGTTTCTGCTATTTCTAAGGATCGCACCATGGATCAGGACAGAACCACACAGAGGGAGCTAAAATGGAACAGCTGCGGCCACTAATAACTATGCTGTGACTGAGGAGAGCAATTCGCTCCTAACTGCTTCATGCTGTCTGTAAAGACCTATCGAGAGTAGCAACCCCTTCTTTGAAAAAAATAATCTGTCAAGTAGTAATTTTTGAAACAAAAATAAAGAAACAGTCCTTGGAGGCCTCAAACCATCTCAAAAAAATTTTTGCCTCTAGCAAGCAAAGTAAGGGGGGGAAATACTGTGAAGCTATTCTGTGCTGAGGAGGGAGGCCAAGAGGAAAGCAGAAGGCTAGAGATGTTTCAAGCTGTAATTCATTACAGATTAAAACAACAGCCCTAAACACAAAAATTAAAAACTATAAACCTCAATCATGGCAGAGATGTTTTCTTACTGCTTTAGCATATGGAAGATCAATACCATTTATACAGAATCAGGAAACTGACTATTTAGGAGAAACATCAAAATCAGTGCTTTAATTGGTAGTGATTACTTCACGAGAAGTTTAGTGACAGACAGACATAACTCGAATTAAAGGAAATTCCTTTTGTTCTTTCTTTTCCTTTTTTTTTATATTCTTACAGAAACATCACACCGAAAGGACAGTTGCACAAGTCAAGAGATAAGAGCACTGGCCAAATGGCAAACTTCAGACCCTGTGAAATTTACCAAAAAGGCTATTTTGGCAAAAATTCTTAAAAAAAAATCCCTTTGTGAGCTTTTAGGCAGAAGTGAGGCATGCCAGTTAAGGCCCATCCAGGCAAAGCAGCTGCTTAGTATGTTTGGTCCCACTGAGTGTTGGGTCCCACTGCACTGACTTCACCTCCAGGACTCAGGCAGGAGAAGGATGAAGAGGCGGAAAGGACCGTTCTCTCTCCCTCTGACTGCAAATGGGAAGGGATAGGGGTAAGCAGCAACATCAGTATTTGCTTGCCCTCTGCCCAGTATTTTTATGCTTTTGGAGCTGCTAGGCACTGGCAGCAGAGCAGGCATGCAAGTTGAAGGCCAAGCCTGCCATGCATATGGGGTATAAGAGCACTTGTGGTTGCTTTTACTCTGGCAATGTAAGAAATAAAGGCAGTCTTGAGAAGAGAGGGGACTTGGAAGGTTTCTCTTGTGCGTCTGAACCATGCCTCGTCCTGCTACTGAGGTGAGAGGCCCCAGGGACACATCCCAGCCTTCCAATAAAATCTCTGGGGGGCAAATTTGGGGAACAAAGTCCCACATACAGCCCCCACATCCTTTGGAGGTCTGCCAACTCATTCTTCCACATGCCCACCTGCTTCTCCCAGAGCTACCACCCCTCTGCATGGCCTGACAAGTCCCACCAGCCTTTCTCACCCTTCCTTGTCCTGAATTTCTTTTACTGGCACCAAAATTCTGAGCTCCACTGCCATCAAGGGTAAGGACAGAATACACGTTCCAGTGTTTTTGTTTCTGGAGCAGTCAAACCCAGTTCTGCCTTCTCTTTTCTCTCTCAGAGACCTTGAGCCAGCTCTAGATCAGACCATCAGAAACTAACCCCACTGGTATGCAGCAGAACCTAAAGGCTGGGAGAAACTTATTTCCCTACTTTGAAAACTTAAATGTAAGCATTTGCATGTGAGCTACATCTCAGCTCCGATTACAGTCAAAGCCATAACAGTCAGTGGAGCTTTGAGAAGCATTCATTTGACTAGGTTTCCACTGGCTACAGCAGGAACTGGCTACAGCAGTACCTTTAAGCATCTCAATTTGGAGCTCAATCGCTGAACCCTAGTAATCAACAACAAAAATTCTCTACAACTACAACTTCGGGACAAACTGTATAGAAAGGAGATAACTAAATGCTGGGGTTTATTTAGAATAATGTGTAAAATTCTATTAGCTTCACCTTATTTTCTGTGGTAGGGATGCAATGAAATATTTTCAAATGTTATCTGACACAAAACTAATTGGACTTAAAGGCAGTTAGTTCAACAATCCCAAAAGAAAAAAATGATATCTAAATAAGTTTTCAGCAGAAACCTATTTTCTGGATATTACCAAAGGACACCATAGCTTGTACTATGCTTTCTCACTGTAAATTCATAGTTTCCCATACTTTAACATAGCAAGACCATAAATACTAAAATACTTGCTTTTATAGCAAGCAAAGTTCAAACTTCATTAATCCCCTAGCAACCAACTACTAACAGTACACGACTATGCTCTGTGAAGTCAAAACTCAAAAACCAGTCATGACCACAGTAATTATATAATAATTCTGGTCAACTTCATTGAGCTACATAGGATGGTGCCCACATATGAATATTTACTAGCTTACAGTTCACCACAGTTAATTAACAATCGCCTTATACATTCTAGAGTAGCAGTATGTGAGATGCTTTCAGGCTGTACAAACCCATTACAAGACAGGAAAATATCCTTTGTCAGTTGGGCTAAATCTATAAATCTTTGCTATCTGAAATTAGTGAATAATAATTTAAAGGCTCCTGTTGTCTTTCCAAAGTCAGCCCCACCATGTAAATGTAAAAAGCACCACTCTCGTCAAGTATCTAATAATATTATTGCACCACAC
Source organism: Dromococcyx pavoninus (assembly GCA_033558185.1). Classification (NCBI taxonomy): domain Eukaryota; kingdom Metazoa; phylum Chordata; class Aves; order Cuculiformes; family Neomorphidae; genus Dromococcyx; species Dromococcyx pavoninus. The sequence continues at coordinate 266,346 of JAUMJL010001285.1, read as the reverse complement.
CTACACAGCACCTAAATGTTATAAGAGAAAATGAGAATTTTCAATAACACAATTTTCAACAAACATACTTTGGTAGGGAGTGTGATTTGAGTCAATATGATAGTTTATAGCTAACTGAGGAATGCGACAATCAGCTAGATGTTGTTCAGTGCATTTTCATATATACATGACATTCTGCTTGCTTATGGAAGCAGTGCTAGAATAAGCAGCTTTCATTGCTGGATATCTGGTTTTGCTTTAATTTGTTGCCTTTAGGTAGAGTAGGCTAATGGAGAGGCAACATTTTTGGTCTCAACAAAGAGTCACGAAGAAAGTTAAATCAAATTTGAGAAGGGATAAGCCCTTCTCACCAGATTACATAATAGGTAAAGAACTTAAACAGACTATGATAAAATTAAACAAACCTACCATCTTCAGGTCACGAGTAAAATTACTTTCAGACATTTCTCTACGAGCACACAAATTAATGTCTACGGCTATGACTACTCCACATATACAAGGCAGACTGCTAACGCAGACCACTTATTATGGTCCAAATCCAGTCAAGGATCACAAAAACAGGCGTTGTGTGATTCACAGCCTTCATGTCCTCAAAAAAATATTGCGATAAGACTTCTTTTCAGACTTCTTTTCAGACTTCTATGTAAGCATGCATTTTAACTAGCGTAGGCCAAACCCAGAAACTATAGGGGAAATTAAGTAAAAAGCTAGGGAAAAACAAAAACCCCAAACCAAAAAGCAAAGAAAAAACTTTCTTTCAGGTCTCAGAAGACATTTTCTCAGAGTGTGGTTATCTGCATTTTGGGGTATCCCTTTGCAGTTTCTAAGAAGTGGGTCTAAATTAAGAAACTCTAGAACAGCACATATGCTAACCACGGGTGTGCCTGCAACAGGAAACTGCATTTCAATACAAATTTTGCAAAGACACCTCTTGTGACAGCAAACAATTACATTTCTATGCTTTTCTAGATTTTTCTGAAACTGTATCAGAAATGGCAGTTTTTAAAAAGCGCTGATGTACGGACATGTTATGTCCAGTTAATTACAATCACTAGTGCTCTGCTATTTGTAATTCTGAATAGAAAACCCCCATGGAACTATAAACTAATGAACGAAAGTACTTCAACTCATGAGTATTTTTATTACGTATTTCAGTCTTTACAGTGTTGTATCAAGACGAGACAAAATAAGACAGAAATGTAAAGAAGGAAAGCTTGAGTTGTTTTGTGACTATGTTCTGTCATTCTCACCTTCATATCCACAAGAACTCTGTGGAGATGATGATTACATTCTTATCATTGGTGCAAAGAGAGAGATGGGAGAATGCTGTGCTCTTCTGGAGATACTTTTTTACTCTTCCTGCTCTTGTTTTCAATCTAAAGCAAATTCTACACTTAGTAGGTAACTATGACAGCTCGTTGTTTTCTGAGCTTTGTGGCTCAATGACAAAACTTCTCATTAGAAGACGGAACTTTTCCTTTCATCAGGATATTTGTTTGCCTCTTGGCCTCCTCCATTTCCTTTGTTAACCTGCCTTTCTTTTCAAGAGAGACGTATAAAGCTAAAAATACACAGCACCAGATACTCCTGTTTTCTGCAATCTACTTAGTGCTGCCAGCCACTTTTGCGTGCTAACTCTGCACACCCCAGCATTAGTAGCACAGTGGAGCCCACGGTGCACCACATGAGAGGGCACAGGGCTTCTCCCACCCAATAAGTTGTATAAACATGAGCCTACTGTGCTGGTGACAAAGTTTTTGACAGCTCAGGGTTGATTAAAATCTCCAAGAACCCAGAATGTATTTCTGTTGAAGCAGAAGGAAAAAGGTGGGGAAAAGCAAATTCATGCTTAGTATTTAGCAACAGCTTTTCTCTCTTAATGATTTAATTTTTTTTTAATCTTCCTGTCAAAAGTTGTTTTACTTCATACAAAAGCACTACTGCACAAAGCCCTGCTAATCTGTCCTTGCCGCCTCCTCCTGTGCTTCAAGTATAACAAAAGGTAATTTTCTTTCCTTATTTTTGTGTAATCGATTAACGTGAAGGACGTGTACTTTTCATGTAAAGCCTTCTTTATACAAGCCTGAAATACCACATCTTAGACATAAGCATTAGATACTTGTTAGATATAAACAAAAGTACTGTCAGATCTGACACTTGAAAGAAAAAATTCTCTTTTCCTTGATGCCTCTCCGTTCTCCAAGCTACAGCATTATTTGCTGTATGGTGCTTCTGTGCATAAGAGGCTGTTCTCAGTGGTAAATATAGTGTAAGTTTCCAACTCTATTAGCATCCAGCACATCTGCTTGCTTAGAAGCTTTCCTTTTGCTGTATTTCATTAAACACAGAATCACACATTGAGGTGAAGCAGATCTGGAAATATCACATTCATGCTTTCAGGCTGGGTACATCACCCAGAACATGATGAGATGTTGCAATTGTACTTTAAAGGATTTCAGGACAGAAATAAGAGTTAATTGGACTGGCTCCCTCAGCCACATGGCCACTCTTCGGTGATGCTCTGAAACTGGCTTTCTCCACCTTTTCCTTTGTCAGAGTTGCTACCCATGGCCAGTCATGATAAGTTGTTGGACACTTAGGAAACAACCAAAATCAGTTTGCTTTGTCTGATAGTTTTAAAATTCAAAGCCATGAAAAGGATTCACAGCTCAGAGTGATCCTATGGTTAGAATGGATAGAAGTGAGAGCATAGTCTAAGGCTTTTCTGTGGCAGCCCTGGTTTGAGCCCTTTCTACCCTAAAAACATCTTCATGTCTAAACCCAGCACAGCCCTAGATCTGCAGCAGTGACAGGCCTGAAATCCACAGGAACTCAGCAGCCAAAGTGCAGAGTAAGTCTGAGTTTTGACAAAACAAACATATTTCTCCAATTAATTTCTTTTTTTCATCGCTCCCCGTCCCTACAGGGTAAGTCAGATTTACAGCAGGGTGTTACAACTATGAATTTGGACCCTCAGCTATTAAATATCGTAATTTTTTCATTTGCACATCTGTGCATATGTAAATATCACTCCTGCGCCCAACAACTTACTGCTGTGTTCAATGACAAAATGCACAACCTTGAAAAGCCTCACCAATCCTGCATTTCAAAGGCATTTCATAATTGTTTACCTCTTGGCCTGAACAGTAGTACTGTATGTACAAGGCCCCCTTGAACTTCTGTAATTCAAAACCACTCAGAAACTTCTTCTCAAATGATTCTAATTTCTTCAGGAAAAAAAAAAGCAAACAATAATTATAACATATTCAAACAAAAGATTTTTGTTAGAGTTTTTTGTTAGAAATAAATTTTTCCTTTTTCTTTACCCCAGAAAAGCAGTTCTCATTCCTACTTATTTCAAAGGAATGCCTGCAATTTTGCGGTATTATGCAAACCCCAATTAGCAGTCCACAAGGTGTTTTGAAAAACAGTGCCTAATGTGTTACAGACACATTTAGTGGCCAACTTCCAACAGTCAAAAAAAATGCCTTTTTTGAAAGAAAGCTTGGGAATTAAATCACTTCAATTTTACTGGGAAATGCTGATAGAAATAATTCTTCCAACAGTTAATAAAACTTTTTTTCTTATTATTAGTTGTTGGTTTAATGTCCTCTTACAGGAACAGAGCAGGATATTTGTGGCAGTTGAGCAATTTGGTTTCCTTCAGCCTTTCCTTAAAGTCCAGTTCTACAACTATTCACTGCTGAGCAAAGTGGTTAGTATAACAAATCATAGTCATTATTTCAGAACAGTTCCAAACACATCCATTGATTACATTTGTTTATTCATATTTTCTTTCCAGTTCTCTGGAGCCTAATAAGTGGGGTTTTTTTAACTTGTACATAACACACTATGAGTATCTAAGTTGCACAATAGGGCAACCTCCATGATATCAGGTTTTAGAACAGTAAAGGACGGGAAGCAGCGTTTATTTTGGGAGTTATCATGAACGATCAGACCATCACTGAGCAGAATGTCAGCTTACCAGCACTTCAGAAACAAGACCCCACGGGTTTAAAATACCCAAAGCAGCACTGACATACAAAAGCAACAGTAAAGTTACCACTTGTTCACAGTGCTGAACTGTATTCCTCTGTTCCTCATCAGAGCTGTGGAAATGTTTTATGAATGTAAAAGTCAGAAGGAAGCTAAAGGACATTATACATACATGCATCTCAAATACTCATGTCTATATTATGCTATGTATTCCATATTCCTTAATTTCTCTTCCCAGCAGAGGAAAAAACCCTCATCCTGTTGTTAGTAATCCTTTACAAGTGATCATACCCTAGCCAACTCCAATAAGCATGTTTTATTGCTCAATTAGCTCTTTATTTCTATCATGCCAAGGAACAGAAGCTAGATCTTCAAAAGTCTAAACCCTTATTTTTTGGCTCAAGTTCCACACACGCTGTTTCTGAAACTCCCATCTTTTCTCGCTGTCACATAGAAGTTCCTGGTCTCTCCCTTTTCCAGTTTCTAATCATGCCTCAGTTCCTCATCAAACTCTAAGAGGCCTTGGCAGGCTCAGCTCCTCTCTCCCATTCATTTGCTAGCATAAAGTGGAGCAGAGTGGGTCTTACTAGACAGAAAGGAGAAAGCTTTATTAAAGTCACACTTGGAAGATATTAATTATCATCAGGATAAACACGAAGGGAATAAGTATCTTAAAGTTTGATAATTTTTTTCTGAACTCATAGAAAAATGTGCATCATAAATTATAGATCGGCAGCGTAGAGATATTGCAAATAAGTATTTGACAAGTTGAATTAGACATACTTAGGAACTTGTGGTGATGAATACCATGTAATTCCTTCAATAGCACATCAAAACTGATTTTTGTGTTGGTTTACCTGAGAAGTCAGCTTTGCTGTCCACCTGCCATTTTACTCTTCCTTGTTTTAAACTTGCAAAATGAAAATATATATTTTAAAAAATGAAAGCTATAAATCAGTAAATTAAACGTTTCTGAGGAAGCATCAGAGCTTCAATGGAGTTATTTTTACAGTGTCGGCTTTATTTCATGATTTACTGGGCCTCAAGAAGCCAAAATGAGGTCAGATAGTGACAATCTTTCCCTTCTGGTTCACTTACCAGTCTGGGGAATTGGGAAGGGTGGACTGATTTATAATCTGTTCTGTTACAATAACCACATTGGTAGCTGGTCTTGCTAGCAAGGCACTGCTTTCAACAACATGAAGTCTTCAGGCAGTCACCAGCCTTCAAGTATAAAGAAGTTTAAGCGATAGTACTCGAAGTGTACACTGGCTTATGAAATAACTGCCATACTGCTCCTTCCAGCTCTGTTATGTCAGAGGAGCATGCAGACACCCCTAGCCTCCCACAATGCAGAATAAGCTATTTAACCTGACTAATGAACAGGTTAAATAGGTGGGGCAGCAACTTAAACCTACTCTGGTTTTCAAAGTTACCATTCATCTGTACCCACGTTCTCTGGGCTGGTTTTAGAGGTGAACTGTATTGGACATTATGAGACAAACTGTTTTCAACTTGCTAGTAGGAAATATAATCTCTGTGCCGGAGATAGGTAACAGTGGTAAAGTAAATCCAGACTGAGAAGAGGGTTTGGCCCTCATCTTACCTGCTAACTAACACGAAGACTCTCTAAAACCATCCAGTTTCAAAGCTAGAAACTCAAAAACAAGACTACAAGGTTTTTCTTGTTGAATTACAGCAGTAAGAAAAGCTGCCACTCTGTGCTTAAATAAAGCACATTTAGGGCTCGGACGCTATTTCAAGTTCTTATTAGCTCCTGGAAAGTTGCCACAGCAGCTCAAAATCTCTCCTGCCTACAGTTGATTAACTCTGCTGTACAAAGAGGTCCGCATCTGTATGGAAAGAAGACTGCTCCTTTTAATTCCACATACGTGGTCGTGCTTAGCACTAAGTTCTCGATGTGCTGAGCAGCCCAAGTCAGAGACGCAGGTCTGCGTCCAATCTCCACATCCTCCTGCAGCCCAGGAAACATAACTCCCTGCTACCCATCAAGAAGGCACCACCAGACCACTGCTGATCTGATGCACAGATCACCTGTGACACGTCAACACTGTTAGCCCTGAGCAGCTTCTGAGTGCCTCATGCATAATTCATGCTTCCTTAAAGTGGTTCCTGTGTATTACTTTAAGGCTGACACTCTAAGCTCATTTCTGATCTGCTGCACATTGGAATCTAAGAGCTCTAAATGCTAGCTGACTTCCCCTAGAAGGCATTAAGTTACACACACTGAGTCTTTGTTCTCCACCCCCCCAAAAAAACTCCCCTTAGCACCTTTCCTGTAAACCAGTTCATGCCTTTAGTTGCTAAAAAGGAAATAGAAGAAAGTCAGTTCCCTCCCCCATCCTGCATCTTATTACAGATTCCTGCCAAAAACCCATCATAATGGTCACCCATCCTCCTTCTGCCTCTCCTAGGTATCTCTTCAAGCAGTGAGACCGCTCTTTGAAAGCTATCTCTTGTGGTAACAGTTTGTAGGTTTTTCAGAGCCCGTCACTGGTGATTTAGGATAATCACAACCCGTGGCTCTGTCAGCTTGACTTCTTGCCTCTCTTGGCTGGTCATGCCTTCAGATGTGGCTTTCCACTCAAAGCAAGAAGGAAGATACACCACTCCAGGCACAAGAACAGGAGCTGGCAGGCAGGTCCTTTTATTTTTTTTGTTCATGATTTTTTTTTTCATGATTTCCCCCATGTTTCTTAATTTGTAGAAACACCCTGTAAACAGAGACAGCAACATTAAATATTTGCCCAGCTCTTCCTTGGTTTCATTGTAACTCCTGTGTTTGCAGATTTTGCATTTGATAACAGAGGGAGAGGAGTAACAGAGAAAACGATTTTAAATTCTTCCACCTCCGAAAAACAAGCATTTCCATCCCCAAAGGACAGAATGCCACCTTGTTTGTGCATTGCTGCCTCCCGTACACTGGCAAACTTCCATCAACCTCTGCTTCTTTAATAACTTTGTCCAATACAGCACAAGCATCTGCATTCACCCGTATCAAGACTTAGAGAAAGCATTTTCTTATTCCACCCTCATGGATGACAGCCTGCAATGAAGGTGATACACATCCCTGCTTTCACAGAAGTTTTCAGCTTAATAAAGCACTAAAATAAAATGGGATACTTTGATTCGTGATGTCCTATAGCACTACATAAGTAGTATCTAAGCAGCCATTCTTTCCTTATTTCAATGTGGTTTATTTTTGCTTTCTCCATATCCTGTCCAGTTAAATTGCAGTTTTCCCTCTTTAAAAGATTTTAAAACAGTCATCCAACTGTTCTGATTTCCCATGGATTAGCTGCACTTCTCCCCCCACACCATCTGTCTGGCATTCATATTTTTACATGCTTTTCTTTTTACTATCATGCTGCTTCATACTATTTGATCTCTGCTCCTTCTACTTCTACCTCTGTGTGTGGCTCAGATGGTCCTGTGTTATTTTATCAGCCTTTAACTGTAACAGCAACGTGGACAGATACAAAGTTTGCTGTTATTTCCTACTTGTGCTTGCTCACAAGAGGCCGAGGCCCTTGCCTTCATAAAAATGATGTTTGTGGGAACAGAAACAGAGTTTCTGAGTAACGGTATTAAAGCCAAACAAGCTTCTACTGGCAGCACCTTACCAGTTCACTTGGGAAAGATTCCGACTCCTACAAGACATACAGTTGTGCTGGTTGCAATGTTCAAGATCCAGAATATAACAAGGTTTTCAGAAAAAATTAAATTTCCGTATATACTCTCTCCTGCTGGACAAAGGTGAAACAGAAGATTCCCTAGGGCAAAGAATATTACCTCCTGGCTGAGACACATCATTTAAATATTTGCTGGTTGGTAACACACGTGCCCTTCCATGGTGACAGTCATCCAAGTAGCTTCACCTACCCTAACTAAAAGAAGGTGTGAAGTGATACCTGAGAAAAATATGATTTCAATTGTCTTGAGCTAGAGACTAGAAGTTTATGAGGGGAGGGATAGGGGATGTTAATCATCTGTTGAAAAAATAATCAGTGAAAATCTGTGCTTCAGAGAGGTGAAGATTGCAGGAGGGGAATATTTCAAAGGATATCTAAAATAAAGAAGAGCCAAATAAGACTGCAGATATAAGAGTCAGTTAAGTTGAAGACTGAGGTATGAATTGCAACAGAAGAAAACTAATTTGTAGTGAAGAAGTCAGCCTGGTCACAATAATAGAAAGATGCTCAAAGGCATGGTGGCTGAGTAGTATGCTAGGGCAGACTTTCCAGTAAGAAAGAAGAACAAATGACTGTTAAGAGAAAAGGAGGACTTAACAGTGATGGTGGAAAAGAAATCCTGGTGCTCTGCCTTTCTAATATGGAGGAGAACCTTTTAGCTGTCTTATATTTTCTCATCCTCATCTCTTCATATGATCTGTCAGCATGAAAAACGGAAGTCACTAAGTCTAAATGGGAGGAAAAAAACACATTAAGCAGATGACCAGAGGGGAGGAAAAAAAAAGTTAAGCAGATGACCAGAAAAACACAGATTCTCAATTATGATCTAAGCTTCAGTAGCTCTGCCTCTACTTTGTAGTGTTGCCTCAACTCATGCTGTTAACAAGGTTACATGCAAAACATTTTTCTGTCTGTATGACAAGACAGCTAAGTATAGAGTGGTTTCCCCTTCCAGTCATTTGATCCTATTCAAAACATATAATCTCCCAGGTCTCCAGTCTGTGCAAAGACAGACATCAGCACATTTTTGGCTACAGGGCACCTACAGAAAAATCAGTGACAGTCTTGTGAGGCTTGTGTTGCAGATTCTGTCAAGGGGCCAACATTTAAATAAGGTACCTTGCATTTTCATTATGAGGATTCCAGCCCATTGTTAGCAAAGTTAGTTTAACTTTTAGTCTGTTATGCCAGCAACACTGGATTCTGTAGGTAGCTTAAGCACTGATTTGACATTAATCAGGTAGCTTCTTAGACACTTAAAGTTAGATTTGTATCTCAATGAACCAGAACTTCAGACCTAATTATTAGTGAAGATCTGAGTGTGCAGGTTCTACCGCAGGTCTGTGAAATCTTGTCCAAAATCATACATTTCTCATGAGTCCGCCAAGTGGGTAAGCCATGCAGACCATCCAGGGAACACAATCCATTCTAGTTAAGACAGGAAAATCCCTTCCTCCCGATTATCTGATTTTCTTCCCAGGAAAAATACGGTCTTTCAACACACTTCTGTATTAAGCTACTTAATACTCCTTGCTGCACTTCACCTTGCATGCAGTATGTTATCTGTACTAGCCAGTAAGCCTACTTTCCCTTTCACTTCTACTGTGGGCAAATTAACTAGCATTGAGGAAGGAATGGAAGAGATCATACTGAAACCATGATTACTCATGAACCTGAGCTGGCGTAGTTCTATAACAGCTCCTCTACCCTCATGCCAACAACAGGTCTTCAAATTCAGCCCCCATGTTGCCGTTACTTGACTTGCTACCCTTGCTATTTTCTGTCACTTTGACTGAAATGTAGGAAGTCAGAAAAGCTGATAATTCACAACTTACAAGATGCTCCTTTAAAAAAAAAAATTCTCTGAGAGTCAATGCACAACTGCATCAAGCTCAGCTTATCTACTCCTTACTAGTCTCCTGCAAGTGCCCGCTGTTCCTTGTGGCTCTGCTTTGTTCAGACCTTTCAGCTTGCTGACTCTAAGCAGGATGTTCAAATTGACCTCACTTGGAAGTGTAGGCTGACACTGTCTCACCTTTAAAAGCTTCACTCCTCTGCCATTTTAGGGTTGTAGTTCCCAGCCGTGCAGTAATTTTCTCTTTGCTTAGACTGTTTTCCAGTAGTAACAGAAAGCAACCCACCTCTTTTACACACACTGGAGTTCAAGAAAGGCCCTGAGCTATTGCCAGTACTAATTCATTAAGTTAGCTTGAGTTCCCAAATGAGAGCATGAAATGTGTGCTCACTAGTGCTTCCAGGAAGAAGAGAAAGCAAGTGTAATAGCTGTGCAGCGTGTATAAAGTTCTGAATCACTCACATGTAGTTTTTTATTTCTCACTATTAATGTGCCTGAACATCATTTGAATTGTTCAAGTAATCTGCAAGTAAGGCACAAAAATTCTGCCTCCCTCTCCTGTCCCACTAATGCTCTAATGAGATAGACCTGCATCCACAACCCAAGCTGGATCATACCACTCTTTTCAGCATTTCATAGGAGCCCAGCCTCTCTCGCCCTTTTACTCTCCCAGTTCCTTTTGGAATTAGAAATGCAGTTGCCGAATTACTATGAAGGCAGCTGTTCCTGCAGTATATCCACTCAGGCTGGAAGCAGGAAATAAGAAATCTTCCATGAAAGCCTATAATTACGAGATTTCCAGCTTAAGTTTTGCACACATGAACAGTTTGGAAGATGTTTGGATAAGCAAAGTTTGGAACGCACAGCTATTTGGATAAGCACCTGGGGGCTTCATTGAACCAGGTCTCCTGATAATCAAGATACATGTACAGATAACCCCCCAAGGATTAACTGCTGCTAACCTTAACTAACAGAAAGCTTGTTCAGAGAAGCACTTATTAGACAAGGAAAAACTCAGCCAACAGCTATCAAAAACAGGCTAGTGGACTGTGTACTTAAGGTGTTTTCTGTACCTGTCAGAGCTTTGATGGCTTAAGAGGTGTTATGTGCCTGCATTTTCCAATTGTTCTGTATGATTTTTAATTGAATATTTATCTGGCACATCTGTGCAAAACACTAAGGGTTTTTTACCATTTTGGAACATTGCTCCACCAAGCTTAAAACTACTTCCTTCTACTTAAATAAACCTACTTTATAATTTAACTTTCAAGAGCAATGTTCAAACTCTAATGTGTAGTACCCAGTTTATTCTGGCTGATCTGTAATTCCAGCAGCTGAAAACAAAACATTCAATCTCAAGATGGTGCTTAAGCAATAAGGAATGAAGCAATGCCTGCCACAGCACAGCCCATTCTAAAACCCGTCCAGGATAGCACTTCATTTCTAACTGCACCTGCACAGAGCATCCTTTAAGTAGGCCTCAGTTAATACTTTGCCCTTACAGCACCCAGTGCTGTTTAATATTTTCATTCATGATATACACAGCAGGATCGAGTGCACCCTCAGCAACTCTGTGGATGACACCAAGCTGAGTGAGGCAGTGGTCACACCGGAAGGACGGGGTGTCATCCACAGGGACCTGGACAAGCTGGAGAAGTGTCATGGTGATGTGAGGAGGCAAGAGGAAAAGCCATAGCTGGCCGTCCACAGAAGAACCGAAAGAATGCTTAATCCAGGATGTTAATAAGAAAGATTTACTCCTCTCATACAGAGTTTGTTTGTAGATGTAACAGTGACAGAAGAAATTTTATGTCACAAGCTGAGGAAAAAAATGAAGAGCTGAGACATTTTTGTCTTCCATTTGCAAGTCTATGCCAAGAACCAGTCAAGTACTCCAAAAGTAACTGTAATCTATCCCATCATTAAGCATGTTGAAATGCTCTTTTTGAACAAGGTTAGGATGACTTACGGAAAGTTTTTAACAAATGTCAAAGCACGTTTCAGGCTGGAAGTCTCAAGAGGGCTTAAGTATTTGCACTTTTCCATTCCAGACCAAGGGAAAGCAGGAGGACTAGCACTAGTTTTACAGCATCATTGCCAGAACTGGGTGCATAATTGCAGCCTGAGATCAATTGAGCTTTTTCAGTCAACCCAAAGAAGCAGACGCTAAGAAGTTCCTGCTGTATGACTTCAATTCACACAAGTTTGCCCATTTGTAAAGATGCCCTCGGAAATGTGACAGCAGTTAAGCATCACGTGAGCCACCATAAGTAACACAGTTTTGTGCATTCTGAATGCAGAACTCTGGGGAGGGGGTCAGAATAGATCATAGTGGAGAAACTGGTGACACAGGCACCTTTTTCTTTGTGTGGCCTGGAAAGCCAATCTCACACTTTATAAAGCAGGACTACAGGAAGCTGTCTGGGGCGCATGTCTCCAAGCAAACAGTTTTAAGAAGTATGATAGACCACAAGCTGGAAGTTTGTTACAAAGAAATGCTGAAATAGCAAACACGTTTCATGCAATTCTCTATTCCTGCCTTCGAAGCTGTGGAAGTTAGGTGCAGTATCAAGCCTGCCATAGTGCATTTTAAACATTTGTCTCACAACCTTTACGCAATACAGAAAATTATCACCACAATGCACGCATGGTTAATATCATTACTGCCTTCTATTAGTAGCCATTTATCAGTTTAATTCTTCAGAGTATAAAGCACTTAAGAGTCAATTTACCAAAGATAAAAGAAAACTATCAGCTTTAAACTTAGTGAAACAAACAAGCACACAAAAGAAATAAAAAAGCCCGTACGTATTATAGCACAGTAGCTTTCCCCTTAGAAGTACTATTTTTATATATAAAGCCACATCTTTTGCTCCTGATATTTAGAAGAGCTACACTGAAAGCAACAGATCTCACCACCATTTTATAACTCACTGGAATTTGCTCTATTTATGTTTACATTTTTCAGCAGACTGCTGATTTGTCCCTGAGTTGACACATCAATAAAACCTCTGTCACTTCTCTAGCACACCAGCAGCACTACCTTCTGCATGCTCTCCAACACCCAACCTGAGCAATTACACTTTATCTGCTAACTTTATCTTGAAGTCTTAACTTCATATTGTGATCTTTTTCTTTCTGTTGTGGCTGTACATAGTTGAACAGCTGCTGAAGGAGCTTCTCCAAGTATTTCTGCAAACAAATTCTGGTTTTCAGCGTTGACAAAAAAGCAAACAAAAAATGTGCCAGCAAGGCTGAACTGAAAGACCATTCACAAATTGTTGAGATTTTCAGATAATTTATTTTCTAATGTTTATCCCTTGTCTACCTCTTATTTCCAAATATCCCCAAACCCTAACAAATCCACAACAGAAAATTTACATGACAGTGAAGTAGAGAAAGTGGTTAAAGACTTAAAGGTAGAGTTGAGTGAAAATTTTTGCCTCCAAAACAAATAGAGTTTAGTTGACAAACGCATCAGCTCATTTTGACAGGTTCAAACCCAAAGACTTTTAATACTGGTTCAACTTTTCATTCTATGTTACATTTTATGATACTTCTAAATAAAGAGCTAGGTGCTAAAAAGGACCAGAATTTGAACAGTGATCAAAATACTTCTTTTGATCTTTGAAGTCAATTCTCTAATTAGTAAAGTATTTGGGGGAAAAAAAGTAAGTTCACTGATTTAACCAGCTCTTCACAAGGATATAGAAGTTTTCCCCCTTCCCAGGGGCTGAAGCTTCAACACAATAGTCAGAAAGCTGGCAAGGTTGCCGCAGGAAGCCTTGTTTCTATCAAACTGACATTCTTTCTTCCCAATAAGTGTAATGGATTTAACAAGCCTCAACATAAACCTCAAAAAACAATACAAGAAAAGAAAACATAATGTCAGAAAGATATAGCAAGCCACATTTCTGTCTGCTGTGCATCTCAGTAGGACACAACGAAGCTGTTTTCAGTCTAAGGAGTAACACAAGAGACTGGTCAGATCCTAAGACAATGCGATTTGATAGCTCCTATGTTTTATTTATTGTTGGGATCTACATCTGTGGCATCTACACGCTCAACATCAACTACGCAAAACGATGAGCTTTCTAAGCTGTTAGCCAAGCCTCCATTTGGCTCTCAGTAACTCAAAGACTCAGATTTTAAGCATTTTACGTTTATTATTTATTGCAGTGGGACTACCAAACCTTGCATGAGTTGCACTAAACATGATTCAGCAAGTACACTCCAAAACAGGTTGCCCAGAGAAGTTCTGAATGTCCCATCACTGGAAGTGTTCAGGTCAGGTTCGATGGGGCTTTGCGTACCCTCATGGCAGGGGTGCTGGACTAGAACAGGGGTGTCCCAACTCATAGCTCACACTGTTCTCCTGCTCCTGCAGTGTAACGCGTGTCACATGCTGCACACGTGACCAGCACTGGCAGGAGCGAAGGGGCAAGGAGCTCAGTGCTGCCGCCAGGTAGAAACAAGGTGTCGGGTCGGATAAAACAAGGTGAAGGGCTGGATTCGGCCTGCAGGCCTCAAGTTTGACACCCCTGGACTACATGATCTTTAAAGGTCACTTCTGACTCAAACAATTCTATGATTATATAAGTAACAATGGGAAGGGGGGGAAGGGGAAGCATCAGCTTTATTTTAATGTGCACAGCAAAGCTACTGCATATGATGATAAAAGTCATTCATTATTAAATAAAAATCAAGTAGAAGGCATGTTTCCTTGTATATCATGGAAGAACTGAGTCTCTGGGAGGTTTTGTGAATAACTTTAGGGAAGACCTTCAAGCAACCACAGAACAAGCACACAAATGATTTAACTCTGACCTCTAACAGGTATATCATAAAATTGGTCAGCATGCAGCTGTAAGGTTTGAAAGAGCAAGGTCAGTTTGGATGATGGCAAGAAGTTTGAATAAATTACTGTCTTGGAAAAGACACGACTGAAGAGGAGAAGTAAACAGATATTTTCCCAGCAGCAAATGTAACAGGGGTGATGTGTTGTACTTCCTGTTATTCCTCCTCATGGCAAAGGGACTCATCAGTTAACAATGAGCATGATGCATGCACGAATCAGAACCTACATTTCTGAGAAAACATCTACAGATAGAAAGAGATAGGTGGAAAAAATCATTCAGAGTTATTTTAAAAAACCCACAGAGATCAGTGTCTCAGAGGACTTCAATAATCCTGAGTACCGCTGCACCTTATCTGAAAGGCTTGTGTGACTGCACACGTGCAAGACTCAATCAATTCAGGACATCTCACTGGAGTTATCTGGGATGATCATTGTAAATTTAAGAGGTTGCTAATGTTCATAAAGAAGACACTTGGAGGCAGACCTATACCTGTTCCCTGATCAGGTCTTTTTAATCTGCAAAGCTGCTGCTGCTGAAGTCCAAGAGAGGGTGGTAAGAAAGTTAGGGTCATAAACAGAACATAGTTCCCTCGTAGAGTCAGTTAAGAATTATTTGAATAATTCAATTGTAATAATGTCAACACATGCTGAAATTTGATTCAAGTAAAGTGTTGGATTGCAGATAATCTATTTGAAACACTGTAAGGAATGACACTGAATTATATCCATTTCCCACCTAATGCAAATAAATTATGTTCCATTATTGCACTTTTCTACTATCACATGGCCAGTCTGAGCACATGAAATGGCTACTGGCATAGCCAGAGTCTTCACCAAAACACAGGTTTGCACTGATTTGGTCAGGGATTGAAACAGGGAAAAAAGAGTTACTAAGCAACAGCAGGCCAGGAACGGGAGAAAGGTCTGCAGTCTTAATTGATATTAACTTTAAAAAGCAGTGCAGCAATAAGAAAGGGCTCAAGAGGTGAATTTTATGCTTTAGAAGGAAAACAAAATCACTAGAAATCCCAGGCAAGCAATCTTTATGAGATCTGTGTTCTTCGTTCATCACAACTATATGCTGCATGATGTACTAACAAACACTTTTTCTCAGGGAGATTGAGTAGCTTTTCTCAGCACTGAGCAAGAAGGTGAAAGACTAAGATATAGCTCTTTTATTGGAGATCCCACAACACATAAACAGCTTTGCTCTGTAGTAGCTCTCTACTTCTACCTCAGGAAAGAGGAATGTGGTATGAATTACAGCTATATGTGTCCCCAAGACACTACCACCCATAGAACTGACATCATATCCAGATATAGCTCTCCTTCTCCCCTCACTACCTATGGTTAAGAGGGTTGCTCCTCTCTAGAAAGCCAGCCGAAAGGCAAGTCCAATCACTCAGGTTAGGACAAGTGAATTTGCTTAGCTAAAACTCTATTACCGTGATCAAGCAAGGCAGCAATCTTGACAGTTTCCTTCCAGAATTCGTATCTATTTCCTTCTCTTCTACTGTAAGCAAAGTAGTTTCATGAGGATGTGATAACATGAGTTATCATATGAAAACTTACAAATTTAAATGGAAAAGCCCTTGATGTGGAAAGCGCTGTGAACTCTACTACTAAACAATCAACCTTTATTTGCCTAGCTAGCAGTACCTTGAACAGAAGTTATTTGCTTTAGCTTCACCTGAAGAAAACCTGATTTCTTTTTGCCTTTTTATAAGACGCAAGTTATATAGTCTTTGTTTTTTAAAGGAGCCAAACGCATACAAAACACCATACAAACATGAAGGTGAGTACCTCATACTACTGATTCTTCCAAATGATTATCTTTTCTTTCCATTTTTACATTCTTTGATTTTGCATTCATTTAAGTATAGTAGATTTCAGCATTTACTGGTTTTCCCACATACTCCAATATACTTAAAGTGACTAAAATGAAACCACAAGAGGGAAAACTATTAGGATGACTGTTGCTGAGGAGGAAAAACCAGCAACCCAGGTCTGATGATTTGTATTTAAAGTGTTGAAAGTTAGAGTCATCTTCTGCTCTGATTTGTACTGGTGCAAGTCAATTTAGCTTATGAAACAGGATCTGGCACCATGAAGAGGACTGTGCCTTCGCAGGATACGAGTAATAGCCACTTGAGTAAATGCAAGTTACTCATATCCTGCTAGTGGACCGATCTGTCTCTGTACATTCATGCACATTTTTAGTTGCCTCCAGGAATCCGAAGGCGAATCTCATTTGTTACCTAATGAAACTAATTTCATCAGATATAACACAAGCATACTGAAAACCCACTATTACTCATACATGAGGTGTAACCAATGCAGCATTTCTTAAGTTCTGTTTGATTGGGGTCCATCTCTGAACAGTCACCATTCACCACACAAACCTCAGTCTACCTGGCTGGCTACAGTACACTCCCAGCTGTTATGCTTCAAGTCTTAAAGAGCCTCCCCATTCTTTATCCACAACACTTATTCTTTTAAATTGAAGCGATTCCCAGAGAGTGGGGTGGCAGGTTGTACATTTTCCTTGAAGCCTGAGAATTCAATTTCCTTTTCCAAAGCAGAACTAAACCATGCATTTCTTAGTTTAACTGCATTCATCTGAAACAACAGACATACAATGACCAACCAGCCAACCCTGGTGAGCATCCAAAAGTGAAGCGCAGATTAGTGTTTAAGTTTATATATAGTTACACAAAGAATACATACACACACACAAACTTGGAAATACCTGCAACGAGGTTACGCTACATGAGAAATCAAATTATTCTGGTACAAAATACTGTAAATTATAGGTCTCAATAAAGGGCACAGCAAAGGAAGATGAAGGCATAATCTTCAAGACTGAATGCACCTGAAGAGTTTAATGACCAGCTTGCAGAGAGGAGATAATCCAGAGCTCTGAAGGAACAAGCCAGACAGTTTCAGTAAATCTATTAAGTCCTGGTATTCCAAAGACAGGAGAAAAAAAAACCCAAATGGATATTGAGACAATCATAGATCTATGGGCCTGATTTCAACAGAAGGCAAGAGGTTTTGAACCATAGGCGACGTGCAGTTTAGGATAAGATACAGTATCAACTAATTAGAAGTAAAAAGCACCCTGCTAAGATGACAACTCATTTCTACCCCACGAAAATGCAAGAAGTCTAACCTGGACGTCAATAAAGCACTTGATATGGTGCCACATGGCTCCATGACTGTCGGTGAGTCAGGAAAAAAAGACATGCAAGATTTATACACTGCTCTTTAAGTCACTAATATACCACACTGTGAGGGAAAGCGGTGGGATGGGGCAGTGTTACTCCAAGAATGGGTCTCAAAATTGTTAATCCCGGTCCTTATTAACACACAGGCCACAAGGGTGTCGCGCGGTCCGTCAGATGGGAAGCACGGGAAGATCATGTGAAGCGAGACAAACGCAACTCAAAGACGAGGGTGAACTTTGGCGGCGTTGATACAGGCGGGGCCATGCGCCTAGAAAAGCCGCAGCGAAAACACCCGGGGAAGACCTGGGCGCAGCCTCCCCTGCTCTTGCGGCGCCCGAGCTGCCTCCCCCCGCCAAGACACACACCCTCCGCAGCTGTCCCGCATCGCTGCCTCCCCCTCCCCGTCACCCTGACCGCGAGGCCGCCGCTGCGGAGCCCCGTGCGCGCCGGGAAGCAAGCAGCTCCCCCGCGCCGCCACCAAGCCCAGCTGCCCTGTCTGAGGGCAGCCTCAAAGTCGCGGAGCTGCCCGCTCTGTTTTTTAGTCGAGCTTTCATCACCCCGCTTTATAAAAGCCACGCAACAGCGTGCAGGACAGAGCGCCACAAGCAAACGGACCGCGCTCCCAGATCCCGCACAAACTCCGCGTGCTGCGGCTCCGCCCGCGGGTAGGGAGGGCGAAAGCTGCCAAAAGCACGGCTTTAAATACAGACGCCCCTCGGGCAGCGCACGCCGGCCCCGCGCCTTCCCAACCGGCTCCATTCCGGCTGCTGCTCCCCGGCACCCCCGGCTCCCAGCCCCGTGTGCTCCACATCTCCCCCGAGCAGCGGGGCGGGGGAAACCTACCTGCCGAAACGCCCAGGGCATCCTCGCTTTCCAGAACCCCTCTATGCTTCGCCCCGCGGAGCTCCGCCTTGGATTTCCAAACGAGCTTTACCATCTTGATCATCTCGGGCAAGTCCCAGGCCAGGGTCCCCTGCTGATAACCGGGCAGGCTGCCCATGGGAAAGGGCATCGCCTCTTCCCCCGTCCTCCTCCGCCTGCCCGGCTCTGCTGCGGGGAAGAAGCGCTCCAGCACCGGCATCCTGGCCCGCCGGGGCGCCGCAGCCACCCCCCGGCCCGAGCAGCCGCGATGGGCATCCAGAGCGAGGCGGGGGCTGCCGGCCGCCCCCCCGCCGGCCGCCCCGCGCAGGGGGCGCGCCCGCCGCCGCCCGCTGCGGAAGGAAGGAACACGGGGCTCCCGACGCCTCGCTCGCCGCCCTCTACGCGCCCTCAGCCGGGGCGAAGCGGCTGGCGGGCAGGCGCGGAGCCGCCGCTCATCGCCGGTGCGGCGGAGCGCCGAGATCCGGCAGCGGAGGCGGGGGCTGGAGCGGCCCGGCGGCGGCTGTCGGGGCAGCGGGGCTGGGCGGGCAGAGCCGCCCCTGTGCACACTGAGGAGGAGGCCAGAGCCTCCCTCGCGCCCCTCTGTGCGCCAAGGAGGGCAGAGCTGCTCCTCACGCCCTTTGAGCACTAAGGAGGAGGGCAGAGGCGCCCCTCTGTGCACTGAGGGCAGAGACACCTATCGCGCCCCTCTATGCACTGAGAAGGAGGGCAGAGCCACCCCTCACGCCCCTCTGTGGACTGGAAAGGAGGGCAGAGCGAGACCTCACGCCATTCTGTGCACTAAGGAGGAGGGCAGGGAGGGGGCTGTGTGACTTTATCCGCGCAGTGATGCCATGGGTGAGACCCCTGCTCCCCCCTCTTCCCCCTCGCTGTCGCCCCCAGCGGAGATCTTGGTCTGTTAGTCAAACTCCGGAGGAACCTCGGCTTCCCTCCTGGGCTGCATGAAAAGACGAGTTGCCAGCAGGGCGGGGGAGGTGATTCTGCTCCTCTACTCCGCTCTCGTGAGACCCCACCTGGAGTGCTGTGTCTAGTTCTGGAATCCCCAGCATAAGAAGCATATGGAACTGTTGGAAGGGGTCCAGAGGAGGGTACGGAGATGATCAGAGGGCTGGAGCATCTCTGCTATGAGGACAGGCTGAGAGAGTTGGGGTTGTTCAGCCTGGGAAAGAGAAGGCTCTTGGGAGACCTTTTAGCAGCCTTCCAATACCTGAAGGGGCTACAGGAAAACTGGGGAGGGACTTTTCACAAGGGCAAGTAGTGATAGGATGAGGAGGAATGACTTTAAATTGGAAGGGGGAATGATTTAGACAAGACCTTAGGAAGAAATTCTTCATGATGATGGTGAGACACTGGACCAGGTTGCCCAAGGAAGTTGTGGGTGCCCCCTCCCTGGAAGTGTTAAAAGCCAGGTTTGGGGTCTTGAGCAGCCTGGTCTGGTGGGAGGTCTCCCTACCCTTGGCAGGGGGGTTGGAACTGGGTGATCTTTAAGGTCCCTTCCAACCCAAGCCATTCTATGATTCTCATCTGCTGCTCACAGCAAGGTCCAGGAGCAGGGCATAAGTCCACTTGCAGCAACCAGTGCCCCCCACCAGCTCCACTTTCGACCACCAACCCGCAGGAAATTACCCAAGTGAGCATGTAGGAGGGCAGTGGAGTTGCTGGGACTGGAGGTGACGGGTCCGGGAGGAACAAGTTGCTGAAATTCTGGTTTTGGGGAGGGTGCGGGGTCTGTGCTACGTCCTCACGTCCTCATCGCTTTTGCTGCAAAGCTCCACCTGAATGAGTTCACATGAGGACACTGCCTGGTGGCAATGATCACTCACGGGCTCCAAAGAGAATACAATTATTCATCGCTAATTTTTAAAAACAAAGCAAGGCTGCCTGGGTGAATGCGCTGTCTCACACCGAAATGAGCTGCTGTGCTGAGGCTCTGCAGCCCTGAGTGTGTTTGCTGCCTTTGGCCGTGCATTGCAGCAGCACCCATCCATTCCATGGGATCCCTAACCAGGAAGGGCCTTGCTCTTTTCAAAACTTTTAATCTACCTTTATACAATGTCCCTTCTAGCCTGCTCTTGGTGCTGGTCTGGCCTTTAGCTGCTGGTTTACAGAGTGTACAGCAGAGAGGTACAGGGTGGTCTCTTGTACCAGCACTTAGTTTTCAGTAAAACTGCAGAAGGGTTTTAGCGGGCATTTTAATTTTTCTGAGCAAGCATTATTAATAAATTTGTTCTCTCCAAGTTACATTCAATGTTCTGCTTTTTCTCCAGATGGAAAAAATGAACTGGCAAACAAACAGGACCTTCCTTCACAGAGGAGGAGAATCCCAGAGAATGGACTGAAAGTTAACATCCTTACGTGTAGAAAAGAGGGTGCACAGGCCTTTCCTCTTCATGACAACATAAGCAGGGGCAGTGTACTGTTTCCCTTGTTCTAGGATTCTCTGGCATGCTCATCTCAATGTTCCCACCTCAGACAGACAACTCTAATGCTTTTAAAAAAGCAGCTCTATTTTAACTGTGGGCTGTACTGCTGTATTATTAGCATACTACTTGTTCAGCTGGCTCTGTTTTGGAATTTGTGAAGTACTTTCAAAGTATTATACTGTTATTGTACTGTTAGGTTGCAGAGTCCTTAGCATCAGGATATCCTGATTCTTGGAACAAAGGGGTTAAGAACAAAGAAAACAAATAGATGATGTGCAGTGCAGTGGCACAAGTATTAACACATTTCTACAATGTATGGTTATAACTTTGTAGAAAGGCGAATTTTACTGTTTTTAAGTTCATATTCACGTGATATTTCAGACTTTTTGTAAAAGTACATACTGTGTAATTTATTTTTTAAAGCAATGTAATTCTTGTTAGACAACTTAAGTGCAAAAGACTTTGAAGACTACTTAGCTACTGGATGATTTAAACCTTACACCCCAACTACTTCAGTTTAGTTTTGAGCTACAAGGAACTGCAGTAACTTTTTCTTTTTGTTTAACTCTGTACTTCCTGCTGTTTGCTGGAACGAAGAGGAGAAGTGCCAGAATGTGAATGAAAGGCTGTCCTCCTGGCCTTTCTAGCTTCACTGGATGTACAAAGTACCAGATACCTTGGAAGAGAGTGTACTCACAGGTGCCCAGCCCAATTCTAGATGAATATCTGAATACACAGGACTTTAAATAAACTTAACCACCAACCCTGTTGATAGCATCAATAGCCATCTTATAAGTTTTCAAAATCTACGCTACCTTTTTAAGTCCTTAAAATTGTGAAAAGCTTTATGGCAACTGTAGTTGGACAGATACCTGCCTTGTAGATGTCATCAGGCAGAACTGGAGCATTAATTGTTGTGTTTGTTTTCACTTACAGTTCTCCAGGTGCAAAGCAGGAGGCCAATCAAAAACCAAACTGAAACTGTGATCTATTGTTGTCATATTGTTGCTTTAGTATTTCAAGAATCTATATAAAAAACCTAACTGACAGTGTGTATTTTTTCTGGGAAAATTAGTGTCAAATGAAAGCAGTTGCTCTAGACTGTCTGGAGTTTCTTTTTTTTTTTTCCCACTGCTTTTGGGCCAGTTTAAGTATCAGCAGTTGTGAATGAAAAAAAAAATTGTAAAAAATGTTGCTTGGCATTAGGGGTATGTCGGTAAATTAACACATCTTATTCTTACTTAACTCTGCTTCCCAGTTGTACTACAATCCAATGATTACCGGTCCTTAATTCATCCAAGATTTTGCTTTTACTGATTGACTTCTCTTTTGTCTTTGGGACAGACAAGAGCTGCTCACAGGAAAGCCTGGAAGATACATATTTGATTATGAGATTTTCAGCATCAAAAACCAGCTGTAACTGTCTCTGAGAGTGCTCAGAGACTTTAAAGAGGCAAATGTTCAGATTTTGCAAGTTCTCTGTTTCTCTGACTTCAGTTATGCTGTGATGGCTTACCAAACTTGAAGATATGACCTCAACATAACACTTTTCATTGTACTTGAGAAAAAACATCAGAATTAAAACATAACTTACTCCTACACAGCAATGTATCCAGTCATTTGTGTCTGCATTTTAGACCATCCTTGAGTAAGCTTGGCTTGCCTAAAGCTTCTCTTTTGCATTCTTACTTCCCGTCAGACTTGAAGAAATCTTTCAACGAAGATGGATGGCTTTGTTACTACTTACTGCATTTCTCTCCGACTCACAGAAGCTTAAGTGATTGAAAGAGAAATATAAATGTATTAGCTCTGACCCTTGTTCATCCTGAGAAGCAATTGCAATGAAAAGGCGAATGGAGTTGGATCTGAAAACCTGACAAGGCTGTGCATATTTTCACAGGTAGACACGAGAACTGGAAAAGACTTGAGGAAAGGAATATTGTGGTGGGAGAAAAGGGAAGGGAGTGAGCTGACAGATTAATAGTTGGTGTTTCATAATTGGCGTCTTTTAAAAAGTTTTACTTGTTTGCTTATTCACTCCAAAATTATGTACTAAGCAGCAGCAGAATTGCATGCCAGATGGGAGAGGAAGTGCCTCGTGTATCTTCCCAGTCTACTGAAGCCTGCAGGGCTGTCGTTAACCCACTGCTCTGGTTTTCTTTGTAAGTCCCTTTCTTCCCTTTTTTCCCTTTCCTTCCTTCAAAAAAAAAGGAGGGAAGGAGAAAGAGAAAAGAAAAAAAGAAAAGCCATGGTTTAAACTGGCAATAGTACCATCCTTTTGGCTTTTTGCTACCCTGTCCCGTGCCAAATATACTGTCTCCAGCAGCTCTCCCACAACAAATCAGTCCAGACACACAAAAGCTGTAAGAAAAGAATGGTGAAGAAAGATCCTTGATTCTCCCCCTCCTCCCCCCAGCCTTTTCCTTTTGCTTCTCTCCCCAAGTTTCATTCCCTAGCAATAACTCTTGCTTGCCAGTACTGTAAGTGATATTGAAACCCCCAGTCTGCAACTTTGCTGACAGCTTCCTTAGAGCACAGGCGTCTTTGCCTTTCTGTATTAACAGAGCATTGTAAAGGAGAAATTATATTCTATTATGCCTGTCACTTCTAATAGCCAATGTTTGAAGAAATGGCACATAAATTAGTGACACGTTCATTACTTTTGGAAACTGTGTAGTCTTTCAGCTAACCTGCACCACTGCATTGTGACACAACTTTCCCAGACACCTGAAAAGATTTGATATTGTTTATTTATACAGTACATTTTTTAAAAAGAGACAAAAAGCTAACAATTTTTTTTAAGTAATCAGCAAACATTAAGTACTCCAAACGTAGAGACCAGTTTCAAAGACTATCAGATACTGATTTTTAGGAATTGTAAAGCATGTGTCTTTAGATAGCACTTATTAGCCGAACCATCTTAAATCAGTGGTCTCTTATGAAAAATATGCCTTTGCCTCTGTCCTTGGGGTAGCGGTGTCACACAGAGACAATAGGCCAGGCTGTTGCCTAGGGTCAGAACCAAGTAATGACACCATCAATGGTATCAAGTGTTAGAAGGCTTCAGTTCTGTGATATGAGTTTAAGATAAAAGAGAAGATTGTGAATGCTGGGACACATAAAGGAGAAAAACCTGTGCTGCAAATTTACAGGAGAGCCTAAAAGGAGGACCAGTGAAAACAAGAATGTGAGTGAGTAACTTTTAGAAGGGATAAGCAAGCAGAGTGCATACGGAGCCTGGAGAATATGACAGAAGAAGTATAAGGAGGCAGAATTATGCAGAGCCTGCAAGAATTTTTCCAGTGACCCCTTGGAAAGCTTCTTTCATTGCTTTAAAGTCTTAGTATAAATTTCTTATTCTTTGCCCTGCATTTGTTTCATTCCAGATGTCTATTATTTTTAATTTTATTCTTACTAATAAGAACAATTACTCTTAGTGATCTCAATCATTATTAAATATCAATATTTTTGTATTTATTTGGGGACAGTTACTATGTCTTTGCTCTAGACTGGACATACTAAATTCTATAAACTGTCTCAGAACTTTTTTCCCAACCCTACTATTATTTTAATATTTTTACTATGAATTCTTGACAATTTACTAACATTGTTTTTGATGCACACTCAAGCTACATAGTAGGAGATATTTTTATCTGCTACCATCTCACTGTCAAGAGTAGTGAAATGATTTCTAAAGGGATTGTAGGGTGCACTATTTGTTATTGCCTGAGCTGTGCACGGCGTCACTCCTTGAGAGCCTCAGCTACAAGGAAATGTTGAAGACAGGCAGTGGTGTTCTATTGGCTCATGGTAATCTTTCAGTTGTCGTCAATCAATCTGACTTCTTGGAGAAAACTTCTGGAAATGGAGGAGTGAGGATTGCTTGAGTTCTGTAGGGCAAGGAGCCAATTCTTTTTTTCATTCTTAACACATGTGAGATAGCACATTTTTATGATTAACAATTTGTACTACTAACTAAGCAAAAATGCTTGTGGTAAAGGAATAAACAGAAGTCCATAACTAATTGGAAACAGTGAGGTTGTGTAATTTTTCCATTGCCTGCTTTGGAAAATTAAAAGTTCAACATACTGAGTCTGATGCTTAAAATCTCCCCCAGTAGATGGTGAAATTCTGTGTCACTGTAAAGGAAATGACAGATAACAGATAATACAGTCATTCCACCATAGTAAACCACAACAAGAAAATAATAATGATAAGCTGAAAAAGTAAGAAAGGAATTACCAGCACTATTTTTAACTGTGTTGCACAATGCATCTGGCAGACTGTTTATCCCCTCCCTCAATTCTTACAAGCAAGCAAGATTTACCTGAGCCAAGGTAAAGTCAAGAGATTAAGACAAACTCATTGCCATCCAAAAAGGCAGCTATTCCGCATTATTCATTGCAAAGGTTTTGCAACAGATCCTTAACAATGGACTAGGGTAGTGGAGTAGGAAGTTAAGAACACTGCATCCAATTGAAAATGTAGGTAGAAATCAGCTAGGCATAAAATAATAACCTATTGTACAAGACAGTGGAAATGCTAGTCATCATCTTTATATAATAACCCTATAACAAGGATAACTGCAGCATCCTGCAGGATTGCTTTTAATGAACTGGTAAAAAAAGACTGAGTAGGAAGAAAGGCTCACCAAGTAATAGACACATGCCTGTTAAACACATAACTAATGTTAAGTAACTGGATTATCTCAATAAATTCAAAAGTATTTCTGCCATCTTTTGAACCGAGCATGTGTATAAATATTTTCTCAGTTGTGACTTAAGTATCTCAAAATCATGGCAGTGGTTTGAAGGATGAGAGATGTGCTGCATTTGATGTGTTTCTTATGTATCCTTTAACCTTAATGAGCTGTTAGTGGTGGCTGTATAGCCATAGGTATCCTTGCCCCTGTGGTATGTGGAAAAGACTATGATTTTGTCTTCTCTTGGCTTTTGAAATTGCAAAACCAAAGTGAATAGCTGAAAATTTTGCAATAATTGTTATATAGTTTAATTTTTTGTCAAAGAAAACATACTACAGTAAGAATAAATGGGACACAGATAATGATGAATGTAGAGGAGTAATAGGTCTTACTCCTTCACTTGCAAATCAGATACTACAAGAATTGATTTAAAATAAAATTAATACATATTTCTTAACTTTTTTGTCTTGTTAGATATTTGATGGCTGCAAGTATTAGTATCACAGAATACCTGCTCATTGTTATTTTTCAGTTTTTGTCTAGTGGCTTTAATAATTAAAGGATGTTTGTGTGTTATATTATTTAGGCCCCTAATCAGCATTAGGATGGCATAGGTTCGGGATAGACCTTGCACAGACCTCTCCCAAATTTATTCCTATTTGCAGTGTGAGAATAAAGTAATACAACTGAATTGGATTTTGCCTGATGCCACATCCATTCTGACTGTGGACTTGTTACTAGCACTGACAAGCAGTGTGACTAGCAGTGACAATAAGCTTGTGACTGTGGCCAGGTGAATACCAAGACCACTAAATTGTACTGGAACAAATACAGATGTATATGTGGGATGAAGTATCTATGGTAATTGAGTACCATTTCTTCATTGATGCATACACTGTAATCATGCTTTGTCTGTCTTTATTCTGTCTGCACAAGAAGCTAAAGTTAGTCGCCCTCTCACAGAAGTTGCATGTCTTCATTTCCTTCTTTGCTTCTTACACAACAGCAGTGAGTGCAGTTTGGTGCAGGGATGGACAAGAGATACAGCTGGGAAGTCATGGGAAAGGTCTAACAATGATGCACAAACATCCTAGTGATAAACTAAACTCCCTCTGACCCAGTTTCTCATGACTGAAAAAATCAGGCCATATTTACTGTAATCAAGCTCTTTGCATTTCTTCAGAATACATTTGTGGAAATGTAGCTGCACCAGGATCAGCAGCTTTGGAGCTCTGCTGTCACCCCTGTGCCGGCATTCCCCAGCTTTCAAACTCTGTTTATAATCACACAAACACGTGTTGGTTCTTTTCTTCACTACAGCTTCCACTTCAAATGTAACCTGGCTGATGATGCTATAGAAAGAAAATCACTCCGAGTATGTAGCTTAGGAAGGAAAGCTATCTGTAACTGGTAAAAGGCATCCACTAGATCTGCAGATGGAGGGGAGGCTTTCTGGAAAAACTGTTTCTCTCAGATATATTTGGGCAGATTGTTCTCAGTAATGCAGTTCCAGCTGCCCTGTGAGTTTCAAGATATCCTGACCATATGTAAAACCATTAATGTTTTCCAATGTTTCCTAAGATATATCTGTTACATTTTTTTTAAATTCAGGCAGTCGCACATCATTTTGGAGGGCTCTGCACAGCTCTTTTGATAGCAATATTCATTTAAATACACAGTTATTGTAGGATGCATTATTTCAAAAAAACCAAAATTGATCAAAAGCTTAGTAAAAAAAAAAACCCCAAACATTCTACTTATGATGATAAAGTGGTCATGCAAATACTGTACTGTGTACAGATTTTTTCCCAGACCTGAGCCACACATTGAAATATGAGCTTTGGTCATGGTATTGACATCCATAGACACTTCTTTCCATCAGATTTCAGAAATTTTCAGGTGGGATAGTCAGGACATAATTTCTGTCTCTCTTTCACTATCTTGGTCAATACTTTCAAACCCAGGGACTGCATTTGCCTGTGCTTGATCTGTGTTTCTGAGGTCTACAATATCGTATGCCATGTCTATTACAAAACATCACTGGTTACTTAATCTCACGATCTTAAGACTCTCTTTAGTGTGCCTTCTGCTGACAGAGTTCCTCTAGAAATGATAACACCGCCCCCCCCCCCACACACACACTTTTCAACCACTTTTGGATGGGATGAGTAAGAGCTAAACATGAGTGATTTGTCCCGTAAACATTTTTTGCCACCTGCTGTTGTAGTCTGAAGATTCTTAATTCAGAAACCAAGCTCAGATCCTTAGAATGACAGGCACCATCTTCTCTCTGTATGCATGGGCTTGAAAAAGGGTAATTCTTTTTTTTAAATTTGCAAAGTACTGATCACACTCAGAGAAGCTGAGTGAAGGGGATTGCTATGTGTCTCTACTAACCAAGGAGAGAAAATGTCAGTGCTCAAGGACCACTGAACTGCCAGGGACAACTGTGCTCCCCAGTTCTATAATTACTTTCCATAGAGCTCTGTTCACAATCTTGGATGTTTTGAAAAGTGGAGATGTTACAGAGCGGTTTTTACTGTGTCCTAAAATCAGAGTTAAAAAAAAAGTCTAAATAGTTGTCTAGTCCATCCTCTTGCTAATGGTACCTTGTTTTTAATGGAGTATTATGCGTATATTAAACAAGTAAAATGGTTTCTGTTATTTTTATCAGGATCTTCTTATGCACTTCAATGAAACCCAGTACATAGTTTTTGCTGTTGTTTTTCAATTATAATATCAATATTCAAGTAATACCAGATGAAACTGGTTTCAGCCACCATTAACTTTGGTTTTTCAGAGAAAAAAAAAAATCCTCCAAAATTTCCAACTTCAGTTGGAACATTGGCATAGGAAACAATTTAGTGGGGCTGGCGTGCAAGGAAGTGATGTAACTTTTACCAGATTTTGTGACTGTGTGGAAAAAAAGTCAAACATCAATTGGCTTCTCCCCCTATTAAACCACTAATTTCCTATGCTAATGCATTGGAAAATCAACTGCATCTCCTTTGCTGACATTTGCCTTCTACATCAGCTGTTTTTTTAATGGCTAAATCTCAGGTTTCCAACTATGCCATCACATGTGCTTGTATAAGCCTAATAGGAAATACTTATTTAAGTCTCATTTTTAACATGAACATAAACTTCCTTTTCTAGTTATAGGATAAACAGAAGTGTGTGCTCATCTAGTACTGCCTGTTGGTTCCTCACTATTTTCATTTTAAAAAAAGAGTTCTCTAGTTTAGAATACAATTCCCAACATAATAAAATCAATGTTAACAGTAGCAAGTTGGAAAGCAGTATTGTTTTATGAAAATGTCAGATTTTGTTTGTATTAGAAATTAGAAGTTAAAACTAAATGTCCATTAGACAGAATTTAAAAATTTGCAGTAAATTACTTCTGAGAAAATAATGTTTTCCTTTTGATATAGAGAGTATTCTGCTGGGATAACTTCAAAACATTGTACTAGAATAACAGACCCTATAACCTGATATTTGAATAACATTTAACCTGATATTTAAACAACATTTGAATAAACATGCTAGAATATTAAATTCTAAGTAAATTAACTAAATAATAGAGAAGGAAAATTACCAGAGAAGGTCAGAATACAATGCTGTTTCTATTCTTAATAAAATGAGAAATGAGAAGCAACTTTCCCTCATAGAAAAAATGTTGATAAACTTTTTTTAAAACACTGCCTTTTCACAGGCAAAATTATTTCACTGAAATATTTCCAACTTGCTGTGGCTATCTTATTTTCTATCTCAAAGTGTATGCAAACAATAGCAAGCACTGAACTATCTGAATGCAAGAATGAGGGTGCATTTGGGTAAAGAGCTCAATGGTTTTCAGGTGTCTTGTGTGTGGCACAGAAGAGAGAGGAAGACCTGATAGCATCTCTATAATGCTCTGAAACATCTTTGAACCAACAGTGGTAAAAAGTCAGTCTTGGCAACCATGCAATTAATGTCCTTTCCTGAGGCTGGGACCAGTGGAGTGTGATGTACTGTGTTGAGAGGAACTGGTAGAAACTTCCCTGTTGAAGCAATGTTAAACTATGAAGATGTAAACAGCAGGGAATGAATCGTAAATGATAATTATATACATTCAGTGATTGGTAGCTATTTACTGTGGTTAATTTTATTTTATAAAAAAAAACAGTGAAAGGAGCAGACATTTATTAGGCAGACGATAGATGGTATAGATAAGATAAAACCCACTAATTTTGTAGATTATATATTTAATTCTTAAAGGCAAATGGAAGTTTTATTTAACATATAAATTAACTTCAGGTTATTTTTGTCATTTCCCTGCAACATAAAGCCAAATATAACTTTCCTAATTGCTTTTTTTCCTGTGTTACTGAATGTCAATATACTTCAGGGTGTAGGTAAGAGTACAAATCAGTTTGGATTAGATCAATTTGGTAACAGATGTCTGTGTGTGCTTGGAGCCTTGTTTTACTAGACGTTATACAGACAGGTCCTAATTATCATTCAAAGGTCAGTGTAAGAAACAGAGAGACTTTTACAATGCCACTAGCTTAAATAGGAATGAGAGAGTCACCAAGGGTATAATTCAAATCACCCAAATGAGCCTTATGCTCTGAATCACGGTGTCACAAAGCGTGTGTCTTCCCTTCAACTGAAAGAGGAGCCGTGGGAAAGCAGCTATACAATTTAACCAGCCCAGTTTTGTGCTGGTATTTGGGTAGGCTGCTTGCACCCTAAATTAGAGTAATGCATGGTGGAGTAGCATTTGGCACAGACCAAATGCCCTAAATTGTAACAATTGCTGTTAAACAATATCTCTACAGGTATCAGCTCAAGAGTATCCAAAAGATCTTCCCCAAATTACATGCATTCTTAAAACGTAGTGTACTTTTCTGAGCAGATATGAATTCAGCTTCCTGGTCTATCGCATTGCCTGTGTGATACTAAGAAATTAGGTTTAATCACTTTGGCTATGTCTAAGTTGCCTAAACTCAGGAATTTAGTCCAAGTTCCAGAGATGGGTATGTGAGCCAACTTGGGGATGGGAAGAGATTTGGAACCAACTTCTCCTTTCTCTCTTGCCCCCGATTTCTGTGGGAAGAAGTCCAGTGATTTAAAATGAAAAAGCACCATGCTGCAATGGGTGTTACTGATTGATTAGGAAACCAGAACTAAGTGGCTTGTAGCATCTTATGCCTGCCACATTGTATAGCTGTAACTCTTTTCTTGGGGCTGATACGGGAATAGTGTTAACTTTCTTCAAACAAAGAAAGCAAACATAAATGTTAGGAATAATGAAAATTTAGCATGTTGTAGTAACAGAGGCCTTATACCTCTTCTTAGATACGTACGTATATTTTTAAGGCTCTGTCTCAAACTTAGTTATTTTGGACTATCGAGATTTATAGCTATCTGGTCACCCTCAGGCTTCAAGTGTAATTGGCAAGGTAGTACAAAAACAAATAGATGTTGCAATGTAGCACTGTTAGCCAGATTCACAAATGGTGGTGTTTTTTTCAGGGAGTTGAGTAGGAGTTCATCACTTTGCAATGCCTGTGAGTCATGCCAGGTAGCACTGGCAGCCCTGCATGACCTCGCCAAGTACTGTCTCCCCAGTTAACCTCCACACCTGAGCGTCTCAGTTTGCAAGACATGTGAGCAACCTGTCCCTGGGCCAGGTGTGGTCAGGAACAGAGTACTTACAACCACCCCTGAAGTCCTCAGCAGGTGCAAGGAGGTGTTCAAGAGGTGTTAGATATGTCCAGCTATCTTATTGTCCTGTCCATTTATTAGTGACAAAAAGTATCTTGTATCTGTAGTTGTATTTATTCTGAGGAAGTATTTAAAAGGGGTTTTTCCCATCCATATTTGAAAATGTTTTTTTCTTTTATTGTTTGTGTTGTCTTGCCAGTAGCATCTGGGCTATTGGGTGAGAGGATGGATGCAAACTATGGTAATAAGTATAAGCTCTGCTCTTGACCCATGGCTGAAGTGTGAATGCTACTGAAAAGGTTGTATATAAATACTTTTTTATCTGCACAATTTGAACATATTATGAGGGAAAATTTAAAATAGTGTTGTGGCCAAAGCAACGTGTTGTTGAAAAAAAGTGGGACAAGAATCAATTCTGGTCAGAAAAGTGGAATAAGGACCGATTCTAAGAATCATCTTTCATGGCCACAAGTAACAAAGGTCTCAATTACTTTATCGTATTGTCTGGGACAAATAATTTCCCTTACTTTAACACAGGGAAGGGTGGAATTCATGGATCAACTGAATGGTCACAGCTGGCAGTCACAGCCCAGACTTACGGCCTGGCCCACATTGGGCCAAGCTATGGGCCTGTCTGGATGCTGAGATGCTCTGGAAGTGAGACGTGCTCAGAAGTTGCCTTGCCTGGCCTGTCGCCAGCACTGCATGCTGCAGCACAGAAATGAGCTGCAACAGATCTTTGCCTTTCCACCTACTTACCAAATAAGTACCGTCGGCATTGAGGCAAGCCAGTTTGCTCTGCATCCTAAGCGAAGGGATGTGCGTCTCTGAGAGGAGCTACTGCTTGATTACTTTTCAACATGACCTAAACTTCACGAAGGGCTGTGAAACAATGAGATAGGGAAGGAGAAATTCCTGTGTATGATTTTTCTGCTCCAGCTGTGCATGGCCTGGGGTGAGAAGATCTTCCTGTCCCATCTAAAAGTAACAATGTCTTGTTCCTGAGCAGAATGGACATACAGTAAGAGAATTTGGAATTCTGGATAGTTTCAAGGAATTTCCATGCATTTCACATATGCTATTTTCCTTGTTACTTGTTTCATTTTGTTGTTAATTTTTGCTAAGAATTTACATAGAACTCCTCCAATTGGGCTACACTAAGAAGTATTTAAATTCCTTTTCATTATGAATCAGTAGATTTTAAAACCTGAAAGTGTCAGGTTTCTAAGAGGACTGCTGGTTTGGGTGTCCTGATTTCAGACAATCCAGTTAGAAGCATCCAAAATTAATTGATTTTCAGGAACTAAAGAATAAGTATCATCTGACTAAGAAGAAAATCCTTTTAATACATTGCATGTTGGTATCATAAAATCACAGCCTGAGGTTTTAAGTTATGCTGGAAAAGATATAATAGTTGAGTAAAAGGTGTCATCATTCTTTAAAGAGCCAAATTTCGTTTCTAAAATGTGTCCTATCACGTTTCTTGGCTGGACTAGTTCCTCCAATTGCATTTTCTTAGTACTGTACTATGAGCATTGTGTGTTTTCCAGAAAAAATTCACTCCCACTAATGTTCATGTATGTGAAGTAGGTATGTGTGCAGACATAGAAACACAAGATGAGCATTCCCACTTCCGCACATACACATATGGGACATTGAGAATTAAAACCATAAATATCAAGAAATATGCAACACCCTCTTTCTATCTCTGGCTGAATTACCAGTGATCATTTTAAAAAAATAAAATTGGACACCTGTTAGAATCATAGAATCATAGAATTATCTGGGTTGGAAGAGACCTCCAAGATCATCAAGTCCAACCCTTAATCCAACACTATGATGATTACTAGATCGTGGCACTAGGTGCCACATCCAGTCGTATTTTAAAAACCTCCAGGGATGGTGAATCCACCACCTCTCTGGGCAGGCCATTCCAACGCCTGATTACTCGCTCTATGAAGAACTTTTTTCTGATATTCAGCCTAAACCTTCCCTAGCAGAGTCTAAGCTCGTGCCCTCTTGCTCTGTTGCTGGTTGCCTGGGAGAAGAGTCCGACCCCCACCTGTCTACAACTTCCTTTCAGATAGTTGTAGAAAGCGATGAGGTCACCCCTGAACCTCCTCTTCTCCAGGCTAAACAACCCCAGCTCCCTCAGCCTCTCTTCATAGGACTTGTGCTCAAGTTCCTTCACCAGTTTTGTTGCTCTTCTCTGGACCTGCTCCAGGACCTCAATATCTTTCTTGAACTGAGAGGCCCAGAACTGAACACAATACTCAAGGTGTGGCCTCACCAATGCGGAGTACAAGGGAAGGATCACTTCCCTCGTCCTGCTGGCCACACTATTCCTGATACAGGCCAAGATGCCATTGGCCTTCTTGGCCACCTGGGCACACTGCTGGCTCATGTTTAGCCTCCTGTCGATCAGTACCCCCAGGTCTCTTTCCACCTGACTGCTCTCCAGCCACTCTGTCCCAGGCCTGTAGCGCTGCATGGGGTTGTTGTGGCCAAAGTGCAGGACCCGGCACTTGGCCTTGTTGAACTTCATCCTGTTGGACTCAGCCCATCTCTCCAGCCTATCAAGGTCCCTCTGCAGATCCCTCCTGCCTTCCAGCAGGTCAACACTCCCTCCTGTTGCAGTCAAGTGTTTTAAAATTCCCTTAATTATTCTATAACCAGAAGTGGCTGATTTTTAGTATAACTCCTCAGTAAAATGACATGAGAAGGTTGTGAGCAGAAAAGTGTCATGGCTGTCTGTGCCTGTGGACTGTCAGGAAGCTTCAGATATAAACATTCTTATTGTGAACGTCTAAAGGTACAAAAGAGGTAACAAGAAAGCATTGCTGCTCCCCTAGCAATGGTGTGCTAAGAGAATTCACCACTGTCAGTATTGTGTATGCAAATTCCTTGCTTAGAGCTCAAATCCCTCATTTGTACTCTTCAGCAACTTCTTCCAGTGCCTTTCTGTTAATTATTGGTGCCTGTCTTCTTTACATTTCCTTGATGAAATTTATTCTTATGCAGTAATTTAATGCAGTAAGAGAATATAGTCGAAAGGCTTCAGAACTAGGAGATTTTTTATTATAAAGATCCATAATTTCTTTGGTAGATTTGTTTAAATGTTGGATCTACACATAAAACATGAATAAACAAGCCTAGGATCTATATGAGTCTTGATATTTTGGCTCACTACCTATCTCAGAAACATTTTCCCACTTCACTCACCAAAAATGATCTAGAACTTCAGCTGGGGTTATCTATTTCTATATACAGCCTATGACAGGAAAAGAACTTACAGACATTAACAGCTATTCCGTAACGATAAGATAAAGAAATTAAATGCTTCCAAAATACTCCAGTAGATTTTTTTCCCCTATATAAGCCTAAGGAATTGCATCAAATCCCATTTAGATAGGCCAAGTTTCAGTGGTCAATTAATGACAGAAACAGTAATTACAGGAAAGGCAACCTCAAAGAGCCCAAGTTCCACATCAGTAACAGGTTGTTACTGATGAATCAAGAAGATAAGGCTACCTTTACAGAAAAACGGGAAAGGGTCTAAAAACAGATATTCTGGTTAACAATGAGAAAATATCTGGAGAAAAGCCAAAATCTCATTTTTTTGTTCTGCCTTTAGGGATGAAAGTATTGTAATGTATGGTTGCCATGCTAAGGATATGAAAAATTAAATGAGCAACTTAAAGGCTGTCAAATAAAAATCTGTCTTTAAAGCATATAGCTTTTTCATACAGATTGTGTAATGCTTGCATGGGTGGTTTGGGGATGTTTATAATAAGAAGCACAGAAGTATGTGTTAGCATATGAAAGAGAGAGTGAGCAGGGCAGGGAATCTGACTTCCTATCACATGATTGAGCAAAAAATTGAAGGAGGAAATGTATATCAGTTTTCTGGTGCCAAGAAATGTGAGGGAGAAGACTGCTGGGATCTGTAGTTAGCCTAAGCCAGAGGAATTACTTTGTTTGCTATAACTTTGCGAGCTTTCATGTGTTTGTTTCCCTGGAGGCAGGAGCTAAAATCTATTGTGATGTGATAGTTCTTGACTTCCTGGAAGCAGGATATAGCCCATCAGATAACTAATTGCTTCAGCACACTGGGATGGCCAGCCAGCTTCTTCCTAGAATCTTCTGGGTCAGTCCATGGACGATGTGATAAAGACTCCCGTTACAGTTCCAAGGGGATAATTAGTGCTGCTGGAACCCAGCTTTATTCCCACAATTCACACAGTTTCAGCAGATGGACAGCTGAACAACGAGAGAGCAGAGGCACAAGGTACCTGAGAAGAGGAGTAGCAAACTGCCTAGGTCTTGTGAGGTTTCCCATTATTTGGGCAGCCCAGGGTTAGCTGAAAATGGCAAATTCAGGTGCAGTTAACAATGGACCCAACCTGTATGTCAGCTGGAATTTTCATTGTGCTTGTAGGGTGAAATAGGCCAACAAGTAGGCAGAACTTGATGTGAATAGCAGATATTCACTACAGCTGCTCTCTGATGCTTGGAGATAGAACTAAACCTCCATATCTGCTGGGGGATGTACGTGTTCCTCACTTTTGTCAACAGATAACTTCTTGGACTTCTGAATTAGGAGAGTCTGAGTTCTACCCTGCTATAGCAATGAAATTCCAAGAGAGCCAGGTCTATAATTTAATAATAATCACGAAGCTAGTAAGTCACACCTTTGTTTAAGTAAAACTTTGTGAGGTCACATCTCTTTAAAGTAAATGAATAGGAAAGATTAAAGTGGATTCAGCAGCGAATTATTATCTCTGACCACATATTATCAACTAGATGTCCTTATGCCTTCAAATGTGGGATAATTATGGTTTTCTCCAACAATATCCAATTACATGATGAATAACCTTGGCGTCTAAGGCAGGAACCTCTGATACGCGTCACTTCTTACCTCAAGAAGATTCTGTTTATCAGAGTTATCAGTGCTGGCTGCTGAAAAATCAGCCTGCTATTGTTACATTCCCATTCAGAGTACGCTGTCTTCCAAAACATCCAAGCAGACCTGACAGACTGATGGCTGGGAGTACTTTGACGTAATCTACCAGAGAGAACTCCTGGGGGGGACAAACCAACTGTATTCATTGCACTTCCTCCTTTATAATGTGTGATAATGTACTCGGGGAATGCACAGGCAGTCTCTCCTGTGAAAGACAAAGCAGCAAATACATATAGGAAATATTTAGTGCTTAGTTCTGATTTGCACTGATTTCCTTCCAGGTTCCTGTTAATGCCAGTAGTTGCAAAGTACAAAGACAGAAATGCCTTGCACTAGGAGAAAAATGTCTTTTACATACTGGGATCAATCACTTTCTAACGTAGTGAAGCGTTACATTTCTGATTAGTCTTAGATCCCATAAGCAATAAAGACTGAAAATTGTTTTTAGGACAGCAGGCATTATCATTAAAAGGCTTTCTAAGATTGGAGTAGAAGGAAACATGAATGAAGTTTGTACAGTAACATCTTGTACTGTGTTAGAATAAGAACGGTCTCTATAAAGTGGAAAAACAAGGTATGGATTTCATTACAGAATTGTTTGGGATATTCTTCAATAGAAATAGCTATTTGATATATAATATATTTAGCAACTTAGCTACATAATAGAAATTTGCATTTAATGTATTTAATTCTGGTTTAAATTTTGAGTTATTACTTAAAAAAATCTATTGTTAGAACAAAAAATTATCCTCTTAGATGAAGAATTTTGGTGATTAGCAGCAGCCTACAGCTGCTATGCATGTATATTACAGATGAGACCTGTTACTCTCAGTTTCTTACTGAATTTGAGAACATAGCATAAACATCCTGAAGATGTTAAGGACAAGATCCCAAAAAGTTCCTGAAATGGGATTTAGGAATTCCAAATAGGATTTTGTGCTTTAATCCAATGGTAAAACCCTGAAAACTCCCGCTTAGCTTTTGTTTGACATTAAAAATGTTTTAACACTGCCTGCTGCAAATTCTTTGCTTAACTTGCTTGCTTTTTAACCTTAAAACTCAGTGTCTGACAGATCAACATCTGAAACATCTGAGTGTTAGCATGCTCAAGAGCACCTCAGATTGAAGCAGAGCTCAGAAACCACCGCTGCTTTCAGATTTCCATTCTATTTGCATCCAGATACGAAGTATTCGTCTACTGGAATCCCCCCATGTTCACTCCAGTTGGCATTCTCAGCACATGCCAGGTCCAGGGTGTGGCTCATAGCAAACTCTAGTGGTGACCGTTACTAAATAGGACCAAGAGAAAAAGAAGTGCCTTTTTCTTGATGTTAACAATAAAACTGTGCGTGGAATTTATATAGCAGTTCAGCACATACATAGGTTATCTATAACATTGGGAGCAGGTCATATTTCATTGTCTGCCGGGGATTGCTTCTTCCACAGCTTGTAGCTCCCAGGAGAACACCTTGCCTGCAGTGTTAGGTGGGTTGAGCAGGAACAACCTGTCTATACAGAAAAGAATTCAAGGTTCATTGTGTATGTGTCTGCAAGAGTGAAATGCCTTTGTGGTGTAATGGTTACGACGTTCACCTGGGATGAGGGACAATGGGAGTCTGGGCTGTGCTTCACAGTCTGATCTTGGGTGTTGCTACATGACGTTCATGGAGATTCTTGGTTCAGAGACCACAGTGTAGGAACACTTACACAGGATAATTTTAATTAGGGAAATTATGCTGTAATTTTAAAATTTGATTTATTTTTGGCTTTTAAAGTCAGACCTTTTATTTGATTTTTTTTTTCAATAAACTAGGTTTGCAGTAGCTCTTTGTGGTTTAACAGTTGGTCAGGTTCTTGTGAGCCAAATCAAATGCAGGAGTGAGAATCCTCAGATGAACACGGACTGTTTGTCATTAGTTTGTTCATATTCTTCTTCTAAATGTCTGATAAGCTATAACCAGATGCTTTCGAAGCACCACTGTGACTAGAGTAACTGTTTCAATACTTAATAACTACAGAAGACAGAACTTGCCAATTGCGAGTTCCAGCGTTACTATTTTGTTTAGTGCATACATATTTGAGTTTCCCCTTTTCATTGACATTTGCACTTCTCAGCACTCTGAGACTCAGACACAAATTGTTGTGATATTCTGCCTAGGAGAAGTTACAAAGAACTTGCCACAAATCCTTGAAATACACACCAGCCAACGTTTCAGGGTAGCTTTATGAAGACAGGGAAAATGTGGACAGAAAAACGGTTCTACGAAGAGAAATGCGGTCATTGTGATGGCCTGGCTTTGGGAAACTTGATTATAAACAGCAATATTTCTGCTTTTTTCTATTTTAGTCAAAGGTTGACTGGCAAGTGCTTGTGCACCAGCACCAACCAAAGCAGCCTGAAACATGAAAGCAGGTGTTGCACTGACCAGCCTGAAGCAAAGCAAGAATAAATAAAACCCTCTTCATTCTCATCCCTTGCCCAATTAAATCTGATTTAGAGTAATGTGTTCCTACACATTGCACCAACTATTAAAGGGAATACTTTACAACTGAAGAATTCCTTCTTTACAGTACCATAGTAACTGCTGTTATGAAAGAGATGCCATAGGATCATCAGTGAGCAGAGGGGGTTACGAACAGAGTTTTACATCTTATCAAGCAGATAGCTCCTCCATCAGCAGGATGCTCAGAAGCTACACAATAGCTCCAGTTGACACTGGCACTTTCTGCTTCAGCTTATATCATCCATGTCTGTGCATTAACCCAACTCCATCTTACTTTAAGTCAGATAAATTACTACCACATAGCAGAATCACTGCATTTGGGTGGAGATCTTATTAGCTCTTAAATGAATAAGTTCAATCAAGAAACATGGTAGAAAACGGGACTATTTGCTGCAAGATTGTTTCTGAATTCCACAGGGATTGTTTCTATTTGTCAAAGAAATTTAATGCTCATTTTCTCCCACAAAAAAAAAAAATCAGTATTCAGTTTCTACCTGGAATTATTGTATTCAGAGATGCCATAGGAATTCCTCAGGTGAGCCTTAACATGTCTGTGTCATTATCCCGTTTTCCTCTGTGACTGAACCTGCTGTGAGGTGTCACCAGGGACTCCTGCCACATGCTGGAGTAACTCAGTGAGGGACACAGTGATGCACATCCCACATAAAAGACTGAAGTGTATAGACCTTCTAAGACTGTGCCTATAAAATGCCACAACAGCTTTTCTGAATCTAAAGCTTGTTAGTGGTCACAGCATTTCCACTAAAAAAAATATTGCATTTGGGTCTCAAGTTTTCTTTTTATACAGAACTGTAATTACAGGATCTAATTTCAGGAAGAAATTTTTTTTGGCAAACATTTCTGAAGAAACTCTTTCTCCAGCCAGCTTAGATGCATACTTATTGTCAAAGGGAGGCAAGTTTTTGAGTTGAAGAGGAGCAGGCATAGTGACAGGAGAAATAAAGACAGGATCTGAATGATGGGCCCTGCCTATGTGAGCTTGTATTTCTGATATAGCTCCTACTGAGGGAGTTAAATGTGTCCGTTGTATGAGAACATACAGCGTGTCTTGATACTCTTGAGGCAACTTCGGCAAGAATATAAAAAACAGATGGACAAAGGTGCTAGTAGGTCAGTAATTCCTGTAGATGATCTTTCCATGTTGAGGAAGAAGCTTTCTGGCAGGACAGTGTTGGAGGGATTTATACTGTTCCCTCTTCAGAGCCTGTTTTGCAGAGGGAAGACTAGAGGCTGCACAGCTGCCAGCCTAAAACCTTTCTAGATTTACCACTGGAAATTCACTTAAAATTAAACATCAGCAATGGCCTCTCCCAACAAAGATTAAGAACAAAAAAAGTCAAGTAGGAAATGTTCAGGATGAAGAGAGAATTGTGGTACTTCTGATTAAAATCAAAACCAAACTCTCTCCCATACCATCCTAGGATTTCAGAAAGCTTTCCAGCACACATCTGCCTCCACTTTCCTCTTTGTTTATTCAGTCATCAATTATCAAGAGACTTCTTGTTTTGTCTCAATGAGCTGCGCAGTTTGAAGCAACTGTGGTATCTAAGATGGTTCTGCCTAAACCAAATACAGATTCCTCCATGGCACAGAGAAAATGGATTGGATTAGAACAAAAACATCCAAAACCAACAGAGTTTTCTCTCTAAGCTGTTCTGAGGGTTATTATAATGTCATTTCTTCCCTGTGAAACAAATAATACATAGATTTCAAAAACCTTGAGTGTTCTTCTCAAACAGCAGAAAATAAATGTGATTAGACATCATGATTTATAATGCTACTATTCCTTCTTTTTAAGAAAAGGGGAATATGTTAATAATTAAAGTCACATAAACTCTGATTCTTTTTGGCTCCTAAAATATTATGACACGCACTTGCCTAAGAGCCCTCTAGGACAAATGTACAATGACAGCAATTGCACTTGTGCCTTGGAAGTGGTAGCTCCCTGGACACATTATTACCTCTGATTAAACGTGTGGATTAATGCCTGTTGTTATGTTCTCTAATGGTAGCAGGAAACTACATTGGAGCAACTGCCATTCACCTTCCCTTTCCAGCAGAGCTCAGTCAGTGACTGCTGTTGTTGTTACATCATGTAGCTACTAACCAGGGAATCGAATATTTTATTCTACTCCTTAGTTTACTTTCACATCCTCACAACTCCTTCCATAGAAGCAGTCTTGTGGCAGTTTTAATTGAGTATTCACAGAATGGATGGGTGTAT
Organism: Dromococcyx pavoninus; assembly: GCA_033558185.1. Lineage (NCBI taxonomy): Eukaryota > Metazoa > Chordata > Aves > Cuculiformes > Neomorphidae > Dromococcyx > Dromococcyx pavoninus. Next base: position 225,272 of record JAUMJL010001285.1, on the reverse strand, counting down.
TTGCAACTCTATTTGGAGTTTTCAAAGCAAAGCAAAATAATACCTGTTTAACAATGATTTTGTTGTATGGCAGATGGTGACTCCAGTCTGTTAATAAAAAATGCTGGAAACCAGTAGGTAAAACAATAAGGGTCCATTCAAAAATCTTTTCAGGGAATTTAGAACTGAGGGAAGTAAAGGTTGTGCATTTTCCTTAGACAAAAAATGACCTGTCTCTTGTGATCAAAGTGCCAGAGCACTTTCTGGGACTTGACAAAGTGCTCAGTCATGCACCTTAACTATAAATTTAATTTCCTGCTTTGGTATAAACCTGAAATACTGCTCATGGAGTCAATGTGTACAGGCTTCTTTTAAAGAGTCATATAGTGTTTAGTAACAAAAACAACAATAAGGTAAAACTACTTATATCTGTATGGGCTATTTTTACGTATTATTAACTAGCTGGCTGAAAGACACTGAAAATAAGTATCTCTTCTGTCAGCATGGTAATATGTTTTTTGTTATAGTAGTGTGCTACAATTTTGATTTCCATTTATTATACTGTTTTCAGATGAGAAGTTAATCCTAGGACACTAGTGCTTGCTTTCTTCTAAGAAAATGTATGATGCCAATATTTCTGAGTTCCTTGCATTAGCACTCTAAAAGATATTACATTAATTTATTCATTTCATTTGTATATGCATGAATAAAGTGTGAAGATATAATTATTTTATGTCAATAAGTGAAGGTTTGGAATATTATTAATTCAATTGAAATATTATTAATGACTAAAATATAAACTCAGTGTGAAATCCTGACCTAGAGTTAAAAGGCATTTTACCTTAAGTTTCAAAAAGGATAGTGTTTCTCATTGGTCTAAATCGTATTTGCCATTTCCTGTAAAGCTGTCCTTATTTCAGAGTACAAGACAAACGCCTGATAAAGTTCTAGACTGCATGCACAAATTGATGATGTGTGTGCTGGAAGCAGGCAAATGATATCCAGGAAAACACACACTTATAACCTGTCATAAATCACAATTTATCTACATACTACACATCCTCAGCTAAAGATTAACTGAGCTGAATGGTGCTGAAGGCAAGGTGTGAGTACAGAAATCTGTGTGGTAGAGCAGCTACTGGGTTGAAGTCACAACTGGTGCTGACTCTCTAGCAAGGTTCACAGAAGCAGGTAGCACAAGAAGAGCAGATTAGTAAACAGCCACTGCTGAGGATACAATCTCTGCACTGTATGTATTTTGGAGGATTTGGTTTGGACTGTTTCTGATTTAATCTATGGACTGTTTCTAATCTGTTGCCATGGACTAAATGTCTAGTAGCAGGTAGAACATACTTAAGGTGCTGCCAAAACACATGGCTTGCTCTATTTCATGTGAAAGTAGTTCAGTTTGTCTATTCTGAGACTGCTCCAAAGTTTGCAGTAACTTGGGACTGCATCTCAAAGCCACACTCCTGATCTGGCCTGAAACACTAATATAGACATGCTCTTTACAAGGAGAGGCTATGGATTACTCTCCTTGAAAATTTTACCATGGGGTAAAATGTATATTTAAAGTAGTAAGAAAATCAAAACCACATTTCACATATTGATGGGTGGATTTATATTTCACATTCAAACACTTCATGATACAGCCAAATTTTCCACCCACAGCACGGTGTGACCATCTGGCCAATGGGACCCTCTAAGCATCTGGAAAGTTTTTTATCATGCTTTCAATTAACTTTACTCAACTGAAATTCAGGAGCTATTCAGATGTCAAAAAAGGTCCTGCAGCTAATGTCGCAGGGTGAGAGAGAGAGACAGAAATTAAGACTTTACAAAGGCAAATGGAAGCAGAATTCATTTAATAAATATTATTTGCTATCTCCATTACCACAAATATGACAAAAACTTAGAAGCTGCTGTTATATTAAAAAAAACCCCTTCCAGATGAAGTTAATTAGCCTGATTTTCTGTTATCTTCTGTATTTTAAATCTTAGCGCTTTGAACACCATGAAAAATACTGTCTCTTCTCCAGGAATAAGATAAATCTCCTCCAACTGCTCACATCCACACTTCAACTTCATTACCATTCAATGAGGAGAAATAGGCACTCTCTGAGCAGAGTTCCTCAGACTAGTTTTAGTGGCTATTTTGCAATGAACTGAGTCTGAAGGATGTAACATTCTCATTTTTTTCAGCTGCAAAAGAGAAGATCGGATCATGGCTACAGACTGAAAAAAAAATGTATAGATGTTTACAGATGTCCCAACTACCTTCAATTTTATTTCATCTGCGGAGTGAAATTAATGCCCTATAAGGGAAATCCAGTAGGAGCACTCTTTGAATTTTTCTATAAGAAATGCAATAATCTCTTGACATGGCTATTTCAGATTCAGAAATTCCGTTTCTTGTTGCTAAATCGAGTTCCTGTAATTTATTACAAATATTCATAGTCACACTCCATGATTTCGTAAGCCCAGAGCTTCAAGTATTTGGATCAGATCAGGGTTTGAACATGCACAGTGCTAGACACCGTGACCAGCCCTGGCACGGGAACATGTTTCAGCCTACGCATTCTTTGGCTTCAGTGAAAATATGTAAATACGTGCTTAAGCAGTTTCATGATCAAGGGATGATCTAAGAGATTAACTTAATGCTTTAAGAAGTATGAGACGTACAAGAAAACAACAGATTATGATTAAAAATTATAATTTATATTAAAAAAATAGCTAAAGCCATCAAGGAAGTATAACTACCTAGCAAGGCCAAAGAACATCAGGTGTTTGATTTTTGTGGGTTTTCTTTTCTATACTAAAGGTGAAAAAAGTCCTACAAATTATAAATACTCAGTTCTCAGTAAGAATGGTAACAATATTAAGAACAGTTCAGAACAGCAAAAATTTTTAACTCCAGAGTACAATGAGATATCCTTTACAACACGAAGCAGAGATAAATATAGGAAGAGGCATTCTTAAGCTGAGAAGTTTATGAACATTTACAGCCAGGATCTGAGTGCTACATAGTAATCTATAGGAAATGGCGTTGCAAGGTACCACCAAGTAATAATTACAGAAACAAAGATTAATTGCTGGAGATGAGCTCAAGCCACAAAATATAACTTCTAACCACGCAAATATAAGTTTGGATATTTAATGCCTGGAGATTTTATTGTGCTTATGCTATCATGAAGATATGTCTGGCTGTAAAACTGTGGAGAAGTGTTTTCCTATTTGGTCTCATTAATAGATCTAATAATTGCTCCTTTTCCCCCCTTCCCATGATTTGAGAGAACATTATTGCAGCAGTGTGGTTGGTCACAGTAATTTTCTGTACTTTGGGTGAACACATCCCACTCATAACAGTTTGGACAAAGAAGATGGGAAATTATGTGAATGCAGTCCATGCTTAGGCACGAGGTTAGGCACGAGGAAAAATCAAACTGAGAGGCAGCAGACTGAATAGGCATTTGAAATCTTTTTTCCAACAGGGGATCAGCAATAACTCATGTGACAAATACCATGAAATAAGATATGAGATCATCTTCAGTAAATCAATCAAGCAACTGTTTCTCAGCTTTATCTAAGAAGGGCCTAGTAAAAAAAAAAAAAAGGAAAAGTCTGGGAAACAAAGTTCAGGATTCTCCTTGTCTTACATGTATGTGTCCTCCCCCAGATGGAGTGCAATTCATAGACCTATTTGCTATTTTCCTGAAGCCATACCCAGCACTTTTCCTTGTGCAGAGTAAGCAGGCAGAACAGAGAGTGCCTAACATGAACCTGTGTTTCCTTTAGTTCGGTGGTTAAGAAAAAAATGGGTACTGTGGATGTTAATTACCTACGGGTAATGGAAATCCAGAATTCAAAGTTTAAGTTGTCACTAGATTATTACATAAATGGGCAGCAGTATGCAATCCTTTTGTCTGCAGCATGCTTTAGACAAAAAGGGGGACATTTCTTGGCTTTGCACAGCTGGTATTACACTCAAAGCCGTGCTGGATAGGACTTAACAAAGTTGTTTTTTTCTAAATGTGATATGTGGTGAGATTGGCCTTTCTGATAGAAAGAGTCAGGTGTCTAGGGTCTTTTTTGTTGAGGGAGGGGGATTTTTTAATCATCTCTTGAGCTTTGGTATCTCAGCTGGATCCTGCAATCGCAATGAATTGCTTTTGTAGATGTCGAAAACGCAGCAACTCTCCCTTCTAAAGAAAACCATCATGGTATGTTTACGTTATATAGATGGTGTCATTATTGCATTCTTTCCAAGTCCCCTGACACTCCCTTTTCTTTCCAGCACCATGCTCAGGCACAGAATAAAATCATATATAGTTCAAGTTAATGGTTAGTCGATAGAAAAGAACAACAAGAAATTACATTTAGAGAGTGTTTTATATGACTACTCAAAGTGCCAAGGCCAGTTTTTGTCTTCTTCACCACCCTTGTGAAAGGTAGAATACTGCAAGACAAGTGGCTTCAGTGTGACCTGGTTTACAAGACAGAACCGGATCAACAGGTGATCACTGTCACTCAGCTACCAGGCTATACGATTACCTAAGACAGTAATTAAATCAAAATTACTGCAATATTAAGATGGTATTAGAAAACTGCTCTTTAAAATATACTAAGAGCCCCAGAATTCTCAATTTATTTTATCTTTTTTTATAGTTTCTTAACCAAATTAATCAAATAATCATGAAACTAGAAGACATGTTTGATATTTATGTTGTTTTCAGTTTTGGACACAAATCTCATGATAGTAAAGACAAAGACCTCCGAGTTGTTTAGCATGAAACCATAGTACAGTGATGAAGTGGCAAAATGATGGTGTGGGTACACTGTAAGCTCCTTGACAAAGGAGTCTCTGTTGCAGCCTTGTGCCAACTGGTTTGCCACTTTCTGTCCTCCAAGTTGCAATCAAATGTAGGTAGCTTGGCATTTGGACTGGAGCCTTTTGTATAAAGCATGGGGCAGTGCACCAAGTGTTTAGCCTTCTTTGTATCCCTATAGTGAACAAATGAGGAGAGCTCTTGGAGAAAACAGGTGATTTTTCGGGAGCGCTGCATCTCAAGAAGGGACAGTCAACTGAGGCGGAGATCTTAAGTGATATGAAGGAGTAATAAGCCTCTAATTTGATGGCGGTAAGGACACAGCAATACCGCTTTTTAAATGTGTTTACAAGCATAATTGAAAAATCAGGACTAAAGTCTTATTTTTTAGTTGTGGTATTTTAGAAAAAGAAGGAAAAAGTATTAGAAGTTATTTGAAAATACCTATTGTCTACTAAATTGTGTGGAAGAACTACAGTTCCAGAAATCTTATCTATATCATACTGTTCTCATCAGAATAATTTGTTGGTAGAGAGATTTTCATTGGCTATTACCATATAAACTATAAGTGAAAAGCTTACAGAGTGGGCTTATATATTTGATTTGAATTTACCTACATTAACAACATGTCAAAAAGAGACATAACATTTATCTTTTTGTATGCGTTCACACCATTGCTTTATAGTAGGAAAAAACCCCACTCTTCCCTTCACCCTGTGTTGCAAGCTGCTCATGGAAGCCTTGTTTTTTTGTAGCAGACATCCTAAGCTTCCCCGCTCCCACTGCTGTAAAGTTCTGGGTACTCCTTCAGGCCAGCATAGCAATGACTGTAGATTACTTGCCAGTCACTGTAGATTTCAAGCCTTTTTCCCATAAAGATATTGCTTAATTTTACAAAGATTAATTCATGTGCTTATTTTCAGGGCATTTGCATAGAAAGAATATTTAGTCTGCATAAGGTCAAGTGCATGTGTAAGTCTTCGAATGACTGGGATATAAATAGTCAGTATATTTGGCTATTTAGAACACCATTGCTCATGCATGCCTATCAATTTCAGTAAACGTTTTGTGCATGCAAGAGATATAGGGTCACATTTCAAATGATGTCAGTGAGGGCTCCAGAAAGCTTTGAAAAGCTGCACAACTTGACACGTGTAGAAACATTTGACTTGCTGCCTCATTTATTTTTCTCCCTCTGCTTCAAGGCAAACTGACACATTTAACTATTCTTCAACATTTATTTTTTCCCCAGTAAGTTATATGGTCATTTACCTGATTAAGTTTCTCCAAGTAAATTTTAATAGTTTTTTTTCCCCCACAGCAAAGGTGAGTTTGACGGTTATGTAAGGCAGAGGCCAGCCAGAGCCTTGCCAGTACCCCTCAGTCCTGGCTTTCAACACAGTTGTTATTCCAGTAATGTCTCTCTCTCTTAAGCTCTGGCTGCCAACTCTGTTCAAATGTGTGGTGGTTTTGTGCTGTGGGCAAAGAGCCACCAAGACTGAAGCTAGATCCATGAAACTCATTTCGTGGCTAAATGCCGATTTCTTTAACCATAACTCTCCATAGGTAATAAACAGTGGAAATATGCCACAAAGCAGCTTTTCTTTTTTTTTTTTTTTTTTTGCAGGAGAGAGGGGCAGGTATTTCTCTGCATTGCCCCAAAGCAACAAAGTTATGTTGTAGTAGTCTTGGGATGAAAAAAAAGGTGTTGTTCCCCCCTCCCCCCTTTTTTTTTGTTTTGTTTTGCTTTTTTTTCTTGGATGAATTTTAAATGGCTATTTGTGAGGAAACTACTTTTATTCCAAACAAGGGTTCATCTATCTGCTTCTGCAACGATTAAGTCTGCACAAAAAGTGAAACAAAACTCACTCGCATTATTCCTGTCTGTGTAGAATTTACAATAATGAAAAGAAAGCACCTCAGCCATTTGCCATGGGGCGTCTGGAAGTCTTTTGTTTTCATCTTACTAATTAGCTCTATAAGGAGAGGACAATTCACAATTCCCCTGGAAAAATCTCTGCAGACAGCAGGGTTGGCCAGCAAGAGATGTGAGCTCTTCAAAATCTACCTAGCATTTCAGAAAGGAGTAAAGACCACATCCAGTGGGGGAAGACTGGTTACTAGAGTAACAAACTAGATAATTTGCTTTTATCATCCATCCCCTAACTCCACTGTCATCAGTAAGGTTGAATGGACTAAAACTGAAGGGATGATTTTATTTGATATGTTTTATGATGAGTGCAGCTGCCTACTTTCTATACAGCAAATATAAGGATATCCGTATCTATTCTGTGTAAACTGGTATTTATTTGTATGCTGAAGTTTCTCTTCTGGTTGGCAGACCTTTTTCCTTCTGTACTAATCCTAGAGCCTGGTATGGAAGAACTATTCTTACCAGGATAAATTCATAAAACTTGGTTCTCTGCCACGTGCAGGTTACTAAATTAACTAGTTAAGATGTGAGAACCAGTTAAGTTGCCTTAACTTTGGACTCTTCCAAGCTGGTATGCAATTCTTCCCAGCAGAGTTAATTAGCTTAGGCATCCAACCAGCAATTTTCACAGCAAACTAACCCAATTATCTCTGCATGATATGACATTGTGTCATGTCTGAGCCCAGAATATGTCTGACTACATATGGGAAAAATTAACCACAGGTTGTGCCATTCAAAATAGCAATGTGTGCTCTAGGGAGGGGGATAGTTCCCTTCTGCCCTTCATAATATGAATAGCTGGACTAATAACCATATAGTAAGTACTTTGTTATATGCTCAATTTTTGTGCCAACTAGCATTAGTCTAATTCAAAATCATTACAAGAAGAGGGATGGGGAGTCCAGGGTTCTAACTTCCAGAATATACATAAAGCAAAAGCTTTTTGACATCCAGTTCAGCATTATCTGGAAATTTTGTGATGCTTGAATGCACAATTCAACAGCTCCAATTTAAGCAGAAAAGTGCAGATTTTCTGCCTTGCACTGGAAGTGCTGATGAAGTGCTGAAGTACCGGTGGCTCTGGAGAGACTTGGAGATTCAAGGGAAATCTTTGACAATACATTTTTATCAAGTGTGGTATTTTTATGATGTGTTAATATACTACTTCAGCTTCTCATTGTACTTAAAAATTTATTCTTGTTCGTAAGAAGAGAGGAAGCTTTTCTCTTCACATTTTTTCAAAGGACAATGGATGTGCAAGGAAGTTTAAAGCCTTAGCCAATGCCAAGCCAAAGCCAGCCAACGCTTTACCTAGTATAGCATATAGAAGTGTAAAGAAACAAGCACAATGTAAAACATAAGAGGGAGGACATAATTTTATGTAGGAACTTTAGTACACATAATTACACTGATATGAAGCATATCCTGGGTAGAGTACAGAGTTATTATTTATCATATCCTCAGGAAACACTGCTAAGTGACCATTTAATTGAGTTGTTCAAGTTATTTCTCACACTTGGGTTATAATTATCCAGCACTCCAATACTAAAAGATGAAGCATTAAACTGATTCTTTTGCTCTTAATCTCAGGTTGAATGATACCTAGTCAGACCATTGAAAAGTTACCTCCTTTCACTGCAGCTGCTGTAAGCATTTAGGCTTTATCTATTATTTCAATTTTTTTTCAGTAGGAAGATAGAATAAGAATTTCACTGCAAACTACTATTCTTCACCTTTATAGAAAAAGAACCTCATCCACAAAGTCCATGTTATCTAAAAGAATGTGGACTTAGAGTAGCATTATTCCAAAAATCTTTAAGTTTGAAACTAACCCAGAAGCGATAATGTAACCCAAGTACACACCTTTTATGACAAAACCAGCTGTTTTCATTTTAGAGGACTGCTTGATAATGTACAGTTCCAAGTACGGATTGGTCTTGCATCAAAGACCCTTGAAGAAATACAGCCAGTACTCCAAGTTCCTGTGTTTCTTTTCTTACTAAATAATTCTTCTCTTGCAGTTACCGGGACTTACCCTCTAGATTTTTGCCAGCAAAGTGTCATTGTTACAGTAAATGACAGCACAACTGTCTCAGCACATTTCAAAGACTGTGCAGTCAAGAAAGATGTCCCTCTCTGAAGGCACCTTGTGCTTTGTTCACTAGTTACATCCACAGGTGTTATAATGTCACCGTTGCACTGCTCAGTGACAGACTTTGTCTTTTGTTCCCTTGGAAATTAAATTACCTTGTAAAATATGAAATTGAACACTGCATTGTGCATTCAGCATGAAGTCTTAGACCTTTTAGGTTGGATGATTTCTGCCTCCTGATCTTCTGTACGGAGTTCAGTATGAAATAAGAGGTACCAGAATGGACATCCTCTGGCTTGTAGCACCACCAGAATCACATGCATTTCTGTGACAAATCAAGACAACGGAGTTTGTGTCTGGTGGTTGCCTTCAGAGTAACCATATCATGCTAGTTCCTACTTCCCATACCTCTTACAGAGCCAGTTGTAGGATATGCACTTGCACTTAGAATAATCTCAGCTTGGTACATCAGTTTGGATTCCTTGGGGTGAAATGCGATCACCTATATTATATATGACACTTCAGTCCTTAATTTGTTAGAGACACTGATGAATAATAATAGCAGGGGAAATATTTTTAAATATGAGAGATGCAATCTCTGAGGGTCAGTCAGACCTTTAGCATGACCCCATGGAGTCATTTTTACATTCCTAGGTGTTTCCTTATAGAGCATAGCATATGTTCTCATTCTTGCACATGAATATACTACAAGACATAGATAAGAATATATGTAATGGAAACAAGATCTTGTTCTGCTCACTCTTCCTAAAAAGTCAGTTGCACTAAGGATGACATCAAACTCCCAAATTTGGACTTACCTGTTACAAAATTACCAAACAAAATGATGAACCAACCTGTGCAAACAACTTAAATCTTCATGTCATTTTTTTCATAAAGTCATAGAATCATAGATTCATTAAGGATGGAAAAGAACTCTAAGATCATCAAGTCCAATCATCAGCCCAACATCACCATGCCCACTAAACTACGTCCCGAAGTGCCACATCAACACGGTTTTTTGAACACCTCCTGTGTCTTCACCACTTCCCTGAGCAGCCTGCTCCAATACTTGACCCCTCTTTCAGTAAAGAAATTTTTCCTTATATCCAGTTTAGAACTTTTCCTAATGCAACTCGAGGCCATACATTTTGTTCTCAACTACTCTCCCCCCTTTTCTCTTGCCTAATGGTTAATAACATTTGCATGGGCATAAGTTCCTTAGAACTGCAGTATTATGAACTCAATGGTATTTAAGCTGTAGATTATAATTGGCATGATAAAGGATCACAAGTGTATCTTTTCTGTCAGCTTGTTCCATTGAGAATCTCTAACCATGGATCATTGATGCAACAGATCATTATGGCCCATTGTGTCAGTTCATCTGTTGGGATCTGTGCACTATAAGCATGACAGATTTCCTCTGCAGCAATTATAGTCTATTGTGACAATAGGATTTAATGAATATAAACAACAAACCACATAATCTGTTATTACAGAACACAGCTATGCACCCAGATGGAAATTAAGTTCCTAGATATTGCCAGTTGCAGTTTTAAAATTTGTGACTATTTCAGTCTTTGTGTTATTAGAAGCAATGCTCTAATATACAGCATACATTTATCTCAACCCTGGCAGGTGAAAGATCTTCAGAATTTAAAGCTTAATCCTGCAAGTGTTCTGTGATTTTATTTTTTCTGAGAAAACATTGTCTTTTAGGGCTTTTTTTCCTGTCTTTCACTGTGATATTAATTGTGCTGTTAATGTTTCAGTAATAGCACTGAAGATGAAACAAATACAATAGAATTAGTTACAGAAATTAATGAAACATACCTGTATTGTTTCCCAAGAATAGACATTTCTGCTTAATATTAATTTTTACAGATGAAGGGCAAAGTGCTACACTGGTGCAGATCTGTAAAATCACAGTAACTGATGCAGCCGAAGGTTTGACATAGAGGCATTTGGTATGTATTATATGAAATTCATACTCCTTTTCAAAGTACATAAATGCTCTCTTACATTAAAGGTGTGTAGTCTACAAAAGTTCACGTTTTCCAACAGACCTATTTTTAAAATCTGGTTTGATTACAGAGATTTTCAGCTTTTGAATATGAACACCTCAAAGATCATGATTATAGTGTTGGTACAACTATATTTTCATTCATGTAGATGGGCACTGCTGCAATATATGTAGAGAGAGAGATATACTCTTTGTTTAAGTAACTGAAATTCATCATAAAGAATAAATTAATAAGGACTACTTGTGGATGAGCTGTCTGCATGCCATTGTGGATCATCACAGCCCTTATCGTGTACTTTTGAGAAGAAATCCCCAATTAAACATATTTATACACGTTTATATCAAAAGGGGAAAAGACTCTTACCCTTACCTAGCATGCGAACACATTTGGCAGTCTGGTCAGGACTATCAAATGAGATTTCTCCGCACCTCTGGAAAAAGAAAGAATATGTTTAGTTAAAGGCTCTGTGATAGTATTCCTGTCCTTGTACTCTGGTACCTCTCTTTATGTTTGGCACTAGAGATATTCAGAGACACATTGTTAAAAATGTCAAAAATCAAAAGATATTCAAGTAGCCAAAGTTTGAGGGAGAATGGGCATCGCTATTGTACAAGGATGGGTCAACACTATATTCAGGTTATTTACCAAAAAACCTCAAGGTAACACCTATTATCTTTGTATCTATGGCTTAAGCTACTGTCTTATCCACGTCACAGTTTGTTAACATCGGACTCATTTACACAGGAGGCCTTGTTTACCACTGGTAGACACTGCAGCCCTTTGTAGTATACTGATCAGAATATAAAAGCATTGGATTGTTTTCAAAGAGAAGACATCAATTTTGAGTTCTTTCTACAGACAAACATGTCAGTTTAGCTGCTAGGAGGAACATAATTGATGTGGCTCATTGGTCTAATGCAGCTCCAATTATAGTCAGCGTGAGGATCCCACTCAATTCAGTAGTGTTTGCTTCAGGTGCTACAAAAATCTTTTCAATTTTGTATTACTACATTCAATATTTGTGATAAGAGTCTAAGGATAGCCTCATATTTTATAGGTAAAGCTGGTCTATACTTTATTATCTACATATTTATGCTTCTGGTATCTGTGACGAAATGGGAATAAAAGCACAGTGGTTCAAATCTGGAAAAATCACTGAAAGCTATCCATTTACCTTCCTCTTTCTCTCTCTTACGCAGTTTCACTTTTTCAGCACCTATGGCTTTCTCTTTCACGTAAGACAAAGTTGTTAGTACCATCTTTTTTTTTTCTTAATAAAAGTGACATTTACAGAAAATATTAAAACCTACAAAGGAGTAAGGTACGTAAAATCCCAGAACTTCAAAGAAGATGAACCGCAGCAACAGTTTTGTAAATGAACAACACATTTGGAACTCACTGTTTTTAAAATAGCCTTCACCTCCCTCACACCGAAATAAACACAAACAAACAAAAGCCCATCTCCCACACAGAGTCTTTCATATATCAGTGCATCTAAAAACAGCAAACATATGTCTGTATTAACCTTCCTAGGTGGGAGCACATACTACTGAAAGATTGCAAAAGAAAAACAACACACAGCATTTTGAAGTTAATTTTGTGAATGCTCTTATACCAGCTCCCTGTCAGGAGACATAGAAGTTTGCTTTTTATTCTTCTACGGAGAATATTAAGGCATGGGAACCTTTTCACAGAAATCTCCCAGCTTCTTCATCATGATCATAACTATACTTAAGTGAACATGGATGTAAGAAAGCACTTCAAAACTCACTGCCCGCCTCACCTCTGAATTTATGCCACTCCTTGAAAACATTAGGTTACTTTTTATTTAGACCCTCTGATGTATTTCATGTTCCAGACATTTTTTATATAAACACTACATTTCAGGCTGGCAAACCATGTCTTGCAATATCTAGCAATACTCATCAGTCCTAGTGTTATGAAACTGGGAAAACAACTAATGTTCCCCAGAGCCCACTAACATCCCACAGGATCCATTGTAACAATGGATGAACTTTGAAAACTTTGCAAGTAAGATTCAGCTAACTGTATACAAGTTCATAGCCCTATCTGAATCCCCATAACCTCTGCAACCCACAGCACTGGCTACAGTAGTCAGTGTAGGAGATTTTTCACTACCACCACTGCAGCTGGAAATACCAAGAGAAAAAGCTTCTGCAGAAATTTAATTTCTGATGCCAGTAAAAGCTCATAGGTACACATCAAGGGAATGAAAAATAAGCTGTTACCAAACTTCTCAGAGCATCTGAAAAAGACTTATTTGGATCCTGGATGTGTAAAGTGGACTCATTTTTGCTCATAGAGTTGTTTGGGCATTTTTGCTGTTAGCAGAAGTTTTCCATGAACAAGCAGTAAGGAATGACTTCAAGATTTAATCTTTAGGATTAAACTGAGACTTTGCCACCACTGCTACAAATTCCTGCCAGAGACGGAAAAGGTTCTCCTGTACTTTTCCTGGCCCGGCTTATTTCCCTTTCTGGTATGGGTTTCTTCTGCTTGCTTGCATATCAGGGCTGCTACTGAGAGATGAGGCCAAGAGCCCCTCCAGTCCCCATCCATGGCCAAACTAGTCCGAAAGTAATTGCTCATTCTCTCCTGAACGTTTCTCATTTAGCTACAGAGTCACTAGTGCATCAGGAATAGAACAGGAATAGGAATTTAATTTTTAATTTCAACCGGTCAGAAGGCAGGAAGAGGAATAATATTGGACATATCTGCTGCACATTTTCAGACCTGTGCAGCAGGTCACTGTATTTGTCTGTTGGGGAAGCTGAGAGAAAAATATGACATCTCTTTTAAAGACTGGCTAAAACAGTCTCTAGAAACTTCTTGTGGTATTCATAGGAGTCAAGTCAGGAAGATGGTATCACTTTTCTGTTTCTATTTTAGACAATAAGAATATCAATGATGAGCTCTAAAGACCAAACACATTGTACGGTTAGGAAAAGCAATGAACTGGAACAGGAGAGCTGTCTCTGAACTTTATTTCTTGAAATCTATGATAGGGATGGATTCATAGCCTTGACCTATATTTAAAGTTCATTAAAGCTGTGACTCTAAACTACAACCAATCATGTTCTTGGATCTAAATGCTCCCTGAGTTTGGGATGTTTTAAATCTCAGTTTGGGTTTCATAGTTAGGAATACTACAGCAATGGTGGGACTGGCTCTACCTATATATGATATATAGGTGAGTTTATAGAGGCAGCCCTGCTGAAAATAATACCATCGAGTTTTGCTTCCCCTGAAGGGCAATGATGCATATTCCTCTGAGAGAGGTTTTATGTTGAAAATCTTCAGACCACTGCTGTATTTGGAAGGGGTCAGACTTAACGAACAAGTGTGTAAATACAAGTAAAATAGGCCCCTCCAAATCTTCATTATACCTCCATATCTCTTAAATCACCGAATTCTGGACGAGACTGTGTTTTGTTTTTTTTTTTTCTTTCTGGAAAAGAGGAAAGTATAGTTGCTTTGAGTTAATAATATTTTCACTAATATAGACTTCTTTCCACATAGGATTGCAGCCTGCCATTCATTATGCATTTGAGAAAGAATTTATATAAGAATATATACCCTCAACTCCCTTTTCTAAGATCAGACACATGCCATGATGTTGAGTCTGTTACTGTTACCAGCTGAAAGCTGGTAAACTAGAATGGGTCTTACAAGTCCCCAGTGGAAAAAGAGACCAAATCTTGGAGCAGCTGAAAGTGAAGCTTAAAAAAACAAAGAGAAAAAAAAGAGAGTTGCAGAGAATAGGCCTGAAAGGACATGATATTCAGAAGGAATGTAACATGAACTCAGGTCCTTCAATAGGATTTGTAGATTGGAAATTTTGAAGCCAGCCTGATTGCCTGTAATGGCCCAGTACCACCTGTCAGAAAAGGGAAATATCCTGGTATACAGACATTGTCCTCTGTAGGGAAAGACTGTGCTGAAGGAGGGTGCTTTTACGTAAGTAACCTCTTTGCAAGATACTATGAGGAATACACAGGAAAATAGGATGTCTTCTGTGAGGATCCTTGTGCCAAAACAGCGTAAGTAAAACTGCAGAAATGTAGGACAAAACTGGCAGGAAAAAAGTTCATGCAGAGAGCGAATGGAAAAGTCTACTCTAGTCATTTCTACTAATGCAGTAATGCATCTCATATTACTTCTCTGGTATTACATGGTCATTCATAGGTTGGGTTTCCATTTCCAGCATGCCTGGGCTCACACCACCTGCATTTGAAGATCTGAGATCAACAAACAGGGTGCGTATACTCCAGACAGAATATGCTCTTAGGGGGTTTTTTCTTCCTTTTTTTTGTGTTGTGGAGAAAATTTTATCTATGAAAAAAATTTTTTTAGAAGTCATTCTATTCAACTTTTATCTGTATGGTAAATTAAAGCATTACACGTTTTAAGAAGAGAGATGAAAATCAAGTAAATGAAACAAACAGGGCTAAATTTTTGTCATTTATGACAAAACTCAGCAAGTAAAGGTCTGAAAGTGTTTGTCATGAGAACTGCAGTAAATTACATGTTAATTCTCTACTTCTTAAATGCATATAATTAACATTTAACTATTTTAGAAATTTTAGTGTATAGTGTTTTAAAAAAATAATAAGTATTCTTGTGCCATGAATTTTGAACATGCACAATTCTGACCTTTTTAAGCTGCAGGCAACAAATTTTGAAAAGTCAGCACAGTCAGTTAAAAGGTTATTGGAGTAGGAACCGTATTTATAGACTTCTTCACTCTCTTCTGTTCTGTTCTGCAGATCCTAAGTATGATGTTCAGCACATATATCTCTTTCAATATTGCAATAATCAATAATGTACTAGATATACATGGTCAACCAAATATGAAAATAAAGGTTGGATAATTTTCTTTTTGCAGGAGGTGACAGGTATTATTATACCTCCAAATAGATGAGATATGTTAATTGCACATTTATTGCATACTAAATACTTTTTAAGGATCCATCTAATTTCTTTTTTAAAAATAATCTTGTTAATATTCTTTACTCTTACCAGTAGTAGAAAGAACTGGATTGTGGGGAACAACATTTTTTGGTAAAATATTTTAAACGATTTTTTAGTTTTTTGATTTTTTTTCTCAGAGTACTTCATGTAATTTCTTATTCCTTTAGAATCTGGAGTTAAAAGATATGCTATTAGACACAAATGATTAAAAGAATTTAAGGCAGAACAAAGACCTTCTATAGCTCATTGGAAAAATGGATGATCTCAGAGCTAAATAATGGCTACTGTTATTCATATTTCTGTTTTCTTGTCATGATCCTTTCTCTATCACCTTTAAAAAGTACTTGAATAAAGTCCCCTACTGTGTAAAAGCATCATTCTAATTGCCTAAGGCTTGTTAGCTGTAAAGTGTGTTAGTGTGAAAAGCAATACTTAACTGGCCACTCATATAAATAGCTGAAAATTATGAGCAATATTTCACAAGGAGTCAGGCCTCGTGCTCTTTGTTTTCAGACTGGGAGGGCATTCAAGGTGGATTCATCCAGAATGCTGATGAAATGCCAGAGTGTAGGAACTATAGGATTTCCAATGCCTTCTTACGCTTGTGGTAATTCCAGTTCTGTCTCTCCTCTCTTACAGGGACGAAAGAAAGTAAAGGAACTACCAGGGCAGACTCACATATGTAATCTGTCCTGTCTGTAGCATTTTCACAAGCACCTCTGCCAAAATGAACGCTTTGTAATAATATCTGTTAGTGATTAAATAAATGTTTATGTAAAACAAGGAAGTTCTCTACCAATACTCTGCGTAATCTTGAGATGCACTTAAATGTCAAATAATTCTGAATTTGTCTGAGTCTTTACCCCATGGCCTTCATTGGACTTAGTGAAGGAAATTAAGCCATTGTTTTTATTCGTTCAGAGACAAAATATTCTTTTTTCTAAATCACTCTTTATTTTAAATTTAACATTTAATCAATGTTCTCTAGAGTGAATGACTGCAAAAAGTCCATCTGTTCATATGACCTTGAATTGCCAACTCTGAATTCTTCAAGGACTTTACTTAGTCTTTCCTATATGAAAGTATATGTATAATGAATAGAATTTGAGAATTGCATATATAAACATTCCCATTGGTAGCAAATACCACTGGAATCTTTCAGTTAATGAAATTGCCCAAGGTTTATAAAAAATGTGGTTGTTTACATGTTACCTCCCCAGGCCTTATTAACAGTTGCCATAATGATTACAGATTATACTTACCTGAAAATTTAGACCTACATTTGGCAAGTTAAGTGTTCCACAAAATTGGGCTGCAAAAAAGAACATTTATATTGAACTGTCTATGCATTGTGTGTGTGCCCACTCATTTATAAACGTGGTGTAATCACAGCATACTGACAATTGCCCTTAAAATACTGTTAGCAGCCAGAATGCTACATTCGCTGCTCTTCAAATTACTACTATTACATTGCAATTACTGCAGCTATACCATATTTTATGGTTAAAATTTCCAGCTTCCCTACTTAGTATCAGAACTAAGGCATACTTAAACTGGAAATTTGGGGTTCTGTTAACGTCTGGATGATTTTCTGCAGAGCAGAATAACTATGTCTGAGTAGACTTATTTGGAGAGTTCCTCCCTTCCCAAGCTTTCCCAGTGAAAGTTTCTTTTCCCTCCAGGAGGTTCCAAATGGTGCTCAAATAACCTTTCAACACTGTCAGTGTTGATCTCCAGCAGCACCTTGGTAATGCCTTTCATTCTGGAATTTACCATGCTGTAGACCCTCAGCTAGTCTGAACAGAAGACACAGCAAAATAAGGAAATACAACTAGATTGAGCAATTGTTCCCAACCAATCATTTTTGCCAATAGTCAGCAACTTGTTTGTGGGCTAAATATCCCAAGGTGAAACTTTAGGCAGTTCATTTCCTCACAAACCTGTGATTTACTGTGGTTAAGAGTGGTTTGAAATGGATTAATGTTGCTGGAAAATGGGTACAGCAGTTTAACTGCTTTGTTTTCATCCTCCATTAAGGAAAAAAGTTTAAAGGTGTGTGAGTTCATTAGGGAGGTGCCAATAGCCCTGCCCACCCTGCCCTCCCCCCCAAGAGTCTGTCAGTGTTTCAATATGGCATCCCTGCTTTTAATTGTTTGTAACATGGGCACCAGGAACCAAATCACAGTCAAGTGCGCATTAACATGTGAGGCACCACTTGTAGGCGTATTCTGAGGGGCTGCTGTCATGCAAGAAATGTTAAAAAGCAGACTAATTTTTTACTCTCATGGGATGAATCTGTATTACAGTTCATTTTTTTTAGTTTACATTTTAAAGAATGTAAAACCTCTGTATCGATCCTCCCACCACAGACCAGTTCTAAGTGGGAGAGAAGATGGGAGGAAGATATAAAAACTAGGGAAAAGGTAAATTCATTGTCTCTATTTATTGTTGCTCTGATGTGAAACATCAAAGTTGTCTGTATTTAAAAAATTTCTGGACCGCATAATTGTCTTTCTCTCTCCTCTGAGTTGCAGAGCTGGGCTGTTCTCCTAGCTGCTTTCTATGGTCACTGCCATTTTATCTTTGACTTTCTATTGAGATACCTAATGGGAGTAGAATAGGATTAATTTTTAAAAATGTAGGTATCCACCTCAACCACATTTTTCTCACATATATCCCACTGATCTACTGGATCAAACCAAGGGTCAAAGCCTTAGAAGTACAGTCTGACACATCACCTTTTACAAGAAGAAAATCAAAGGTATGTAGGAGAACAAAATCTCCTGAATAGTCTCCTTGGTCTCCTCAGGCTGTTCAGAGCAACATGAAATAAATTTTGGTACCTGGTTATTTTTGTGTGCCCACTGCCTAAAGTAGGTTTTGCATACAAAAGCACAGTCTCAGAAAGGACAAGAAGTCTGAGTGCTGGTAAGTTAACTCATGTGTTGGGTTCTTCCTGCCTAATACCTGAAATAAGACTCTCTTTCTGAACACTTTCTGAGTGTTACTAAGAACTGCTTCCCTAAGCCTTGGCACACACTGAGGCAGTACTCTTTCATCCTTCCCAGGACTTAATTTTTGGATATGGTGGGAAAAACCTATGCCAAAAGCATACTGGTAAGGAGGTTACCTGCTCAGCAGTTCACTGCTTTCACTCAACTTTTGGCATAGATACAGACCTAGGTAACAAAGCTAACACTAGACCAGGCGTGTCAAACTCATGCCTGTGGGCCGAATACGGCCCTCCACCTTGTTTTATCTGGCCTGGGACCTTGTTTCTACTCAGTGGCAGTGCCAATCTTCTTGCCCCTCTGCTCCTGCCAGCACCGGTCACGTGTGCAGGAGCAGGAGAATGGCGGGAGCTGTGAGTTTGACACCCCTGAACTAGACCAACAAACCAAGAAGGAGAGACTTAGAGGTCAACTCAAAACATACATGTGGAAGAACTAGTCAAATAGACAGCTTCAACAGAAGTGAAAATAGACCACTTAAAGATAGAAGACAGGAAACTCTTCTTCCCTAGTTCCTCACTTGTGCACCACACATTTGGGTCTGCAATGACTGCAAAATTTGTCATCTGGATAAAAGTGAGATTTTTCCTTTCTGTTCTCTCTCTTTCTCTCCTTGCTCCTTCCCTAAGGTGAGTTTGTTTGATGTCTGCCATCCATCAGGGACTCTGCAAACAAAACTTTGAAGGGAAAAAATCCTTTCTGCAACACTGTGTCATCTCATGATGCCCTAAGGGAACCTTTACTGTCCCATCTAATGTGCAAAGTGTACACAAACAAAGAATGTCCTCAGGCTTTTTTTTCATTAGATACTTAGGTGATTTCAATGTGTCACAACATGAAACCCTTACTTCAGCTGGTATCTCCTGTGTTTATCAACAACCACTTATAACTTTACTCCCAAGTTTAATTCTGGTTACCTTCTCAAACATTTTGAGCTCTTTGGCCTTATTATTGAGCTCTTGGTACTTATTATTGTACTCTTTTGACACTAAAAGAAATCTTAATATATAAGCACTATATTCAATTGTTCTGTACCAATGGGCTGATACAAATTTTTGTGGGCATCTGGCTAGCATGTCACTAAGCACATACTTTAAAATTTGGCATCAATGGTAGCCTGTCAACACATGCTTCTACAGTCATGACTGTTAATTAGAACTGCTCTGCTATTAGTGTAGTTCAGAAACGGAAATCAAAGAGAAACCCTAAATAACCATAGGACTGCAAAAATGACTTTCAGAACTTCGAGTACAGCCAGTACACATCACATTTCTACATACAGAACATATGGAGCTAAAAACCAGCAAATGTTTCTTCGACAGGAAAAATTTGCATTTCAAAAATTGTCATGTTAGATATCGGGGAAGAGCATCTTCTGCGTTCAAAGAAAGCATCATTGATCCTAACATATCTGTTGGAGAACTTTCAAACTGAGATTAATGACATATCGAGAGCCATACAAATGCCGTTATGGTCAGGAAACACTTAGATGCTACTGAAATAATCACTGTGAACATATTCCAGATACAGGGAAGTCCATGGGTTTTGGACATAGTTGTTACAATTCCCAAGGTTACAGGAATTTGGAGCAATGCTAAGAAGACTTATTTTCTCCCTTTAAATAACTCACATAAGTATAAAAATTCTTTTGGAGTTTTGTTGGTTGGTTGGGGTTTTTTTCTTTTTTTTTTTAGTTCAAATCATCAGTTCAAACCAGGTGGATTGCTGGGAAGTGCTGCACAAAGCTGCTCTTATCTGTTTTCTCACTTCTCAACAGATTCTGATTATAATCTCTCTTAGGCAAGACTGCATGTATGCCTATCCTTGAGACGGTAAAAGGACAAAGGCCCTGCAAATGTTACTTTGACTTATGGTAAAACACTTCATAGTGTATTGCATAAGGAATGAATTGCCCAGGTAGTTTGCTTCTTCTCTTGCAGGCATAAGACCTTCTGAAGGGCATCTTGATTCCACACACTAAAGCTATAAAAGCATTTCATTCTAAAGAGGCTTAGACTGCAGAAACAACTGGAATAAAAAACTTCAAAAGAAGTCCATGGGAACAAAATGTCCCCTAGGTTTGGACTCAAAGTTTTCTTGAGCTGTCAATAACCAGTCTAGAGAAAATAAAACCATTGCAGTTTTGTAGCTACCTATGACTTTCATAATCCTATTTTGCAAACAGTTATTCAAACAGGTCTAGAATGATATTAGAGAGCTCACTTCTGTGTATAAGATCCTGAGCGTATTGGAGGGTAGAATACCTGTGAAGTTACCCTATTGCAAACACTTTGCCTGTCACACTTTTTTTTTCTTAGTAGCTTTTTATTACTAAGAGACGTGAAAGTATTTTAGACGTTGTTTTGAAGAACTGAAGAGACAACACCTACTTTATGGAAGCTAAATGAAGGTTAGCAAGGGATTTTGTTGAACATAGTTCTCTCCCTTCATCTGGATTTACTTTCTGAAGATAAATTCTCTTGAAGAGATATATTTTCCTGTTGTGTGTATTGAACCTTAAATATTTTGCAAAAATGGCAAGGCCATGTTTCCTGTTACTCCTTATTCAACTAGATAAATAGTGCTTTTCTGGGGGGAAACTGAAAATTGTACTTAATGTGGAAAAAAATCCCAAACTCTTAACTTTTTGTCGTCATGGGAATAAGCTTACATTGTCTTTTCGCCTGGTTTTGCTCCTATCTTCCACTCTTAGCTGCCAAAGTCAACATGGTGAACATATTACCGGTGCTTTTTCCATCATATATCCCTTGCTTGTCTGTACAAAACCAGACAATGCCTTTGATTTTTAGTGCTAACTGATTTGATGCTGACTAATAAGCATGGCATTATTTCTATTCAGCCTTATTGACATATGTTTGAATTTGTTGCTGTAGGTGTATTAAGCAATGTGACTAATGTCTACCATATATAGTTTGTTCTTTATCTGGTCCCCCAAGACAAAAACCGAGTGTACAATGCAGCATTTCCTTTTCAAAAGATTTTATTTTTGGATGTGTTTGTTTTTGTCTTGTGCTATTGAAGTGTGACCGTTATTACATATTGATGTTAAAGATGGGATTGAAAAACAACTCCTAAGATCTATTGGTTTTTAGGTTTGTCTTTAATTTTTACATTATAGGCTTCAGGAAAAATAATTCACTCTGTATATTTTCAGACAACTGCTGAGATTCTTAGTGTCTGAGTTATTGCTTTAAACTAAGTCTGTGTTTCAGTAGAATATCTGTTTTAAAAAATTCCCCAAAAATTAATGTCTACATCATATTTACAACTATGGTGGGCTTTTTTGAATATCGCTTGAGGGAAATGACCTCTAGATTTTTAAATTCATAAAGGAAGAGAGGTGGAATTTTCTAGAGATAGATTTTGACCACCTGATTATGGAGAAAGGCTGGATGCCTCTCTTCATCATTTAAATTTAGAAGGATTTAGCTGACTCTGTAAGCATAAATATCTGTTTTACATTTGGACCCTAAATCTGTGTTAATCCTCAAAGTTAATGGCTGGATTTGCACAACAGAAGATATATTCTCCCAGTTACCACATGACAGCAATGTGGCTGTCAGGTAAGCAGAAATGAGGAAGCTGATCACCGCGTGATGTGGGATGTCCAGAACATTTGGTTATAGAGGGACTTGTCGTAATTAATAAGGCCAGCATGGGCTGTTTAATGATCCTAGATTCATGCACTTTTGTGAATGAATTAAAAAGATGGTTTTAGTACTGCTTGGGTCATAGTTATTAGGACTATTTGACCACGTGAGAAGAGTACATGTTGAAAAGCACAGCACAGCTGTAAGGCTGACAAAGAGCTAGTGGAAATTATGTTATTTTCTTCACAGTAAACAGAGTATCTTTTCTCAAGCTATGGCTAAATTCTGTTATTTTCTGTTAGGTTTAAAGAAATGATAAAGCAGTAGAGAAAATAATGTCTCCATTTTTCCAATTGAATTTTGTTATATGCCTTTGCATATACGTAACGTATAGAGTTTTTAATGAACTATAAAAACACAGTTATAGTTTGTTGGGGGTAAAGGTCACTGACTGAATTATACTTCACGGGAAGCAGTGGTACATTTAGAAGCTGTGCTGTGCAGTGATTGAGAGAGAGGAACAGAAGCACTTTCCATGTCAGAATCTGAAAGCGTATCTTAGTAAAAGTTCTATTTTTAAAACATTACTACATTATTATGGTGTCTGTATTATTTACATTTGGCATTTGTGATTCTTCACAAACGAGTCACTGTTTCCCATATATTGCAATATGCCTGAGCTGCAAAACTCTGATAAAAATGTAAATATTATAAGTGGAACACCTCTACCACTTTTGAAAGAAAGAACAATTGATTTTTTTTATAGTAGCAATTAGAAACTTTTAAAAAAATATTTTCCTACCATTTACAAAAATTCTATTGAAACAGAATTTACACAGTAAATAAATAAGGAAGTTATATCTAATTATCTTGGCTGACTTTATTTTTAAAACTGAAAGATACTGTACTTTTTATGTCACATGATCCTAATTAAGAACACAGGTGCTGTTCGGTGCAAACAAGTTTTTTAATGGAAGTGTGTTGGGTTCCAATTAAAAGAGGTTTTGACGTGCTTCCTGTTTATGTGAAAACACATGAAATTTGCTTTTGAACATAAACTGTTGTAGCTCAGACACATTTATATCATGCAGGCAAATGCATTTCTATTATTTGAATGTTGGCAATACAATGCTAACCTACTGACTGAAATTACTGCAGCAGACCTTATGCTGAGACTGAAATAGTGGAATGAGTTTTTAACACATCCCTGGTGTATCTGTGATTTTTAAAAAAATTTTTTTCAGTTCTTTCTGGTTTTATTTACAATATTATTTAACATTCCCTTTGAGGCAGGCTAAGTTTTACAGTTAGATACTGTACAGATGGAAAATGGAGGAAAGGATTGATTACACAAACTTGCTAAAGGTCACCAACCCACTGAAAGAGCAGGGAGAAACATTCCAGTTGCCTCAAGTTCTGTCTGCTATTTCTTACAGTAACGGTATGACTACATTTGTTCTATTGAGTAATAGATGAGTAAATACAGGATCTAATAGTGCAGACTGATGAACACTCTCATCTCATAAAGTCAAATGAGCAACTTAGGCCAGAAAAATCAGCTTTGAGGGGCAATATTTTGAAAACAAGCCTCACGGAAACACTGAAAAGATTTTATTTCCAAAAGGCACCTTGATAACTTAAGAGCACAGTTATTAAATCAACCCTATGCATGTTGACCGCTTCTTTTTTTCCCTTATGGGTTCTGTATGTAAGTGAATCAAGGACATACATGTAACACATTGATGGGCACGTGAGAGCTTCCATTTGTCTCTGACCTACAGAGGGAATGAAGACTCTGGCTAATTTATCTAAAGCTTATCACCACCGCCTCCACCTTCTCACTCCCCATCTGGAAGCCACTGGATGAATCCCTGGAGTATCAGTGTGAGCATTGCCAGCCCTGCACACCAGATAGTCTTTTCTGTGTTTGGCATTGACACATTCGTCTTGCATGAAGGTAATTGGATTTGTACAAAAATGTGAATGAACATAGAGATGAAAACTGCCTTCTCAAGACTTCCCTTCAAGGGGAAACAGAAGGGCTTGTGCTAATGAAATGACTGTTTCAGAATAATCAGGCTTTGTAAAAACCCACAAAACTGAAACAAAAGAGAATCTAATTCTGAAAACAACCACCAAACAAAAACTCCTTAAGTTAAAAAATCTCTGAGTAAGTATAATCTTCCCATCTGGGTGTACAGTAATCCAAGAGCAGGATAACAAAGTTATTGTGTGGGTTTTTCAATGTTTTTCTTGTGCTTGGTGTGGTATTTCACAACTGACTGGAGCCTCCTTCTTCAGTACCATTGGGAAACATCCATTGCAATATTAGATTCTATAAATGAAAAAAAATAACAGTTTGCCAGAAATCTAACTGCTGTAACGTAAGAAGTTGGGTCTTTAAGTAGCTCAATTTCCAGCCTTTGTTAAATTAACCTGCAGATGATAGACAGCCCTCTTCAGTCCCTGGAAATCATGTACCAGCTGAACTAGGAGATCTATTTACACTGGGCTAGTGCTGCTTAGAAATTCCAGCTTCCGCAGACTTCACTTGCCTTGTGAACTGAAGTGGACAACACTCGGCATCCCTCATGTACAGACAGATCAGGTGGCAGTCATCAGCCCAGATCCTAAGCAAGATGCAACCCTGCCTTTCTGGAGAGCAGAAAAGCAGTTTTCCTCTCTATGCCTAACTCCTAAACCACCATTACTGAATAAAACTACTGTCTTCCATTTTTTTAACCACATACAGGTTAAATAACAGGTCCTTTTCATCACTGAATGTCCACCAAAAGTCAAAGCCATCACACATCAGTGGCGTTCTGGACACTACCGCAATGACAGAAGTTCTCATTCAAGGCTGCCTATTCATCTCTACTAGGCACTAACTGCTTAGCTATTGCTGAACTGCTCTGATAGTGCTCACTAATAACAGCATCTTTCAATATGACATTGGCCAGCCCAGTTAATAATTTGAAGAATATTGGTTTTCCCACAGTATATGGCTTCATGTGAGAAAGCTCAGTGCTAAGGCGACCTCCCTTCTCAACATGGAGATTTGATATTGCTTGATCACACATTTATTTTTATCTGGAAACTATATAGAAGGGATTTAAAAAGACTATTGTAATAACACAGAAGCCCGGAAAAAGATTAAAAATGTGTCTTTCCCATGGAAAGGATGTTAATCCAGTATCAAAAAGTGTTTATAATGTGATATCTTTGGAAGCTTACAGATGTCACTTTACAATGGTGTGACAACTATGAAGGGTCTGACTGGAACCAAACAAAGCTGAAATTCAATGTCATCCTGCTTACCCTTTACACGTTATATCACACTAAAACAGGGAATTTCAAAACAGTGAATCGCTATAATCCCAGTGGGAAATCAAGGATGGAGAATTTCCTGTCCTTTGATATTTAAAACCAGAAATGCTCCTGTTTTCTTTCAACTTACTTTTATTGGTTTTGCATAATACTTGAAACAATACATAAAATAAATATTTTACAGTTTTGTTCCTGAACATTTCCACAAAACAAATACAAAATACCACAACCGTTTCTACTTTATTGACCTTCACCACAAGTGTCCAGGACATGAGATCCTCCACCCACCAGCCAGCAACATAAAGGATTAATACATTATTTTTAAAGGGAATTTCAGGAGCGTGCAGGACTTCTCGAGAACCCACAAGAAGAGATAACAGGGAAGATGTGCTGTTAGGTGTTTCTCCGACAATTTTTACCAAAAACACAGAAAACAGTGAAAACTCAAGGCTTCTTTTATAAAGAAGAACTATATATATATATATATACAAATATAGCTATAACGGGTACAATGTAGTAGTCACAAAAGTATATCTCTAAAGCTTTGTCTCTTTGAAAACTTTGTCTGACTGTAGTTTTGAATCCTGCCAGCCCGTATCTTACAGGCGTATCTGAGATCTGTCACTCAGCAAAAAGAAGTGATCTTACCTCGCCTCCTACAGAGAAAACTAACAAAACCCACCAACAGCCTTCATATCGAAACACTGATAATTTCGAAGTCTGCCAGAAAAACCCTTTATCCCATGCAAATCACAACAAAGTAGCTTTCCTTCCAGAGAGACTGTCAACAAACCTTAGAAGAAACACTTCTCATTGACCAGTCCATATCAATGGGTTATGTTCCAAAACATGCAAATTCCTAGATCTGTTGACCTTTTTCCAAATCAGAAAGTGTTAAAATATTCAAAATGAAATTAAAATGTTTTGCCCAGTATACAGGATGCACACAAACAAGTCCAAATTTACAAGTGAACTTAAGAACAAAATGCAGTCTCAGTTCTTTGATTCATTATGTGTAACCATCCTTCTGAAGAATAAAGCAAGTGATTGTTAGCACCAGCTCTACAATACAGCAGAAGTGGAGAAAGATCAAATCAGTCTTTGGAGAGCATTTAGAATAAGTGTAAGGACCTGAAACAAGAATTTAATTTCATACTTTTGTGAAAAGTACTTTCAAATCTCTCATAATCACAAATAATTAATACTTTGCTATATAGACTTTTTATGACAATTTCTAGGAGCTGATAAGTGCTTTCATCAGAGACAAAGTATTATCGGAAAAATTGTTCTTTGCGCAGATTTTTTTAAAACATCATTATTTTCTGAATTTCCAGGTTCGACATAAAGGCTTTGTCTATACTAGCAAATCAAGAATATCGGAGGCTATTCCCTGTCGATGAAGGCAACTGGCACAGAATATTTCACATCCCTTGTATTAAATTCTCTCAGTGCCCAAAAAGTGGCTGCAATCAAAATGTTACTGGGTGCCTGGCTGGTTCAAACTCCTCAAACTGTACCAAGAATCCTTTGGAAGAGTACTAGTCAGTCCTGGCCAAAACTGCACCCAGTTATTGCTAATGTTTTAATGGTATAGTTGACAAATCCCAGGGCTTTTCAAGCATTACTTAATTTATTAGGATATGTGCAGCCAAAGAGTGGGGTTTATCTCATCCAGCTGAAGGTGTCCCCAGCTGAGTAGTTACTGCAGTCTCTCTTTGTTAGAGTTGGTGGCACTTTTGTTTGTAATACATAATTCAAGGGTCCATTTAAGGATGAAATAGAACATCCTACAAGTGACTATTTCTTCCTGCATATTAAAAGCAGCTCAGAATGACAAACTGAGTGAGATCAAGTCCACCTAAAGATTATATACTGCTGTGAATCAGATCAAACCCCATGGATTAGCACAGTCCTCACAACTGCTAAAACAAAGAACTAATAAGCAGTGCCTGAAACTGTCTTAAATACTGTGAGACTGCTTCTCCCTGTAAGCCTGTTGAGAAAGCCTGGTGAGCCTCCCTTTCCCTGTTTGCAATGTGAGCTTTGTGTGTTTAATTACCGCACAGAGATGTTGTGAGGCCCACCTACATAATGTTTGCAAAGTAATGTTTGTAGAGCACTGTATGGTACATGAAAAGTAGAAAGGTGAGGTGGAGACTGAATAGGCGATCCAGCTCTGGATTCCTCTGTTTTTGTTCATCCTCTAGCAACTTTTGCATGGTGGCTACAGACATTTAGATAGCTTAGCTTTGCAATTAATTAGTTATTTTCTTGGTATAAATTATATTGAGGGCCAGTGTGTAAGACTGCTGTTTACAGATAGCTTTCAAGTTGCCGCTGTTTTCTCCTACATGTTAAATCCTGGCACTGCTACTGCATTTGTACACAGAGTGGCACGGATTTTCTGACAAGTGCTGACTCTGGACAGTTTTAGCTCCCAAGGAGACCGCTTAGGAAATGTCTGTGAAAACAGCACTATTAAGGGAAATAATACCTATCTGAGTTTTAACAATCATTACGGTGACTACTAGAGAGATATTCATGCACATATGTGGAGGAATTTACTGTAGGCTCACAGTAATCAGGCAAAGTCAGACCATCTAGCATGAATGGTGTCTGTTTAAGCAGGGCACAATATTGCTACTGTTACAGACAGCTGGGAGGAAGTCTTAGAGGGGCATCACGGTCCACTGACTGCACGCTTCTGTTTGACAGCTTTGAAAGAGGCCAGCAAGAAAAATCTACGCCTATTAAGCAGCGCCAAACCTTGCTCTTCCCTGGGGAACAGTTAAAGCTGAGAGACAAAGATCGAGTTGCCTTAGCCATTTCCTCCAGAAAACAAAAAGATTCTACGATGTAAATCTCCATTTTACCTTCTCTGTGTTGGCTCAAATGCATTACTAGAGCTGGAATTACAGAAAATTGGTCTCTGGCTTTTGAATCCTCAGTGTCTAAGCAGACAGACATGTAGTTCCAATCTCTGCATATCTCCCATTTAGGCCATTTGATTCAATGAGTCTCTGAATAAGCTAGCCTTTTGCTATATTTCAGCACTTGCAAAATGCTATGAGCACAGGAACATGACTGCTCCAAATCTGATTTGAAAGGTGTGAGCTATCCTCCCTCATTTCATTAGTACTCATACTATGCAGTCTTCTCTGTTATTTCTTGTGACATGTGCTGTTATGGTTCAACTTTTGTGTTTTAAACCCGTTAAGCATGGCCAGGTGAGTCTCCAGGAGATGGCCAGCTCCTGTTGTTTAAACCCTCTGTGCCATTTCCATTGTCAGAGACTCATGAAAGCCAAAGTGGTTTTAGCTGGTGGGAGAACAGTACCTCATAGCCAAGTCTCGAGATGGAAATCCGTGTAGAATTACACTAAGCATTACAGCAAGGGCCAAGAGGGAGAAGCTTCCCTGCATTGCCAAGTACTTCACAGGAGAAGGATTTATGACTCCTTTTAGAGTTCAGGATGGTGCCAGCTGTTGATGATAGCTAATACAGAAAACAAAAGAGGCTAAATTCACACTGAATTTAATGCTGCTGAATCAACAAAATTGCACCAGTATTAATTCGGTTTAAGTTTCTATGAATAGTGTCTATAAAAGTTGATGCAAACTCTAGAAAGCATTTCATTTACCCAGTTTTCTTTCTCCTTATCTGTTCTTAGGTTACAGTGTTAGCCATCTCTCCTGTCATGTACATCCCACTTCTACCCTGAAAAACCACGAAAGCTGCTTGAATGATCATTATTTTTACTGGCTACAGACATCACAGTTTCTCAAGTTAAGATGGAGGACTGTTCATAACAACTTTTGTGTAATTACTGAAATCTACAAGGAAATCTATGTTACATTTTTATATTTACAGTTAGAACGAACTCTCCATAATGAAGGGATAGGTATGAATGTGATAGAATGAGCACAATGCGAGAGGAAGGCATGGTCTAAATAAAGATAAAACATTTGTGAAGAGTTTTGAAAGTGTGAAAAAATAGCTTCTTCCTAGAAAACAGAGATTCTTAAAAATTAAAAGATACACAGATATTCTGTTTTCAAAACTGAAGTTTGTTTTAAGAATAAGAAAACATTGTGAGTAATACATTTAGCATAAAGGAAACTGCTGTATAGAGCAGTAACAAAATATATAATTTCAGTAATAGATTTGTGTTTAAATATAAGTTTCCTTATTGATCTCTTTTTAACTTGGAAATTTAACTATTGAAAATAGAAAACTCAGTATTCTCAGCTTATATGCAACAAAGGAAATTTATATCTGCGGGGATCAGAAATAGTGTATCTTGGCAAAGCCTTATTGTTACTGAAAATACAATACATGAGAAACGTTGCTTGCCCACAGCTGCTATCCTTTGAGGTATGTTTTCTATAAGCATGTTCTTAAAACGATTATTCACAAACACAAAAAATCCTACCATATCCATAGAGAACGATGTAGTTATTTTGCAGATAATGCTGTGCACCTGTATTTGTCTCTACCTCTTGCTTCCTGTGGACTCTAATGGTTTCAGAAAATAGTGTAGATTGGTGAGAGAGGGGAATAAGTTTACAGATTGTGAATGAGCTTATCAACAACACATTGCTAAAAAGACAAATAAATTCCTCTTTTGAATTCCTACTTCATAGCTACAATTTTCAGTGCTGAAGAATGCAGCTACTGTTCTTCATTTATCATTATATAGTGTAAGGAAGTCCTTGGCATCTCAGGCTGAATAAAGACCAAAGGTTTGCTCTTCAAAAGTGGCATGGTGCCTGGAGGCTTCAGCAGTGGCATGAAAGCTGGTGAAGGTGTGACCAGCTCTCCAGGCAGCTCTGCACATCTCAAAGTCAAGGATGTTGCACGAGAAAGGTGACTATTAAAGCTCTGGCGTTTCACCAGTGTAGTGCATGAATAGATTCATGCAGAGTTAGCCAGGAAGACAATTTCTGCTAATACCTTACAACTTCCAGTTGTAGGAGGCAAATCCAAGAAGTTTCACTGAATGCTTTTCATTTTAAAATGGGAAAACTCACCTGACATGCAGCAGGTCTTTGGCAATCCAACCTATCAACATGAGGGTAGTGTCAAGCTGAAAACCTCGGTGAGATGACACTATTTTAGAGAGGAAAATGAGATAATAAAGGAGAATATTCTCATTTCTACACAATATAACATGTATGGAGTCTGCCAAATAGGCCAGAATCTCCCAAAATTTCCCAGATGAGAAGATAACTAAAGAAAAGGCCACTTTCCCTGAGAAGAGGTGGGAGAATGACTGGACACTGTGCACGTAGGGACACAGACTGAGTTCTATGGGGGAGAAATTGTGTGGCAGGAGGAACAGGCATGAAATCCTACAGATACTTTATGGTATCTCTAAGGAAGAACTCTGGAAAATTCTTCCTGCAATTTACAGCCAGATGTTCTGCAAATGGAGTAAATGAGAGTCATTTTCTCCCAGTTCAAGCAAGAATTCTTGGAGAGAAAATGAAGAAGGGAACATCAGGCAGTGAATCCATTTTTTTTTTTCATTATTGATCAGGCAGAAGAGTTCTTGAGAGTATATGTCAGCCTCTCTGAACAAGTGCGGGATGGGAACTTGTATACTGGTGTAAGCTTCAGAGCTACTAAAACTCTGTCCAAGGAAGCATTTTTTTATGCTGACAGGACTAAATCATCATTCTTTTCTTTGTATAGGCAGAAGATGTGACAAAAGCGTTGGGAAATAAAATCAATGCTGAAGGAAGTTAGTGGCAGAAGCTGATACTGGGAATGGTCGTGATTCCCACATAGATCCTTTCCAGAAGAAAACTTGATTTAGACATGGAGGTTTGTGACTTGTAGACTGAGATGTGAAAATTATTTGAGAAGATTGAATCATGATAGCATCCTGCCCCTGAGACTGTGAAAAAAAATGTGTTACATATAGATGTGGCACTTAGGGACATGGTTTAGTGGTGGACTTGGCAGTGTTAGGTTTGTGGCTGAACTTGATGATCTTAAAGGTCTTTTCCAAAATAAATAATTGCATTATTTTTACCTTTCCAAGCTTATGATATAACTCCAGATTTCATTTTTATTTGTGAAGTGTTAGTGGCTAAATCCTAAAGCAAAAGCAAAGCCCTTTCAACTTTCTTTTCTGCCAAGAAATTCCAGGATAGAAAAAGAGACCAAAACATGAGGAACACTCTGTTAGTAACTTACAGAGCAGTCTTAGGATGAGTTACAGTACAGAAAATAAAGAACAATAGAACTTAATAATTTAAGATTAAGAAGAATTTAATAAAACTTATCCTATACCTCCTGTGCCATAGAACTTATCCTATACCTCCTGTGCTGGAAGAAGGTGATAATCCTAGTCTGGTGTTGCTGCACCTGTCAGTACTTTTAGGATTAGTAGAATAGGTGAGGTGAAGGTTTGATGGCTTCTTTTCATGGGTTACCTCCTGCTTATGGGATGTAACAGTGGTATTGATATGGTTGTCTTGTTGCTCTGAAGATCTGCTCCTTGTCAAAAAGTCACTGTTTTTTTGTTTTGCTTGGAAAAAGAGGTATTGAATGATTCAAAAGTTCCAACAAAAATAAATAGGTCTTTTTTACTCTATTGGAGACCGAGAAGCTCATGGACTTTTTCAATATGAAGATCCAGAGATAACAGGAGTAATTTAGTCCTTCCTAGGACATGTTCCTTTTCCTCTGTAGATAGTGAATATGGAAATCACTGCTGGTGAAAAAATTACATGTAATATACCATTTGAAACCTATAGAAGAGGCAGAAACAGCAAACAAATCTTTGAAAGAAGGATTACTCAGCACCTATAAAGTGAAAAAGCCTTTAAGGGTGGGTAGGGAATTCTAAGATATTCAGTGAAGATCTGACTTGAAAACTGATTAATGATGCAGGTCAGAATTCACTAAAATACCTGATTTCTCTACTGCCAATCAATAGAGAAATTTATCTTTTATGGCTGCATTTTTTGAATATATAGAGAGAGGCCAACATAAACAAAGAAATCCCTGGGAAATTATGCCTTTTCAGACTATTCAGCCACCCCTTTCGTGAATGTTCAGTCCCATAGTCTGGCGTTTTCTTGTTTAACATTGGATTCTTTTTCTGTCTTTAAAACAGGGGCATCCTTGAGAGGCACCCCTGCACAAGGGGAGATCATGCCCATGCAATCACACTGCCTTGCAGGGAGAGTTCAAAGGTGGCATACTTTAGGCTGTCTTATGGGCAAAAGCAGTTGCAGTTGACTCACAGTCAAATTGCATAAATGGGAGAGATATACATGAAGCTCCTTATATCCACAACTTTTCAGTGTTCGCTGTGTCACTCTGCTCCCTGTGGTTTTCCTAGAAGAGCTCACGGCTCAGGCCTTTACCTCCTTTGGAACCTGTACTGTGTTGTGGTTTGTTTGATTAAGGAGGGTGCAGTGCATCCATCACAGATGAGAGGGTTTAAGGTTTTTTTTCTGTGTGCAGTATAGTTCAGATTGGATTAAAAAATTTTTGCAGTATTTTTTATCTGGAGAGTAGGAGAAGAAAAGAAACTTAATGAGTTGAACAAGATAATAATTCTGTGAAAAACCTCTGGCTAACAGTTTTTTATTGGGTATATCCATACATAAATAAGTACCTGCAGAAAGATTGGAGAAAGAGCTAGAAATATAAAATTGAAAATACTGTAAGAAGTCATTACAATGTAATTAAGTTTGAACAAAGAATAACAGTAAACTTAGCTGATAATACCTGGAAAATATTACCCAATATTGTAAGTAACTTAATTTGAAGAACTCATTTGCAATTTATAGAAAAAGATTTGTAGGTTTCAAGTATAACAGAAATATTTTTAACATTGCTCCATAATATTTTCACAATCATGGAGATAAAATATTTCAGATGCAAAGATTTTATTTTCAGATTTTCCTAGCTTTAGAAAAAAATCTGGGGGAAATGTCTGCTTTGTTTTAAAAATGTCAAGACTTTTTTCCCCAAACATTCTCATTTTTAATGTTGCTCCATGTTGTATTGCCTAGCTTACTACTTTCTTGCTTAGACCCAATATACCATTACATCAGCTCACCTCTGATTTAAAATGACAGTGAAATGGGCTTTGTATATTTAATGTGCAGAAGAGGCAAATCAGATTCTTCATCTAAATATGCAGAAATTTAGTAGATTTTTTTAAGAAAAAGAATAGTGTTTTATTTTGTATAAAGTTATACTTCTATGCTTGTTCAGGGCAGTACTTCTTCTCCTGTTGTCCCATGGTTTTGCATCTCTCTGTCTTGAATTGTTTCCCTCCAGTCTTCTCTGTTTATAGTCTTTCTCCTAGTACTGTCATTCTCCACCCTTTCCTTAGTGGTTTCCTTGTATCTCCACTATCTGAATCTCCTATTTATCATTTACCAGCTTGGTTATAAATTAACAAAAAGTGCTTCAGAAAATGAGTTTTGTCATTTATAATTCAAAGAAATTACAGTAGACCACAAAAATGCAGAAGATGCTAAGGCTGACAGCTGAAATTCAGACATTTGAATGTGCCATGGAGAACCCCTTCATCACAACTTTTTAAAATAAACTTTTCCTCTTCTTCAAGATGCACTTCTGGAGATATTTGTCACTACTAAGCAGTTTGCTGCCTGTTTCCAAGGGTGTGCTGACAAATGCACATCAACCTGACATGAATTTGGATCTTCCTCAAGGAAAAAGAGATTTCTAGGTTTGAGCATGGCGGGGAAGGAGAAGTTATCTGCTGAGCCAGCTTTGAACAGAAATATTCCTGAGAGATGACAGTGGTAGCAAAGTATGAAACTTCCTGGAAGTAACCTTTTAGAGTTTGTAAACAAACCTGCTGTGAATTTAACAATTGGTCTTACTGGACTAGATGGAGTCATCTCAAGAAAAACACTGCCTGACTCGTGGGAATATCTCATCTGAGAACTGGAATGGGCCTTAAAACCCATGAGATATTCCACATGTGCCCTGAAAGGTCTGTGCTTAATGGATATCTAAATATATCTAGATATCTTGTCCAAAACCTGGTGTGGCTGCTTCTGCCAAAAGATGCGAGTGTCCCCTCTTTTACCATGGTTAGTGGCCAGATCAGGATATCGAAGACAGTTCAACTACTGAAGTGGACTGTGAAGTAAATAGTTAAGGACCTATTTGCAATAGGGAGAGAGGAAGTACACAATGTTTGGCACTCATAGTACTCTCACCACAGAAAGGAGGGACCAGGGTTTGGATTCCTGACTCTGCTCTGTATTTTGCATTAAATAGCCATTGACCAATAAATATAAGTAGTCCAGAGACCAAAGTCCTTCAGCATCTCCTTGCCTAACACCCCTGTCCAAATAATAAAGAGAAACATACTCTCACTCCTGACCCTCTCAGTCTTTAATGGTACTGAGCAAAGAAGAACAACTTCAAGACATCATACGGAGCATGTCCATACCCCGAACATCCTGTGTTTTTGTGGTTGAGAAGGTAGAATATGTCAGTCTGTCACACACTGAATCACCGTTATCAGCAGCAGGTCCTTAGCAGTATGTCATATAGCATTGGCTACAATATAGCAGTGATGCTACTGTTAAGTCTTTCACTGCTTGTACAAAAATATTCAGTTCCTCCACAGAGATAGGATCAACTAACGAGCAAAAGGATTGTGCTATGGACCCTGGTCAGAGGTGTGTCCATGGACCTATGAAAAAGGTGATGTTCAATAGATGTTTTTATCGTTACTTATCCTATTTGCTATCTGGAAGTGCTGTTTTCTCAGTTTATACAATTGGCTCAGTTTATATAAGCCTCAAAAAAAAAAATGAGGAGAAACAGCCCCTTTTACTAGCATATTGAAACTGCTAGTAGTCCATGCTCTGGGAAGATTCAGATGGAAAATTATTATAGAAGATCAAGAGAAGGCACAAGGAGTCATTAGAGCTATGGGCAACACAGACATTTTAATAGCCACTTAGCAACTTTTAAGCAGCCACACTTAGGGAAACAACATAAGGAAGAGTTTGATGAGGCGGATAGCTACATAATTTAGGGAGAAATAAACAAGAGGTCACTGGAATAAAAGCCCTGACTGTTTAATAAACATGGGAAAGAACAGTTGCACAATACATGGGCACTCAGTTCCTATAAGCATCACAGTCTATATGAAATACGTTTTGATATACCAACTGCAGAGTAATGGTGAATGTTGATATTTTGAAGTGTTCAGCAGCTGATCCTATTAGTCAGATAAACCCTGTTTTCTCTGAAAAGATGTTGTAAGGAAGTGTCTTCACTAAAATGTTACTGCTAAAATAATATTTTGCTTGCATGTCTCATACTACATGTGTGTTACTGGGTAAAGCATGTGAGAATATGTTTGTATGACAGATAATCCACAAAATAAAGCTGTACTGTACTTTTGTTTGCTGCTAACAACATCCTGGAAGCTGGGAGATATGCCAAGAACCATGAGGCACTTATATTGTTGGGATAAACCACAAGACTTTGCAAGCTTTTGCTATCTAATTTTTCTGCAATTGTAGTTAACAATTTCATTCCCATGAAATGTTCTTACCATAACAGTTTACCTGATTAATGGATCAAAAGTAATGAACAGAAGTAAGTATCAGTTAAAGGAAGGTTGTGGAGTCCCAAGCAAAGTGTGAGGAGGGAACAAGTTGCATTTGGTCAGATTTTACAAAAATCAAGCCCTAGCTAGGACTGGTCCTTCCAGATTAACAGTTGTTCTTTTCTCTATGAAAATCATTGGAGCTTTTAAAATAATTTCTCAGTTAGATGCAAACTTATGCTGTACTCATTGCATCCACTGTTTGGCATCAAAGCCTAACAATGCGAAAGTAATTACATGGGCCATTTATGATAACGTTTTTTAGAAAAATTCTTCTGTGGCTACTGGCATGACAAATCTGTTTATTAGAACATAAAGTTCAACAGAAATCCCACAACTCATCAGATTCTTGTTGGTGGAAGTTTCTTGCCATGGCTTTCTGGGATTGTTTTAAACAACATGCATGATTTTCTTAGCAAGAGGTAGTGAAAAAGAAGCTCATGTCAAGGACACATTGTAGTCTTGAACAGCTAAATTTTATCTACTTATTAAATAGAAAGGCTTTATTTGTCCCCACAGAAATTTCAGTTGTTTGTGTGATATGTTTATGTGTATCTTAAAAAATAATCCAGATAGAAGTCAACATATTGCAGAGGACAAGGAAGAAGCTCCTTAATTTGCTTCATTATAAAGTGATTATAAAGAGGGGAAAGAAAGACAGAAGGAAGATACAGATGCTTAGAATCACACTCAACTTATTTAGGTTGTACATAATAAGAAAAATGCAGGTCAAGAACCGAGAGACAAATTTGGAAGAGTGAGAGCACATAAACCTTGAAGTATTTTCCTTTTTAAGAATTGTCTTGGAACCCATCCCTAAAGTCTAAGCAAAATACCTGTAAAAAAATCAGTAAAATACTACACACAAGTTTTGTATCTATTTTGCATAGATAACAGAAGATCACTGATGTTGCCTTTATCCCAGCTCATTATAGGTCCCAGCCCTACCAGCAGGTTATACAGATTTCAATTTGGTTGGACTTTTTGTTTCCTCTATAACAGAGATAAAAGAGATAAAAGTGATAAAAGTACACAATAAATCTTTGCTAAAATAATATCTAAAAGTATGCAATGCCATCAAAGACTGTATAATACATATCCATGATGGAGTGGCATTAAAGTAACCTTAAACCTTGGGTTTTTTTAAGGAAATGTCATTGCTTTCAAGCCTGTCAATTTTGTCATCGCCACCAAGTTTGAAGCTTTGCATTTATGACTTGAATGTTTCTTAACCTCATTAAAAAAACATGTAATGACAATTTGAAAGTGAAAAATTTTACATGAAGAATGTGAAAAAGTATATATGGATATATAGATGTGTATGTTGCTTCTGGACTCGTTTGATGGCAATGTTAGTCAAAGCTGTGGTGCTGCAACTCACACATAATCAGAACATGTAAGAGCAAAGGCAGTTCAGTGTATACTTCTAAGAGTAGGAAAGTCTGCTAATTATCAATTCTATCCTCATGTCTACATATTTAGGAAGAAACTTATTTCTCCCAGAAATATTTTCAGTCTTTATTATTGACTTCTTAGATGAAAGTTACTTTATAGATTGAAAAAGCCTTATTTGCTTCATCGTCAGGGGCTTCTAATCACTGCAACGGTATAGAGAAGAAAAGCACCCCATACACACCATACACACCATGGATCAACAAAAAAGACAGTACACATGATATGATTAGAGATGTGTCTAGCCTCTAGACATAATTTTTCCGGTTGTAAATCTTACGACTATGTTTTTTGCAAGTGTTCAGGCTGCTATGCACTACTGCTGCTGTCTGGACTATTTTACAGAGGGATCTTTATGACAGGGAATCAAATCTCTATCCACACGGTATCATGTGGTCAATAATTTTTTCTTCTGATAATGAGTTTATGCCTGTTACGATATATCTGTCTTTTACCAATAGATGAAGTAAAACTTAGATGGAGACGTTGGGTCTTGATCCAAATCCTCTTTTTTTTTCTGGACTGTTGCACAAATAGACTTCAAGGTTCAAAATCAAAATGAAACTGAATAAAAAACCACCTGTGGCCAAGGGGGTAGTTTTCATTGAATTGCACCTGGATTTTTGGAAAACATTTTATTTTACTATTGACCTTACGATATTCAAACTAATGAGGAAGAATTTTTCCGTATGGACTCTGTCCATAGAAAGCATGGTTTTGGTGAATCACAAGCCATTCACCCTGTCTTCCAAAATGCTCATTTGTTAAAATAAGCTCATCTCCACACTGTGATGGTGTCATCAGCAATCTCCAAACTAAGTTTTACACTGCAGTATGAGGCTCATGACACCACTTCAGAACTCTTCAAAGAATGTTTAGGCTGTGTATTTCTCTGCCTTGTTTATAACTTGTAAAAACAGATTGCTCTATGGGTTTAACAGCTTCAGATCACAACCACACTGATTATTAGCCAGCTATGAGATTGACAATTAATTTATTTTTTACATTGAGGGGGGAGGACTCATGATATCTTTAAACAAGCTATATCAGATAAAATAGCATGCTCTGTACATCTGATACTTTTGTTTCATCTCCCTAGTAGAGCCTTGAGATTCCTTCTTGCAACATCTCACCTGTCTAGGAGACCAGAGATTTGCTTATCTGGCTGGCCAAGTTGCCAAAGTGATGCTTTGTAAAAGAAATCACTAGGATGCTGCACAGCATGTGGCTGAGGACTTAATTACCACAGCATGCCTTATCTACCATATCTTCTCTTTAAAATAGCAGTCCTAATCTTGACTTGCGGTCATATGATTAATTGTACCTTCCCCATTGTCCCCAGCAAAAATTTCTTTGCTTGGTGTAGGTGGAAGCATTGAAAACTGGGAATAAAATTTATAGAAAATCCTCTTCATTCAATTGAAAATAACAGTGACACCTGACAACCCAATTTTCAGAAGAACATCTCTCCTGAATATTCGATATATAAACACACCAAGATTTTTTCTTGGCATTTGCAAACTAATCCATTGTCCGACATTATGTCCCAAAAGAAAAAAAACTTGCATCATTTATGTAAGTTTTGAATATGAATGCAGTACAATTTAAATATTCTCTAGATTCAGATTATCTTGAAGCACAATTACGAAAACAGCACAATCAATAGGACAAACTTTTAAGAAGGATATTATCAGTAAGGGAAACACTTCGTAGCACCAGATCTCTGCTGAATCTGTGAAGTCGAGCTCAGTGCAGAAACCCACTATTTACAGAAGCTGAGAAAAGTATGGGAAAAGCAGGAATAAGTGCTCTGCAGTTGGAAGACCTGCCAGTCAAACAGAATTCCAAGGAAGGGAATTGTAGGTGCTGTTACTAGATATTCGAGCACAGGTTAGGTAGGCATGAGGGAAAATCTCCCAGACTGTAACAGGCCAAGTGATTCAAGAGCCTTCACGTCACTACTTGCTGTTTAAGAACTTGTGTGAAAATGACGACTGTAAAGAGATGTTACTAAGGGTGGCTGAAGTTTCCCAGCATTTCTTTCAAAACACACTCTAAAAACAGCAACCTTGGCCAATCATGTCCTTTGCACAAGACTTCTTCTAGAAAAGAATCTTCTATATCTGTAAAGGTCTTTCAGGACTTAATTTAATTTTTTTCTAATCTCTCCCCTTTACTGTTTTGCTATCTGGAAAAGAAAGGAGAAGAAAAGCAAAGTGTGATAAACCAAGAAAATTTGTTGAAATAGTAGTCTTATGTACACAGAAGACGGACAAAATTAGTTTTCCTGCTTGTTTGAATTTGTGAAAGAATATGTAGAGAGAAAATTCGAAGAGCTAAAGCCCAACTAGAACTGCAACTGGCCAGTTTGGTGAATGATAATAAGAAATGTTTTTTTCAAATATATTAACAACAACAGGAGGACCAAGGAGAATCTCCCTCCTTTACTCAATGCAGGAGGGACACTAGTGATGAGGCATGAGGACAAGGTAGAGGCGCGTAATGCCTTCTTTGCCTCAGTCTTCAATAGTAAAGTGAAACGCCATTGGGATACTCAGCCCTCTGAGCCAGAAGACAATGAGAATGAAGTTCCAATGATGCAGGAGGATTTGGTTAGAGACCTGCTTGGCCAATTATACATACACAAGTCTATGGGGCCGGATGGGATCCACCCAAGGGTATTGAGGGAGCTGGCAGATATCCTCTCCAAACCACTTTCCCTCATCTACCAGCAGTCCTGGCTGACTAGTGAAGTGCCGCTTGACTGGAGACTGGCAAATGTTACACCTATCTACAAGAAGGGTCGGAGGGATGATCCAGGGAACCACAGGCCTGTCAGTCTGACCTCAGTACCGGGAAAGGTCATGGAGCAGATCATCTTGAGTGCTATCACACAGCACACGCAAGACAACCAGGTGATCAGGCCCAGTCAACATGGGTTTGTGAAAGGCCAGACCAATCTGATCTCTTTCTATGACAAGATTACCCATTTAATGGATGAGGGAAAGGCTGTGGATGTGGTGTACTTGGACTTCAGTAAAGACTTTGACACCGTTTCTCACAGTATTCTACTTGAGGAACTGGCTGCCATTGGCCTGGACAGGCCCACCCTCTGCTGGGTAAAAAACTGGCTGGATGGCTGGGCCCAAAGGGTTGTGGTAAATGAAGTTAAATCCAGTTGGAAACAAGTCATGAGTGGTGTTCCCCGGGGCTCAGTGCTGGGTCTGGTCCTGTTCAATATCTTTATCAATGATCTGGATGAAGGGATCGAGTGTACCCTTAGCAAGTTTATGGATGACTCTAAGCTGGGTGGAAGCGTCAATCTGCTTGAAGGGAGGAAGGGAGGCTCTGCAGAGGGATACGGACAGGCTGGATCGATGGACTGAGAACAACGGGATGAGGTTCAACAAGACCAAGTGCAGAGTTCTGCACTCGGGACAAAACAACCCCATGCAGCGTTATAGACTTGGGAAAGAATGGCTGGAGAGCTGCCTGGAGGAGAAGGACCTGGGGGTGTCGGTT
Source organism: Dromococcyx pavoninus (assembly GCA_033558185.1). Classification (NCBI taxonomy): domain Eukaryota; kingdom Metazoa; phylum Chordata; class Aves; order Cuculiformes; family Neomorphidae; genus Dromococcyx; species Dromococcyx pavoninus. Next base: position 183,879 of record JAUMJL010001285.1, on the reverse strand, counting down.
GACAGCCAGCTGAATATGAGCCAGCAGCGTGCCCAGGTGACTAAAAAGGCCAATGGCTTCTTGGCCTATGTCAGAAACAGTGTGGCCAGCAGGACCAGGGAAATGATTGTACCCCTGTTCTCAGCACTAGTGAGGCCACACCTTGAGTACTGTGTTCAGTTTTGGGCCCCTCGCTACAAGAAGGACATTGAGGTGCTGGAGTGCGTCCAGAGAGGAGCAACAAGGCTGGTGATGGGGCTGGAGAACAAGTCTTATGAGGAACGGCTGAGGGAACTGGGGTTGTTTAGCTTCGAGGAGAGGAGGTTGAGGGGAGACCTCATCGCCGTCTACAACTACCTGAAAGGAGGTTGTGGTGAGGTGGGTGCTGAGCTCTTCTCGCAAGTGACAAGTGATAGGATGAGAGGAAATGGCTGCAAGTTGCTCCAAGGAAGGTTTAAACTGGATGTCAGGAAAAATTTTTTCACTGAAAGGGTGGTCAGGCATTGGAACAGCTGCCCAGGGATGTGGCTGAGTCCTCACCCTAGAGGTGTTTAAAAGGCATGTAGATGAGTCCCTTAGGGATATGGTTTAGTGAAGGGTCAGGTATGGTTGGACTTGATGATCTCAGAGTTCTTTTCCAGCCTTATGATTCTATGATTCTATGATTCTATATTTAAGTAAAGAGCACATGAAACAGAGAACAAGGAGAGTAAACATGCCCTGATAAGTAGCTGCTTCATTTCTGCTACTGGGATTTCCCGACAGGTTGCAGCTGGGCCATCTTGTTTAGTACCATTTAATAGATCTATTCAGCATGAATTTGCCTCATCCCTTTTTGAATCATTTGTACTTTTGACCTCCTCAACATCCTGTGGAAATTAGTTCTACAATTTAATTGTGCATTGTGTGAAAAATACTTCCCTTTCACTTAACTCTGCTCCCTGTTGTCATTTTGTGTTCTGTAATTCCTGTGTTATGAAAAATAATGAATTTCCATACCTGTTGAAACTTCTAGATTTCTGTTGAATCCTTCCCTTTCTTGCTTATCACTGCTCTCCACCTCCGTTGCTCTTTCTGAACTGGAATCCGAATCTGTTTATGCAGTAATGGTCAAAAAATCCTACTGCAATCAGAGAAGGTTGACTGCTTTCTGGCTGGACTGGTTGTCTGACCTTGTCATGCAAAAAGTAAAGTGGCTAAGTTGCATATATTATTTAACAAGCTTTTCTATGAGATACCAGAGCGTCAATGCCCATTACCATTTCTGTCCTTGAAGGAGAGCCTATATAGAAGGGGTTTCACATATCAGTACTGGAATGTAGTTTGGTCCTTGGAAAATACTTTGCCTTTATTTTTACTCTGCAGTTTTTTGGGAAACTGAGCATTACCTTTCCCTCCCTTTCTTAAATAGAATACCAAATTCTAAGATAGGGAAGACAATCTCTAAAAAAAAAAAAACCAGGCCAAATTCCGTCCTCAGTTATACGTTAATAATATCTTCCAATGTCCACAAAGTTACAAACTCCTACTCAGTGCCTGACTTGGTGCCTGGGGAAAGGTTGGGGGAGGTATCTCTTCCCTTTTTATTCTAGAGAAAAGGAGACTTCCTTGTAAGTGACTATTCTAGCTTTGACTGTTTGAAATTACCATTTCAAACCAGTTCATTTATATAGGCTTGAAATGATTTTCTGAAAGCAATATTTCTCTCTGGATTTACATGACATTTCTGGCATCGGCTATACAAGTGCACCATAAAACCGGTTTATTTACAGAACTTTCACTCCTCCTGTCAACACACAACTGCAACAGAATGGAAGACAGACAAATACAACCTATTTGTGAGTCCCTTGAGAGAAATGCATTAATCACTAGGCCTGATATGAAAAGGTACAACCAACTTCTTAAGCACTTCCTCTGCTTACAGTTCGTGTTTCATTTATATTACTGACACCCCTGAAACAGGTGTTCTTAGAAAAGAGTGCAATTGTCATCACGTACAAATCTTGAAGACTTTTCTTTCTGCTTGAGTAAATATCAACAATTTCTGTCATCAACTTTAAATAAAACTTCACTAAAGTAGATATGGATGTGGAAACTATATGTTTTCCTGGAACTAATCCTTGCAGTGTTTAGGACTGAGAGACAGGGTGCCTTAAGACAAGATTTAGGAACTTTCTGATGTAATACTAAAACTGGAGAAACCTGGAAGAGTAGCAGATGAAACTCCTCATCTTCTACTTCAAACATACAACATCAGCTTATTACCCTACAAAATACACGGACAACTCACTGATGTAGAACGTAGCATGCAGAAAAAAAAAAAGAGAAAGAAGAAAATACTGAGATCATGAAACAAAATATAGTGTGAAGTTTCTTCACAAATTTAGTTTCTTCACAAATTTAGTTTCTTCACAAAGATGTGAAGATATGGAAGAAATGTGACCAAGAATTAGTGTGAATAGGAAATACTGGCAAACAAATGGAAGGAGTCATGTCAGAAGCTTAGGCACAGGACCTGCTGAAATTGGCTAAACTTCAGAATATCAGCGTAACAGAGAGAGAAAACCCAATGCAATAGCAAGAATACATACTGACTGTAACAAAGCAGGTAAGGTTGGTCGACACAGAAATGGAAAGATGAATGTGCGTAAATTTGAGGCTGCTGCTGCAGAATCATCTTAAATTCTATATTAAAGGAAGTATAAGATGAGGTAATTCTTAGAAGAGAATTGGAAAAGAGAAATCAGAAAGAGGAACATCCTGCATTTCTCAGAAATTCCGATTGGCAGTCACCTGTAGCCTCTGGAAAGTCAAGATGATGAATTAAGAAAGGAACTCAACAAATCTAAGACAATCTGTAATGCAGCCACAGAAATTCTGGCCTTGAAAACTATAGGACAGTGGTGAATGAAAGAGAAAGGCAGGTTTGCAAGGAAACCTGAAAAGTAGTGGAGGTCAGCCTTACAATTATCATAAACTATGCTGCTAAACACATATCCAGCACCTGTGTTTAATTCCTCTGTTGCTATGTCATTCATCTAGATTACATTAAGATTATTCAGGAAAACTTAATTTATCTTTTCACCTTCTTTCTTGTCTTTTTTTGTCTTTTGTTATCATAAGAATTTAGCTTAAAAAAGCAGTCCACTAGTTACATAAAGTTGTGTTCGCTTAAAACTGTTTAATTAATTAACATGATGAAATTTGCAATTCGTGGTCCAGAAATTCTAATTTAAACATATCTGAAGATGCAGCACAGCCACTGTTGAGCATAAATTTCCATCTTAAACTTCATGGTGCAATTTCTTAAATTCAATGCCTGTGAATGATAATGTTACATGGGATGAAGTGTTTGTCCTTGTTGAAAAAAAACCCATAGAAATAACTGTAAAATTCCAGTTTCATCACTGGAAAACTCAGATAAGCTTCAGACATCCAAAGACAAATCTCATACTTAAACCAGAATGAAAATATTTTCTAAGTGCAACGTAGAGTTGTTTTCATTTTTAAATTCTGTAGACATTGAAGGCAATAAGTTTAGATGAAAATGGAGATCTAGGAATTCAATCCTGCTAGAATATTTTGAAATATTGACAAGTTCAAAGCAAATTTATGGCTTTCACTATTTAAATTGACCTTAGAGTGTACCCTTGGAGCGGCAAAATATCAGTCATAGGAATCAGATCAACACATCAAGAGCTAAGTCATAAATATCTGGTCATGCACAGATGGCAGAAGATTTCTTTCAGCTCACATCAGTAAGTGAAGACTCAGTATCCCAGATTCGTGAACATGTCAGTAAAAGCCAAATGCACTGCCTGAGTCAGAAAATGTTAGCTTCACCTTGTCACCTGCAACCGTCCCCAATATATTGCAACAATATGACATCAGCCTGAAAGAGCTGTGCTTCAGTCACTTAGTTCTCATTAAGACTTTAAACACCAGGCTAGACAATCAAGACGTAAACTGGATAAGAAGACAAAATAGAAATACTGTGCTTGTTACCACTCACATTTTACATTTTAGAATACCTTTTCAAGTGGCTCCCTTAAGTATCCCTGCACATACTGAACAGAGTGGAAGAAAAGATGGACCTCAAATAACTTTACATTATAACGTTCCTTGCAGAAGAAAAATCCCCCGAATGAAGGTATTTTGGCAGGAAGAAACATTCCTTCTCTAATAGAAAAACTGGTCATAATCAAAGACATTCAGAGCTTCTGTCAAATCAGTTTAGGAAATGAGACTCATGATTGCTAGAAGCTTATCTGCTAATGCAATCAATGCCATTTCAGTTCCAAATATGAGTGCAAGATGTCTGTATCCTGCAAGAAGTTGACGTTTCAGCTACCCATACACTTGGTATCATTTTGCTCCCTTGTTCAATGACAGATCATTTCTAAATGATGGAAATGCAAAATTGCATTGAATAAACAGGCTCTTCAATATCTTCATGCTACTATATTTCACTATATATATTATATCAGTCTCAAAGTAAGCAAGGATTATGCTTTATTTTCATTCTTTCAAATTCAAGATGACTGAGTGGCATGTAGGACATGATTTCCTTTAGTTGTAGTCTGACTGTTCTCCTGAAACAGTGCATTAGGATCTCAGTGGATAAATGGAGAAAACCACAGTAATTAAAAAGATTTTTGTTGTTGTTGTTAGTTTTTTGAGGGGTGTGGGGGGAAAGGAGAGGACTGTATTTGTGAAATGACATTTTGAAGACCTCCAAGTTTTTAGCCAAAAAATGTTGAGTACCTACTAGTGGCAGAGGCAGCTGAGGTCACTATGAAGGACAGTACAGATGCTCTGTCTTTGAGAAGACACGGTCCTGCATGGTTAATAACAGTCAACTTCAGCATGGCTAAAGCTGAACTGGCAGAACTGGACTGCTCCCAGCTGTACCAAGTCTTATAGACTAAGACGTTAGGAAACGAAATGAATTCTCCAAAATCTCTTCCAATTAAGTTTGCCTTCCAATTAAGACTGTGGTGATAGGTAACACAGATCCCTTTCGGAAGAATTTGTTTCCAGTGCTAGGGTTGATTTCCAGTGGGAAATATGTCTTTATCCCCAGTCAAGCAATGAATAATGCATCTGTTCCCAGATTATTCCACCTTGGTCTGTGTTATTTCTTTCCCCTAAAAGAGCAGGAATTTTTCTCGTTTCCACAGAGCTATGTCTGCCTCATTACTAAGTCTCTTTGTGTCACTTAGAGACGCAGTTAAATTGCAGTACCTGACTTTCCACTCTGGTGTCTGAGTACCCAGTGTCTTCACTCTGTCGTTTCACTCTATCCCAAACAATGAAGGTGACAGCATTTCCTTCAACAGACAAAGGCAAAGTACCTTTAATGTATATTCAAGATTGTCGGTCACACTGATTGGCTTAGGGGGCTGCCAGAAGTGTTAATGCATACATTTAAGAAGGTGTAAATCTTGTTCTATTTGTTCTATCTGCAGTGGGACAAGTACTACTGAACACAAATCATTTATTCTTGCCAGGATCCTGCAAATCAATAGTAACCTTCTCTCGTCTGCTACTTTGAGCTGGGTGAGTTCATAAAGCTCAGTCTAAATCCACAATGGACATTGTTTAGGGGCTACTTAAAACAGCCATGCAGCGTTACAGAAAATCAAGAAGTGTTTTTCCCTCGCATCTGAATGAAGAGTTGCCTGCCACTCATTCTAAAGGCTTTCTTTACTTCTTCAGAAATTTCATACAGGAAAATCTTTAGGGAACATCGTACTAGCACTGAAACTGTTTTAATAAAATATTATTAACAGAGTCCTCAAACAAGCATTGCAGACTGCATGTACTTCACTCATTGCTAGACCAGAATTTGGAAAGAAAAACCTGTCAGACTTGAGGAAGAGAACAATTTCTTTAGTTGAAATAAAAGCACAGTAGTCTGTGAGACATGATTCTGCACTGGATTTGTAAGTAAGCTAAAGTAATGAATACCACAGCTAAAAACAGTAAAAAAGTCCAACTATCCTCTGGAGTCATTATGTGCTTAGATAGCAGCAATGGATGAATTAATTAAAGAGAAGTGAATTAGACTGGAGCCATACTTGGAGAAATACTTGGCTAATGATTATGATGAGAAACTGCCAATATACATTTCCAAAGTATTTCCAGCTTAAAAAAAAAAATCAGGTCCTATTAGAAAATCCTATTCCCTTGAGAAATTTCAGGACCATTTTTTTTCAGATAGCAAAGACAGCAAACAAGATCTCATAATTCCACGTCCATAATAAAGCTTAGCTAGAAATATTTTCAAATTTTAGCTTTTTGGTGTATGATTTTTTTTTAATGATAATATACAAGCAGTAGTACTCCAATTTTGATTATGTAATTGCTTTCCTAATTAATGGATGCCACTAGGCAACACATGAACGAGTTAATTTTATGGAGAAAGTCAGGTAGACCCAACGATTTCAGTAAAACTCTACCTGGATTTGCTGGAGTGGTTCTTTTTGCAGGATCCCCTCTTCCATTTGTAACATGCATGATCAAATTATGGACCTGTATTATCTTTACCCCTTTAAACTAACCAGTACGCACTTTCTGTACAGTAAGATCTTAGATTCTAATTTATTCCCACACATTAAAGGAGAAAAATAAGTATTGTGTGCAAACACTGTGTGTGTATGTATGTGTGGGAGGTATTTTGCAATGCAGATGCAGCTGCTGTTTGTGAGCTGCAGTTAGTATAACTAGTAAACCACTTTCAGGTTCCTCTTGTGGAATTACCAGGTCCTCTTATATTTTTGATCCTGCTATCAACAAATATATTTGAAGCCTTCTGAAAATTACTTTTGTTGTTGTCTGGAGGTGATTTCCATGAAAGATGAGAAGCTATTCTATTGGCTGTATTTAAAACTTGGATACTGCTGTCTTGCTGAATCACATCCATGACAGATAGAATCACTGTTAAGTTTATCTTTTTTCATTTAAAAATCATTAAAATTGTACTAAGAAGCATTTAAAAGAAAAACTGTCAGTAGTCAGTTGCAACAAAAATGTGTTAAAAAAAAGAAAAACCTCTTGTGAGTCTATATTTTGAGAAAAATCTACCTTCATAACCTCCTGTCTTTTCCCATTGGACCTCTGCCTGATTTATCAGGTAAGTGATGGAACTGAGGATTACCCATCATTCAGTGGCTGTTGTTCCCGCAGAGTTCCTGGGTTGCTTAGGGACAGATTGTTACTTTGTTTAATAAAGATGCACATAGAAAACTGGGATTTAAAGATGAGATCTATGTTAGCTTTACAAATACCTCAAACACACTTTTTAATGTTGATTATGGATTTATATTCACTACTTTCTCAGGGCCCAGATTCATCTGAATAAGGACCCTCATTTAAGAAATGTAAATATTTTCTTCTTGAGTAGGAATCAATAGAGATCTTTTTTAACATATATATTTTGAAATAATATAAGTAATTTGGAAGTTTAAGTCCCAGACATTTAATTCTGGGAAAAAAACAGATTAGAGAATGCTCAAATTTAGGGAATGTGATTATTTGTCAGCTGTGAAGTTTGTGTCTCTTGAACTTTAGAAAGAAATGTTCAGCTTTTATTCAGATCTTTCAAATGATGTTATATTAGCTGATCCACTTACCCTTGAACCTAAGCTGTCTCAAAGCTACAAGCCAGGTAGAGGAAACAGGAAATTCCCAAAGAACTCTCAAGCACACATAAGCAGAAAAATACAAGAGGCTGAAATAATCAATTCTGAGAAAATGTAAAATTATGAACCCCTACCAGAAAAAGTTCTTGTTCCTGTTTAAGGCAAGCTGTATAAATATACAGGTACAACTTCAAATACCGCCAAGCACTTATGACGTAGCAGTAGAGATCCTTCCTTCTGCCCTTTTGCAAGACTTTTATTTCAAATAAACAGTGATATCAAAACGTGACTGGAGGTAGAGTGTACAGCAAAACCAATAAAATATTATGGGCCCAAACAATAGGTAAATGGGCCCGTTCCTTCTTGCATAGGCACAATTTACTCTTCTTACAAGGAAATACAGAAATGCTATGTGCCAACAGTTAGTTTTAATGTAGCCACATGTGGCAAATGAAATGGGTGTTCTCAATGTAAAATGTTATTATTAGGTTGTGCAAATATGTTAAATGACAATATTACAAATGACAGCTATTGGTAAGAAGTAACATAAACACTGAGCAGGCCTTTTTCCCTATCAGGAACTTGTGAGAAATGCTCAGATAAGAGACTTAATTCCAAATCTACTGAAGTCAACGAGCTACTTCCTTTGGATTTTAATGTGGTTTGGATCTGCCCTTAAATTACAAATAACTTTGCAGCTGAGATTACCCTACAGAAACGAGAACTGTCCACAGAACCATGCAGTAAAAATTATTAACCTGAAAATTAAAAAATGCATTTTCTTATTATGGCCTGTTTTTGACTCTTTTGTAGCATTATTGTATTCTTCTTCTGTCCCTGGCAAACAAACAAATACCCTATAATATATATTCATCATAGCAGATTTCTTTGTCAGTGAACTAACCAGGAGCCAAATAAGAGTTTACAAGTGTAGCATAATTAAAGATTCTTCAAGATTATAAACACAGCTGTGCAAGGACCACAAATGTAAGGCATAAGCTTTCTAAAGTTTTAGTGTTAAAGTTTGGCGCATTAAGAATTAGCAAATCTATAACTGTTAGTGTCAAGTCTGACATCAAATAGTCACTGAATTCTCTTTACCCAGTCTAGTATAATGACAAGCCTGCTGCTATTGTGTTATTACAACAACTAATATTTGCACTAGAAAAACAGACAAAAAAATTTCTGTCATACGTGTGTACTGAAAGGCTTGATCAGGACATTTGGAGTATTTTCAGATTGTCAAACTGGAGCGCTTCACAAAATCAGCGTCCAACTAATCCATTGACTATATAAGAAAACACTATTTACCCAGAACCTTGTACAAAACAACACAGCCTTAAGATTTGTGAATTATTTTAAAACCAGGAGATGCAGGCAGATTTGGAAGGTTCAAAAATTCTGTTGCTAGAAGCATACAGTAAAAACTTGAGACAGAAAACACAAGTAAGCCATGTAACATTATAACAAAATTTGGGATTGCTGCTGATATTAATGTGATGAGGTTCCAACACATGCCTGTTTTAAACTGAAATATCAACAGACTATATATATATACAGACAACATACGAATTGAAATGTACTCACTCACTTCCACTATACTGAATGCTGAACCGATTGTTGTTGCTAATCAGAAAAGAAACATGTTTACAGCTTCTAATGGAATGCATTCCCCAAAAGTGTTATACACAAAAAAAAGCCCTTAAATTCAACATCAAACCTAAGATAGTTACTACCGTAGGTGGGCAAGAATTGGCAAATGCAATTAATCTACATCTTGTAATGAGGTTTAGGAAGTAAGTTAAGCAGTCAGTTCATCACCTGGATGTGTGATTTCCTTGCTTTTTTTTTTTTTCAGTTAGGTATGTCTTTAGTCTATAGCTCCCAAAAATGACTATGCCTCAACACATAAGTGTCAGAACGCCACATTTTGAGAATTTCCACAGACCTATTTGTAGGTCTGCATCCGGATTCTCAATTTCTTATGCTGGTAAGAAGTTTCTTGGCTGGCAAGTCACTTTGAAGTCAAATGAAGATGTTTCTAGCAATGGGACTAAGCACAGTATAGCAATCAACTTAGAAGACAGAAAATGTCTAAATAGAAAAATGATTTTTACTTGAGAACAGAACAAATCCCACTCAGACACATTGAGATAATAGATGTAGAGCTCCACATTACAGGAGTATAAAATAATCTTGTTGAAAGATTCCTTGCCCTTTCTTGGTCAAGATAAATCACATGGGTGACTGTATTAATCAAACAGGGCAGACTGGGCCATGTCAAGAGATTTAATATGTTCTGCAGAGATTTGATTCCTATTGCTGTGCTAGATCCTCATGGTTATTGTATTCTGGCTCTGTTGTAGCCCACAAGAGATTTATTACAGAGGTCATTACATTAATTTGATGCACTTTAATTAAAATATTAATAAAAGATAACTGTAACAAGGGATGTGGAATGCGTTGTGCGAGATCGGTTTCACAGAATGGCATGTTGCTTGTCATCTTTTAAGTAGAGCTGCCACACAAAAACAGGCTTTCTGTGCTATCAGCGGTGAAGACAACATATTTGCTTTTCCAGGGTTGTTCCTAAACTGAGAACTATTTAGACTTTTTATTTTTTCCCTTACTTGTAGTGTATTTCAAAGTGTATTGGCTAAGATACAGCTTGGCAATCCCAAGCACAAATACAGACTGCGTGGAGAATGGGTTGAGAGTAGCCCTGAAGAGAAGGATTTGGGGGTGTATGTGGATGAGAAGCTCAACATGAGCTGGTAATATGTGCTTGCAGCCCAGAATGTCAAGTGTATCCTGGGCTGCATCAAAAGAAGTGTGAATATCCTCCTCTACTCTGCCCTTGTGAAACCTCACCTGGAATCCCACATTTGGTTCTAGGGTCCTCAGCACAGGAAGACTCTGTTAAGAGTGAGTCCAGAGAAGGACCACAGATGACCAGAGGGTTGGGGTACCTCCCATATGAGGACAGGCTGAGAGAGTTGGGCTTGTTTAACCTAGAGAAAAGAAGGCTACGGGGAGACCTTATATCAGCCTTTCAATACTTATAAGGGGCCTCCAGGAAAGATGGAGAGGGACTTTTTATCAGGGAGTGTAGTGATAGGATGAGAGGTAATGGTTTTAAGCTGAAAGAGAAGACATTTAGATGAGATATTAGGAAGAAATTTTTTACTATGTGGGTGGTGAGGCACTGGCACAGGTTGTCCAGAGAAGTCATGGATCCTCCATCCCTGAAGGTGTTCTAGGCCAGGTCAGATGAGGCTATGAACAACCTGATCTAGTGAAAGCTGTCCCTGCCCATGGCAGCAGTGGTAAACTAGATGATCTTTAGGGTCTTTTCCCAACCCAAACTATTCTATGATTCTAAGAGTCCTCAAAGTTTTCAGGGATGTAAATCTCTGAATTATGTTAAGATTCGTTATTAGTTATAGAAGTATTTGCAGGAGTAGGCTGTTAGAGTAGAGTACATGCAGCTGATGCTTCTCTATCTCCCTTTTATTTAATCTTGTCCCTCTAATGCAAGCTATTAATCAATGGGTTCAGAAGTATTCTCCCTTGTGAGTAAGTCTAGCAAACACAGGCAGCAGACATGCTTGAAAAAGCTAGAAGTTGAAAAGGGAAATGATGTGCAAATTACAACGTGAGTTCCCTGCGAACTTCACTGTCTTTGGAAGAGATACAAATAGCAATGTCTGGGCATGTGCACCTATATATACAACATAAACAAACCCAGGCCTTTAAATTACCTGCTGTAGAAATTATTTGGAACATCATAAGAAATGGAGTTCCAATTAATCTTCTAAAAGCATAGATACTGAATGGAAGCATGTGTTAGATTTGTAACTTTTACTATTGTGTTCCTTTTGAACTCTAATAGTATACTAATAGATGTGCCAGAAAAATACCAAAGCATAGACAGTCTAGAACTCCCACTCGCAAAAAGGTACCTTGTTGACTGTGAATTAATGGATTAGATGTACTGAAACAGAATTTCATTGGACTAATAAAAGCAGCAAGAGTAGTATAATAAAATATCCTCAAAATATCCTGAAACGTGTTGGAAACAAAGTGGAAATTATCTGCATTTTTTTGCTAAAGACCTAGAGATATGAATTTCTGCATTTCCTTGAAATCATTTGTTACCTTGGCCCTCTCTGTTACAGAAAACTTGTTGATAGGGGGATGTTTCTCCTGTCGTCTCTCTAAATTATATTACTGGCATTTACGTTTGTAGCTGGTGCCTGCTGACAGTCCCATCACATCTGCAGGGCTGGTTGCTCTACTGATCTTAAATGTGCCATGTCAGAGTTACAGGACGGCAGAGGTTGGAAGAAGCCTCTGGAGATTGCCTCTTCCATTGTCTGGCTTTGTCTTCCCAACACCTACCATCAACTATTTCTGCACAGCAATAAGACCTTTGCTGAGCCTTCCTTTCTCCAGGCTGGACAGTCCAGGCTCTTTCACCCTCTCCCTGCATTGACAGATCCTCTAAGTCATTATTCATCTTTGTAGCCCTTCACTGGACTCACTACAGCAGCTTTATGTCTTTCTTATACCAGGGAGCCCAGAACATGATGCAGTGCTTCATGTGTGGCTTTATAGCATGGATTGTTAATAAACTATTAACCTCTAATGATCTCTGTAGAAGTCGTCATTAAGGATTGTGAACTAAGAAAGCCTATAAAGATTTCATTAAGTCAAACCAAGACTGATTGAAAGGCAGATTCAAAACTTAAACTAACTCAGCTAGCATGCACAAAGAACAGCAATCTCTAATGAAGATACAGTTCAAATTCCTCAAAAAGACCAATTATTTAAGTTATATTTTTGATATGAAGTAAACATAAAGGATAATATCTTAATCACTGATAAAAATGTGACATCTGAAAAAGTTCAACAGTTCAGTAGTTCATTTGAACATACAAAAATTGAGATATCAATTTATGCAACAGTTAGCTAGTGCAAATGTCTAATCTTATTTTTCTATGTTTACATTCCTGCTGCTCTTTCATTTTCTACACTTGACTGTTGTTTCAAATTAAATGACCAAAACTGTGTCTTTTGCTGTTTGTGTAGCTCCTTGATTACACAGCACCTAGCACAGAGGAGATGGCAGATGGAAACACTTTGGGATAACAGTAATGCAAATAAATCCAGTGAGTAAAAACTGTTTACTGATAAGAAATACTCCCTTGTCTTTTATGCATGTCTATCTTTAGTTTTATATTGTAAAGGAATACCAGACTTTGTTATGATATCACAAAACAATTTGGAAATAATCTTTGACAAAATTTGGTGTAAAAAAAGGAAAATACAATTTGTCACAATAGGAGGTTCACTGGTCTACAAAAGTATTGATTAGATTATTTTATTTTTCGTGTTTCATTTTTTACTGTTTAATATAGAAGTAGAATTACTTTATCTGACAAATATTTTTGTATGTTAGCATTAAGCTGTGCAACACAGAAATAACCTTGCATTAAGAAAGGTCATACCAGATGAAAAAAATGTCAAATCACATATCAGGTTGCCAGAAATAGGTAACTTTGTCTTATTCACATGAAGATATCAAACATTTATTTATATCTGGATGCTATAGATATAGGTGGTGGTGGTGAAAAATTTCTTCCTGATCCTGTGGAACACAAATTCATACTTTCAAATGTGAATATATGACCTTTACCTTCTGCAAACATCACAAGTCTATTGCAGTTTCCTTCTTAATCATCTCCAGTAGCAAACATGCCTTCAGCTGATAATTACTTGGGATTTATATCCTTTTCTTCTAGTTCTCAAGCCCACCCTTCACTTAAAATTATGCTGTATTAAAAAACCCAGTTTGTTCACAGTGAGATGAACTTCCATACCTTTAAAGATAACGAAGCAAATGAATGAAGAGAAAAATGCTCTCTGCAGAACCCAGATACTACAGGGGTGTATTGTAGTTTTGAAATAGATGGCTCCTGCAGACTGGTCTTGTAGCAAGCTGCTGCTCACTGCCATGTGACCTTCTGACATCTGTATTTGACTTAAGAGAAATAGTATTCCCAAATAGCTGTGGGAAATTCTTATTAGACATGATTATGATGTATACAGAAACCCGAAAGTAACAACGTATTATGGATGCATCTGCTTTTATAAGCTGTTCTTACTCTGTACTTGAAAATTAGCCGCTTAGGTTTCCTCTGTGTTGTACAAGAAAAGGATGTTATGGATGAGTGATTTTTTTCTTGTAGTATTGAACATGGGTCTAGCAATACTAATCTTTACAAGAGTTCTACTCAGTTCATTCATGTGAAAAATTCCCATGTGCATTCTAAATTATCTTTCTGCTGTAAGTAACAAATCCATATAAAAAGATTTAATAAAAAGATCTCTAAGTAGGTCTGGAAGGCTATCCTAGCTAATCATAGTATTGAACTGAATACACATGGTTTTAAAGGACAGCATTTTATATTAATGTACTTGTTCTAAATCTTTACTTCTTACTTATTGTTTTGTAAAATTTTTAGAAACCCTCATATTTCAGGGAAAAAAACACTCCTTTCTAGATATTGTAGTGAAATAAGAGTATAAAGTTTTTCCCATTTAAACCCCAGAAAATTAAGATTGTCATCTCTGATTTTCTATGTATTAGTATTAAGGATCAATATGGAAGGATCAAGCATGAGTCAAAGTCTGCTAAGTTCGTACTAAGATGATTCACCAGTATAATCTGACTTATTGTCACTACTTCACCTCTAGAATTTGACTTACTGATTCCCTTCTTCATCCTCATTTTGGTGAACGTTAATCTCTGAGGTTACACAGCAAACAATGTTCTTCAACTGACCATCCTAACTCACTTTTACAGAACCTGCCCTATCAGGAGGAAGAAAATCCCTCTCAATAAGATTAGGCAGACACTGATAATAAAGACCAGTGATAGACTGTGGTATATCAGAAGACCCCAGTCACTCATGTCTAAGGCAGAACAGTCCCCAGGGAGAGTCAGCAATGGCTAACAAAGGCCACAAATGACAGCACTTGGCGTGCTTGGTGACTTGTTACCCACACTGTGAGGCACAGCCAGGCAGACTTCTCATCAAGTAATGAGGGCAGGCAAATCAGGAAGCACACAATTCACAAACAGCCTTCAGAAATTTGTGGAAGACATAGCTAAGCAGGTTTGTAGACTAAATTTCCAGAGGGCAAAAGTACAATTAGAACTTCACTAGAAAAATTAAATTGTGGAAATTGAGTTGCCTTCCTTTTGTTTACCAACATATATATATATATATTTATTCTGTGTGTTTATTGCTTCCTGACAGGATATTTCTGTTTACGAAGAATGACAGGTTTTGCTGTGCAAAATAGTGGCTGCTTGTCTGTTTGTGGAACAGAGAGTGATGGTATCTTCCAGGCTGAAATTAGTCTCCTAAGACATAAGAACAGCAAAGGCCTGGAAAAGTCTAAGCATAGAAGTATCCAAATCTTACTGAGTTTTAGCAGTTAAACCATTTCCTAGCTTTTAAACTATTCTGTGTCAAACTGGATCTTTTATCATGATTTCCTGCATCATAGGGTTACAAGAATAATGCACAGGTAACAATTCAATATGAATATATAAATGGAGGTATGAGAATAAGAAAAATATAGAATCAGCCAGGCCACAAATCTAGAAGCCTCACATGTTGTTTGTCATCAAACACTGATAGTCTAGTTTGATGTTTCTCAGAGTGATGTAAAACATGGGGCAACCTTTGCTCATTCCTTACTCCAAAATTCCCATATACCAAATGCCACTGAGGCAGAACAGCTTCCCTGGGACAGCTGCCAGATCTGTGAGTACAGCTTGATGAAAATAACTTGGTGCCAAAAAGATGTAAAGGGCAATCACTTAAAGGGAAAGACGCCATCAGAGGGTTTAGCACAAACACAAAAAGACCAGGGCCGCAGTGAGAGAGAAATACGTGTATTTCAAGTGAGAGCTAAGAGACAATTGCAAAGCAATCAATCACTGCAGTTTCTAGAACTTATTTCATTAGTTACAATATTCTCAGGTGCCTATAAGCAAATTTATTTTAAATTTCTTCAGAGTGATTAAGAAGCTGGAATCCAGACAGTGAGGTAGCCTTGTTTGCTGATGTGCTAGTGACAGGAGATAGAGATAATTTTGCCAAATTCATTTATTTACAAACAAATGTTTGTTGGGAGATATGATGAAGGCTACGTAACTGCAGTGTTAACCTTATTATATCAGAATAAAAGAATGAGGCAAATCCCAGAAAGATTTGAACTGTTAGATCATTTGTCTCTTCAAAACAAAATGCAATAGAAATTAGTTGCCAGAATACTAAGATAAAACTTACATAAAACACAGAAACCTCCAAGGCCAGGTTGATAAAACAGGAGGGCACCATTTTTCTTGTTATCAGACTCATAAGTAAACTGAATACAAAAACTGGAAAAAAAACCCCTTCCTTTATGCAATATATTCTACTCTTTTCCATACAGGGAAGATGATTGTCACAAAAGCAAGCCTCCTTGCACATGTAAGAAAGTGGTTTTGTTTACATCTACTGATTTTCTGTATCATGCAGTTTTCCAGGACCCCTTGACAAGTTAAACATCCTGTCATAGATCTGATCTTTCATTGTGCGAGTTTCTGTTAGATCTTATTTTTTCATATTTTTATTTAAAAACTCACAAAAATATAATTATTTTTTTATATGGTTATAAAATTAAGAAGGACATACAAATATTTCAAATCCACAGATAATAGTCCATCAGTTTTCCAAAACTACCACTGAATAACAGTTTTATACAACTTCCAAAATCTTATAATAATTGAGTAATCAGTTGCTAGTACTTTGAACTGTTATGGCCAAGACTCGCAGAGACATTGGAATTTGCCCAGTATTCAAACACTCTTGCATGCAAAACTATTCACATGATTAAATACGTTGTTAGAGATCTAAAACATTCTCCATATGAAAAAAAAATGCATGACTGTATTATTGTTGTGTGAAATGTATTATTTTCAGGTATTGCCACCATGAATTTTCTTCCACATTTTAAGCAAAACTGCTATAATAAATTCTCAAAGAATGCATGAATGTTCCAGATATTCACATGTAATTAGATGCCACAGGGTGACGCAATGAGGTTAATAGATGTTCTAGAGTAAATAAAGATCCTCATTGCTTCTTGTTTCTAAATATCAAACCAGCACACTCCTTACTGTTTTTTCTACATTATCCCTCATCTTCAAGGATCATTACTTCCCCGTACTGTATAAACTAGGACTATAGCAGTATCTTCTTATATATGAGTTGTTTTGTCAATAATTCTCTTTGTTTGAAAAATTGGAAGAAATATGTCTTGCACTTGGAAGTGTTCAGGAATACAATAAACCTCAGTTTCTTAGTAGCTCATTTTGAAGTGACTCCTATACAAAAAAGTCTTTATCCTGGTGTTGGAGACAGCCTCTGTGTCACCAGAATTGTGTGGTCAACTATTGTAAAGAAATCTGCATAAGGCTGGACCCGAGCCCCTGAGTACCATGATGTTGAACTGATTAAGTATTTGTATGGGCAGACAGTGTAGAAATACTGGAGGTTAAAAGATTAAGGCCTGATGGAAACAAGGAGAAAAGTGATGAAATAGGCCTAATATCAGCAATTTTTCAGTCAGTGTTGGATGGAACAAGGTGCTTTATTACCAATGTTTAAAACAACAAGATGGAGTGCAATTTTCCCCATTATTTCTGTATCCAGCCTTTCTGATTTCTTCCTCCTCCACCCTTTCACTCCTTATCTGTCCATGCCCTGCCCGCACAATGCAAAGCCAGGGCTTTTGGATCAGAGAAGACAAATTCTCTGAGGGAGATTCTGGTTGGAGCCACGCAGCTTTAGATGTGGACAGTGACATGAAGGAAAGGTGCACTGTTAGCAGAGCTATGGGATCAGATGATTTAGAAGCCTGTGCTGTGGGGCTGCCTGTAGGGAACATAGCTCCAAGGTATATAAGATTTCCACTCTGGTTGCTGAAACAAGCTTGTGTTTTGCATTCAGCAGGAGATAGGGCACAGTTTGAATCCAGTGTGCATATGATAGGAGAACTGAACCCTTAGTATTAATCATTTAAAAAAAAAAAGAATCAAATAGCTGTTTGAAGTCAGTTTAGGAAGAACTCCAGATCTCTAAGATACAGATCAATTTTCCATAACATTTTTTTTGTTATATGAAATGGTAAATTTCCACAGCAGAAGATCCTGTCAGCACACACAGCTTATTCAAATGTCTAGTTGTTCTGCAGTCAAACAATTAGATTTATACGCAGAGAATAGAAGACATAAATATTATATTTAAACACTAAATAAAGTATTCCTGAGCTAGAAAATCTGGAGTGACAAAGGACTGTATCTTGTAAAAGATATTGATGTGCAGATAGAGAAGGAATTTCTGAAGAGTAGCCTATAATACATTTGTGTTTTCATGCTTCTACATGTGGGGAACAGAAATGTCTTACTTAAATCTTACTGATCTTACTAATGTGTTACAGACAACTTTTTCGTACTCTGATGGTACTGCAACACAGTTTGCAACACAGAGTAATAGCCTTAAATAATGTCTTAGCTCAATACAATTTTTCCTAGGCTAGCATTTCATTTGGTATGAGTCTGAACATGATACCATGTTTCTATTTGGGATCCAAAGTCTCTGAGACCATCTCTGTCTGCCTTTCTCCCTTTCAATTTGTTATCAATCGTAATCAGAAGTGTTTCTGATGTTTCACGATAGCTGAACATGTATCTTCCCCTTAGGCCTGTATACAGACTGTCCTAAGATGATGCATCAACTTCTTATAATGATCTGCTCAGAGTTCAGAAGCCAGCATAGTTGTAATGGTCCAGAATCAGAAGATTCTCTTTCCTTTGACATTTCTTTTTTTTTTCTTGTTTTCCAAATTAGATATAAAATTCTTGATCCTTATATATAGTAATAAGATAAGTCTAATCTCTGGTTTCTGGTTTTCTACTCTTTAAAGAAAAAGAAAAATGTCAAAAAAGTGAGAAAAAGGAAGTTTTTATAAGTAACAAGCAGCTGCTGTGAATCTAATATAAAGCATGAACAGAAGAGGAAATAGTGCGTTAAGCAAAAGCTTGAGAATTTAAGGAAAAAGAAAGATACATGTTTATGAGTTAGAGAAAATTATTTTGTATTTTTGAGCAGTGGTGGATGTAAAATATTTACCCCAGTATTCATCCTCCAGTTCTTCTACAGAGTAGAAGGTGAACTGAAAATAATTCTGCCTCTCCTAGCGAAGTGCAAATAATATTAATTTGATTTTTGACATAAATTAGTACTATGATAAAACTATAATTCGTAGCCATTTGGCTATTACAATGTCCAAACTTTTTGAAAACTCTGGCCTACCATTTTATTGAAGTCTACTATAGCGTAGCTGATGCGACATATTTGACATTTAGGTTTTAAAAAATTAAGATGATCTCACGAATACAATGAAGACAATGGGAACACTAGGTGCTCCTTAAAGGTACAGGTTTCAAAATAGGTTCCCCAAAACATTTTAAAGAAGTGAGTAAGTTTATCGATTCTGAGTTTGGTCCTTAAAAGCATCTTCATTTAAAGGAAAAGTGTTGGAGCGACCAAGTCAAACTAAAATTTTGTTTGTATGTCTCTATTTCTAAAAATAATAATTTTTCTTTATTCATCAACACATAGTAACAGTCTCTTTATAGTTTTCGTTAATCTATCCTTTTATACCAGATGCTTGTAGAGAAATGAATGCCATTGCATGCATGAAGCATGAAAAATGTCTTATCAATTCTTATGCCTGATAATGCCACAACTTAGGTTGATTCAATTTCACAGCTGCCTGGACTAAGACCAAAGTCATTCCCTTTTATATGACTGACTTTCCATTGAGTTCCTATTCCTGAGCAGAATGACTGCAGGAACACTTCTCGAGATTCATGGGCAAGATGCAAAGCAACATTAATCAGTAAACCACCTGTGCTCAGCAGGTACTTGACTCTGAAAGGCACTGAGGGCAATTTAAGCGATCATCTGAAAATTACACCACCACTGGTGATTTTGGTAGAAACATTTAGTGGTGGACTGACCCTTAATAAAAGCTTTCCTGATATCCTTATCAGTGGTGTCTGCAGGTATCCTGTGCCACAGAACCACCCCATCACTCTCTGAAGTGCAGATTGTTGCCAGCATAGACAAACCTGTAGTGTGTCAAATATGAGGGTAGAATATATCAAATCTCATGTCCCAAAGGGATCCATAAGAGAAACTCTGTTATTCATATGTGACTTTTTAATGTAAATTAGCTAAAACAGTTTTTTCTCTCTGCTGCACTCAAGTGGCACTTCTCTGCAGAATTCAGTGGAATCACAATTGAGATCCCAGTTTGCCACAGAGGCTGACTTACAATAGTGACTTTATAAACTAATTATTGTCTTTTGTATTTGCAACATGGACAAGTGCTCTCTGGTTTGTTCAAAGGCATTAGATTTGCTTGTGTTGAACTTAATAACGTGTAAAACAGTTTATGTAATGATGAAGTTGTTAATATCAGATTGTGACTAATTTTCCATCTGCTAGTAGAAGAAACAGCATTAGTTCCTGGTCCAGAACATATAAATCAGTGTGATGACAAGTGTTCTGAGGAGAAAATGAGGATCACGGGGAGTCAAAAAGGAGAAATGCCCTTTTAATATAATCTTTTAGACAATGGTTCTAGAAATTGAGTAGCTCAGAGGCTTTTGAAGCTCCCCTAAAATCAGAGTTGAAGAAGGTCAACTGTCTAAGTACTGTCAACAAATGACAGTTAAAGGGTTGTATATAGCACTGAGACCTCTCTGCTAATTATTCTCTACATTTTAAACATCTGGACCTTTTGAGACATTTTTAGAGAATACTTTGTTTATTTACACTAATTTCCATCAGTTATTGTAAAAAGCTGCAATGCAAAACACAAACTGATACAATACCTTTTACTTTATTCTTTTATGAAATGTAAATAGCTTGTTCACAGCAGTAGTAAACATGATGAAAAGTTGAAAAAGGATTAGCCAAGTGATGCTTTGCATGTTTCTAAATTAAATTGTGAATACCAATTTAAAGATTCTAACATCCTGAGACCAAGATGCGTTTGCTTATTAGGAGGTCCAAATGAATGTCAGGCTGCCCCTCAAGAGGCTTTCTGACCAGCTGACATGTTTAAACATTATAACTTTCCCTTTCTCGCATTACTGGATTTAAAATAATGCTTACTATGGTGTTTAAGGAAAACAAACAAACATAAAAACCCAAAACCCAACCAAAAAAACAAACCCCAAAAGAATCCCACAATCCTTTACTTGGCTAGAGGAGCCTTGAAGGCACCCAAAACAAGCGAAGTCTCAGTCCTCACAAGTAAGCAGAGGAATTCTGTGGCAGTGGCAAGATTTCCCCCCCCCCCCTCAAAATATATCTGGGCTTTCCTCTTAAAATCAACAATATGTTGGAACAAAAACTCTTCGGCAGGAGGTGCTCATTTGGAGAAAACACCAGAAAGGCTTTGCATGACAGAACTCCCAGAGCTGCAAGTGGAAGTCTGCCTGAAACAACCTTCACATGCCACTTCAGCAATGGAGAAGCTCTAGTTTCATGCTGGGGCTCAGAATGGGGCAGCGGACTGGGGGTTCCACCTGCCAAACCCCGTGAAGACGGGGTTCAGCCCTTGGGGGACGCTGCAGTGATAGTCCACCCTAGGAAAGCCAACACAAGTAGAGAGGGAATGTGAATGTTTTCTTCCATACCTCTTTGAGACCGCTAACCACAAGCTGTTGGCTTGTCCCGTCTGAGCTAGAATGGCAAAACATTTCCCAGACAAGCTCTCATGCATAGCAATTTTTCAGATCTGGCCATTTCGTTTAGAGACTAAAGTGGATTCTAACTTTTTTGAAAGCTTGACCAGTTCTATGAGTTTTATGATGATATATAGCATGAACATCATTCAACATTCTCATGTTGCATTGCTTTTTGCTACCATATTATTACAGAGATTATATTTTGGTAGTGGATATTATTAGTATAGATATAGTTTTGTGGTTCAAAGAGACAGCATGTTACAGCCTTACAGCATGAAAAATATCTTGTGATACAATGTAGCACATGTTGGTCCCTAAACAAAATTACTTTTTCCCTTTTACTCCTCAGCTTCTAAACTTATTTCTTACATAGTCATGTCATTGAAGCAGATCATGGCCTATACTGAAAACAAGCAAGGTTGGCACTCTGTATTACAAATATATACACTTTTGGAGATGCTAGCACATGAGTTAAAATAATCGTGGGGTTGTGATTTCAAAGAAAATCTGATAAACATTTTTTTTTTCTGTGAGAAAGAGAAAGAGGGAAGGGAGTCTTAGAGGGAGATAAAAGGGAAAGAGTGCAGCACATCATCTCTGGAGCCTGATGGTACTGCAGCGTTCAGGAAGTTGTGGACAACTGGTATTGAAACAGGTACAGCAAAAGGCTAATGAACCTAAAATTTGATCTAACTGGTGAAGAGAAGGAGCGCTTATAAGATCTGAAAGTTGAGTAGGTCTCATTTTTCACAAATGTAAATTGATGGAAGACGAGCAATCTCAGTGGAAACGTGCTGTTTTACACTCATGCATTGATCCAATTTGAGTCGTCTTTTTATCTTTCAGTCATTCTGCATTTTAAAGCAGTTCTACAAAAACAAAGCAACTGTGCACCTTAGATATTTTCTTGGTAAAAGGGTTACATTCCAGTTTTGTCTTTCTAGTTGAGACTTATAGTTTGTTCAATAAAATGAAGGTTTTTTCATAGCAGAATTCTAGAAGTTGGAAAACATACTTTCAATACAGTGGTTCTCTCTCTCTACAGTATATTATTTTCTATTTTATTTAGTACTATAAGGGCATTTTCAATGGACAGAGAGAGGATTTTTTAATAACAGTGCCCCCAGGTCTGCTAAAATAGAAAGCAACTTTCAGTCCTCCCAAAACTTGAAGAAGCAAAGCTCCCTACTTTGCTGATATGTGCAGTTCTTCTTTATTCATCAGGACTAATTATTGTTTTCCTGGCTTTCTTACAGTCTTCTAATGAC
Organism: Dromococcyx pavoninus; assembly: GCA_033558185.1. Lineage (NCBI taxonomy): Eukaryota > Metazoa > Chordata > Aves > Cuculiformes > Neomorphidae > Dromococcyx > Dromococcyx pavoninus. The sequence continues at coordinate 161,104 of JAUMJL010001285.1, read as the reverse complement.
CATATTGATTATACTGAAGATTCACTGCCTAATTAAATTTATGGTGTTTGTGATGATGCCACCTGAACATTGTTATTAATAGACTCTCAGATATTATGGTAGTATGTGAAACAGAAATGCCTATGAACAAGTAAAGTAGATCTTAGCCATATCCCTACATTCGAAACAGAAAGGGGCAGTAGCCTATTTCAGCACGGCTGTCAGTTAACACAAAGCCAGAAGTGTGCTTTTTCCATGAAGACCTCATGCATCTTTCATCTCTCTTTGCTTTAATCTTTCTCTGCTTTCATCTATTTCTGGTGTCTATGTGCGGTCTTTTCCTCCTTTCCAGCAGCCTGGTATGCAGCAAGTCCTCATTCTATCTAACCTTCTCAGAGGTTTAAAACCAAATACAAGTGGTAAGTTGAGGGAAATGTAAAACCGAATGTCAGATGTTGCCCATATTTAGTGCACTTCAGTGTGCAGCTGCATATATAAGTGAAGCTCACAGCACTGCTACATCCTCAGTTTCTTGTGGAAACTGGTGCTTTTCTGCAGAAATATTAGGCAGTTGCTGTTCTCTGGGGTTGTCTAAGAAGAGGTCCTAGTTCTCATTCTATACCAGGACTGTCATACATAAAGCAGACTATAGCTAACACCATTTCGATGACAGCTGAATGCCTGGGCAAGTATGAAGGGATTTCACATCAATATGTGTTCATGTCTAAAGCACAGCAAACACCTAAGAATCATCATCCCTCTTTCCAAGGGATGAGTCCTTGCACAGTAATGGTAGGTCTGCTACCCCATTTCAGGACAAGACAGAGATCAGTTAGTCTTCACAAGCATTGCAGGAAGTGTGCTATGGGAAAAAGTTTGGGTAGAAGGAAAGAAAGGGAATAAGAACATGAGAGTACAGTCCCTTTCTTTCAGAAGAAGTAAAAGGCAATTTACAAAGGGAGCAGAAGTGATTACACAATAGCTCAATATCTTCCCCTAGGTGTTTTCTAGTTGAAGTCGAGGTTTCTTAATTTCACTGTTACAAGTGTATATTTCTATGAGCCACAGCCAAGTTGCTGCATATTCAGTCAAAACGTGTTCACCTCCCACTTTATTCTTGGAAAGGTAATGATTGTCCCTTCCAAAACATCCTTCCTACATCTGGATGTGTCAGTATCACAAACTCTGCTACAAACAACCATGCAGAAAATTGTATATTCATATTGGCAGCAGTTGCCCCACAACTGTGTTTTACTGCCTCTGTGACAATTAGCTAACCATAGTTTGACAGAATATTCTGTGCTCTACTTTTAAAAACTTACGCTGCCAGCACTAACATGCACTATAGTGAGATATTAGTTGGTGAGTTTTCTCATACCAGAAATTTTTGTGGGTGACTAGAATAAACCTACCAGCTATGGAAAAAAAATACCTCTGCAACTATCTTCTTCTAAATATTTGTTTCTTAGTTTTAAAGTAACCTACTCAAAGTGAAATAAATATTGCTGTTTATGTCTGCATGCAATTCTTCTTTAGCTAAACCATTGCAGATTTGTCTTTGTGTATTGCTGGGAAAACCCTAACTGCTCCTCCCCATCTGTTAAGAAGGAGAGATCATCAGCTATGTTTATCCATCCAGGCAACCTGGATGTCTTATTTGGCTGGATAGTAAGGTAACAGAAGCATATCGTATACCATCATGAGACTATGCAGCTTAAATAAGTAGCTAAACTGAGTTCTCATCCATCCTCACTCACAACTCCCACTGGAAAGAACAGAACAAGAAAATCAAACTCAATATGGCCCTTTCTTTAGTTTAATTTCTATAGTTCAACGTTGTTTACATAATAAAATTATAGCTATAAATTTTTCAGTTTCTAAGAACAGAAAAAGTGAAATATATCTATCAAAATCCCAGCATCAGTGGACTGCAGATAGTACATTATTAAATGTGTGCAAAATTAATGCTTAAAAGTTTTGATCCTTTTTTTTTTTGAGAATTGTCACTGCCCCAAACTTTCCACTTACAGTTTTGCCACTAAAGTCTGGCTTCTGGAAGTGTTTTCTATCTGATCTGGCTCTGATTTGTTAATTTTACTACAGATAAAACAGATAGGTATCACTAGCCTGGATCCGAGCACTGTGAACCCTAGCAATATCTCCTGGCTCCCACAGTCTGTTACAGGAAAACAGAAAAGATAAGTACAGAGGTTCAAATGTTGTTTTCTAATGCAATTTTCCTGGAATGCCACTGCAGCAAGAATAATAGTAAAAATAAGATTAAAAAATTGTTCTAAACAGTTTTCAGAAGGATAATGAAGAATTCGTTTTGCTAAAAAATCTTTCAGAAGTTGACGTTGCATTTTAAATGTCTATAAATTAATTAAATAATTTATCTTAAAAACGACAAATACATTCTTTCTCTTTGGTATTTACACAAAGCTAATACTTCAGACTTGAAAAAAATCAACTACTGTCAGAAGACAATTATTTTATTTCCACTCATTTACTGTGAAATCATAGAAAAATGTTACTAACCACTCTTGTCTGAGTGCCTACACAATGCTCGACTTTGTGGCCCAGCTTTTCAGCTACCATTGCTCGTCTTTAGCTGCCTAGGAAGACATACCTCGTGTTAGCCAAAGAAAGAAGAAGCATTGGAACTGATCAGGTGCTTTGGACACTCAGGCTGCACGCCTCTGTGTCCCAGTGGCCCCAGGAAATAAACTCTAAATAACATCAGTTCCACATCCTGAAGCTTGTGACCGAAGAGTCCAATTTGCACACTGGTTATAAAGCCAATGTTTCACTGAAAGCGATGTCCCTGCAAGGCTAAGTCTGCCTACTGACAGGGAACAAGAAACATGAATGCTACGATTCAAACACAGAGAGTCCCATCTTCCACCCAATGCGGATGTGGGAGGAGAAATACTGAGCCATCATTTCATTACAAAAGACATTTTTTTTCTGACAGCAGGTGGGACCCCAGCTGTCCCTTTCACTTTTACCCTATAACAAACACACGGAGTACTGCAATATTTTCAAGCACAAAAATGGTGAAAAGGTGAATAGTGATTTGCTAAGGATGTTCATTTACATGGGATGTCTTCTTGACTGCCCAAATAACTTGTTTTTGTGTTAGCCCAACTGCATTAAGAGCTTTTGACTATATATGTAGCTTGATTACAGGACAGATTAGGTCTTAAACATTTCTTACGATTAAAGATGCAACAGGTTTTAGTGTTTTAACAGTAATGGCTTGGTTAGTAACTGTCATTTCTGCTTCATACAGATCCTACAAAGGACATTACTACTGCAAGAGAAGTTTTTTTCCAGTGATACTTAAAAATTACAATGAAACTATATATACATGATAAAATATCAACTTTCAGACTGTTTCTCATTAAAATATACTTTATCTATTGGTAGAAGAACCATGGGGTGAGTGAAAAGGAATTACATATGATTGAATGTCTCAATTGCTCTTCATAATTGCAATGAAAACACTGGAAAATCAGTCTGCTTCAATGACCTACCTAGAGGTCTGTTAAGGGCAAGCAGAGGCCTAGGTTTCAGAAGGGAAAAGCACATAAACAAGGAGGAAGGGGAGGAGAAAACTGCTGTTGTAATGATACTAGTTTACAGAATTAAACATTTCACGTTTTAAAAAAGTCACTGTAATACATTGTATCAGACTCAGCAGCGTATGCCTCGCTCTTCTGAATCACTAGAACTTCCCTAGTACCAACTCTTGTCCACCCTATGGAAATAAATTCAGAATGAGCAGCCATTCATATCACATGAAACTTCTGCAATACAGAGGGCTTTTTTGAGACAATGTGACTGCAAATGTCAGTATGCATTTCATCCACTGCAGACGTCAGTCTTAAATTGTAGTTTATTCTTGATGCTGAATTCAGAATGTTCAGAGAAAGCGTTGCAGTTAAACTTTTCTTTCTAAAGCAGAAAAACAATGTCATTTCCTCAGCTGAAGTCCACTTAGCATATTAAATTTTAGTATCACCAGTAATAGTTGCTATGAAACACAGATGCAGCAAGATGTAGATTACAGAGCTTAAAAACTAAGCAGCTCTAAAAAATGTTTATCAAAATAAGTGAATAATTCAAATTTTGGAAATTATTATGAACAAATGTCTTACAGATTGTCTTTTGGAAACTGGTTACAGTTACAGGGTTGTTCCTCACAGAACAGGCTACAGTCCCTATAGACTGAGACTTCCCCTTAGTCAAATTTACTTATTACTCATCTAACAAATACTGTATTAACCCTTCTAAACTTGGAGCTAGAGAAGCAGTGCTGTAGTTTTTGAAAACAGCTGGCAGTTCACATAGTAAGACTTTGGGGAGGGCTGGGGAGGGAAGAAGAGCATGGAGGTTACAGAAAACAGTTCAACTAATGAAACTTGAGTTTGTGTTGTTGAATGATTTAAAAAAAATATCCTCAAGTATCTCCAAAGAGATGGGGCATTAAAGATTTTATCTGTGACAAGGCTCTTTGTTTCGACAGTCATCAGTGAAGATACAGCAAAGGAAATGGAGGAGCTACAGTTATGCATTTTCAATACACAAAGTCCTTGTTTTCCCACTAGGCACTGCAGAACAGCAATTGTCCATTCACAGCACATATCACATCCTCTGCATTTCAGAGCTAATATTTTTGCAGTCCTTAAGCTAGCATGCTTCAGCCTAATGTAGTTATTTTTTTAACCCTTTGAGGTGCATTACATGAGGTAAGTGTCCTCTTGTTCTATTCCTTGTTATACGAATTATTTTTACAGGTATAATTTTTAAAGTTAAACTAAAAGATTATCAAATTACAGAGGTTTTATATCTACAGCAACATCACAAAAAGAGAGTCTCATTTCACTAAGTGAAAAAATACAAAGGTTGCTAGTTCATTGAGCATACCTGTATATTAATTCTATTAACAACAGAAATCAGATGTGTTGGCTGAAATTATTTTTAAGACTACTCATGCACACACAAACACGAGCCCTGACAAGTAACTCCTCCTCTTGTATTTTAGAATCACACTCCTGAAAACAATGTTAGTTTTATGCCAGCAGTTGCTTTTGTTTCCTGCAGCACACACTGCCCACTGTAATGCTGCAATACTCATTCAAGGCAGATCACTAGCTCAAATATGAATTGAACCTATATGACAGCAAACAGATGTCAGTCTGCATTACTTCAAAGCCCAAGCAAATATCTACTTTTCTCTGTTTAAGTAGCAAAAGCTAACTGAAAACTGGTGTTGACATAAGATAATTGGCTCCCTCTCTTCCCACCGAGGATCTGCTTATAAGTCAAAGAGCTGTTCATTAATTTTGAACATCTGAACCCAAATGAAGTAAAGCAATCTTATCATGTAGTAAAAAAAAGATAAAAATAAAAGGAAAACGTGGTACACGTACACCTAAAAATGAGGTTGATATTCTTTTCTGCTTGATCTGTTTATTTCCAATGTTTTCTCTCTCTGCTCTAACTCTCAGGCAAACTCACAGCCCCCTCAGGACAAGAACGAGTTTCTGCTTTCTTCTCCCTTCGCCTAAGCCAGTCAAGTCCCAGATCTCCTCTCCTGCTAGAGAGCAGCAGGAAAACATATAGAGAAAGCAATCACACTTTCCTCAGTGCGGTCAGAAAGAACTACAGTAACAGATTCTTTCTGCAATCTGCTTTTGCCATCAAATGGTTAAGTGAACAGAAGTTAAAATTTTCATCTAGTTTGAATAAAATGCAAAAGGGAGGAAATTCAAAAATCGGTTGCTGTAGTAACAATCACCAGTAAAAATCTTTTCCACTAAATAATAGTATTATCTCCCTCTCCCCCTCACAATTTTAATTCCCCTTCAAAAATCATTATGCTGCCTCTTTTAGATTTGCTATACATACCTCAACCATTAAACAAGACATTTAACCATAGTGGCAGTTCTGTGACCTTTGAATGCCGTGAAATCTCTAAGCGGTGCAGCTTGTTCATGAAGACTTGTACTGCAGAATCCAGCAACTGCATCCAGGGTTAGGAATAGAATTAAGCAAACAACAGCAAACAAAAATAAAAATAAAAATAAATACGAAACAGAAAAAAAGGAAAAAAAAAAGAAAAAACCTCCCCAGGCCCCCCAACCCAGTCAATAAAACCACCTTAAGAAGCAAAAAGACTCGGGGAGAGAATGCACTTTTCTGCCAGTGTGAGGGCTGGGGTAGAGCTGAGCTTGCTGCAGTCTGCCTGCCTGTGTTAGAGAGCTGAAGGCCGTGCAGGGCTGGGAGGTGCTGTCAACTGCCACAAGCACAGGAGAGCAGACCAATCCGCATCCTCACTCTCAGCTCAGTGTAGTGAAGCCTTTTTTGTTTATGTTTCCTCATTTCACGAGTGACGTCAAAGGGTTTAGATTTTCCTCTGCATGTGCTATTAATTTTAAACGACTGCTATGGGAAGAATTTGGCAGTGATTTAGGCAGGCTCCCCTACTCAAAAGAAACCAGTCATAATTTATCTATCCTGGATTTAACTTAGAAATATTTTATAATGAGAAGTACTGGAAAGATCCAAAATATCCTCACAAAACGGAGAAAGTTATAAATATGCTTATATATATTGTAGTATTCTTAAATATATCCAAGAAGTTTCCAGTGAGAGCTGTTATCTGTATGGGTTGTAGTGTAAAATCAGACCTGAATCTTCCCTTGCCCTGAAGCAATTCAGGAACTGCTTCTTTAAATTCAGAGGTGTCACACCAGTGTAAACCTGGGGAAAGAGATGTGACTGAGGCTACTGTAAACATACATCCCTTTATCAATCAGCACTTGCTAGATTGTGAATTAGCAAACTTCTATTAATGTCTCAGAGTCACCAACGCAGTCACCCTTAAGGTCTGCTGCTCTAGGCAAACACCCATTCATTCCAGCAGGTCACAGCCCAGACGTGTTTACCTATGAGCTCTGCTGTGTACTATCACACAGTGTTTTATTTCATACCAAAGTCTACGTCAAAAGGCAAGAGGCAATGGTAAAGCCTGGCTTCATATGTCACCGCATTATTTTCCAACAGAGAAGATTTGTAGCTGAAGCTCCAAAAATCAAATAACATATGCCAACATTACATGTCAAGGTCAATTAGCACGGGCAACAGAGGCCACAATAGCATAAGATAATTGATAGCAGGTCAGCTGACAGCTATAACTGTTTAGTTAACTTCAACATTTTAATTTTATTGTTTTTCTTTTTTCTTTCAAAAATCTTGGTTTGCAAAGTACAGTTAACTTCTAAAAAGTTTTAACAGTCTAACATTTAATTTTAAAACATATGTAAGTGCTTTTGAAAGCGGACAGGCTAACAGTTCTTGAGAAAGAAATTTTTCAATGATACATAGGAAAGGACAAAGCAATAGAAGCAACAGGAACTTCTTCATGACCACCAATTGATGCTACAAAAATGTTACTCTAGAGAGGTCGAAATATTTAGTGATTTCTTGTCCTCACTGAAAATTCTGCCTGTGTTATAACTGCTAATGTAATCAGCTTCAGCAATAAATGCAAAGGGTTATCATGCTGTAAATGCTGGAATAACATGTTTAAAAGTATTAAATAAGTTAGAGATTTGCAATATCAATTAGAGCTCATTAAGTTCATCCGCCTGTACTTAGAGAAATGCTATGTAGCAATCTGGAATGTGTAAATAGGAATATTATTTGTAGTACACAGAAAATCATTGTGTTCATCTTCACTCAGCATTAGTGATGGAGGAAGCTGAGTATTGCACTTTGGGAATTGCACTTCAGGGACAAGTTTTGGGAGTGTTAGTTGAAATGATATGGGTTCCAGTGAGAATGGTCTGGAGTCTGTGAAGAAAGGCTGAAGTTGACATTGCTTTGTCCAAAAAAGAAGATTTGATAAGAATTATTAAATATATAAAGGGTACATTTATCTAAAAAAATAAATCATACTAGAATTAATTTGACCTGGAGACATTATCTGGCCTTTAAACTCTTTTATAGCCTTTATGACGACATAGCTGCATCTGAGCTGGTAATAAGGCTCAAACTGTGTTTGAGAAGTGACTAGGGCAATGCCCAGACTCTGTGAGGGCATGTTCTCTGGAGATAGTGGTAATCAAGGTCCACTGTCCAGGCCTTTGTTATGGCTGTATTTACTTTACCAGTACAGATATAAACAATTTGAAAAGAAGAATGGAGTAATTTTTTCCACATTCACCGTGGTTAAAACAAGTAAACTGCAGCAGAGGAAAGTTTTTTGACATAGAAAAAAACTAAAGGTAGGAGCCTGAAGTACTGAAACAGATAGGCTGGGATAGCCCACAGTGCCCTACTACTGACTATTTTTAAAAGTCTGGTTAGGAAACCATCTTTCATGACCTGTTTTGATATAGGTGATCCTAGGTTGGACTGCACAGGTAAGGCTGTTCTTCTGATCTATTTTTTTCCATTTTCTGCATTTTAGCAACAATCTTTTAAATAATATTACAGTGTTTTGTGAATTAGGGTCCTGGTGCATTCAAGTTCAGCACAAAGTCCTAGTTAGGTAATATGATTCTCCCAAAGAAGCTAGAGGTTACTTTAGCCTCTGAGGATCTCTGACAATCGGTGGTCACTGGGGTTTTTTGTGATATGAGTGTTTCTGGTCTGAAAAAGATGGAGAAGCCTAGAAACACTTATATTTGCAGTTTTTACTCAGGCAAAGATAATCTCAAATTAGTACAAGCATGTAAGGACGAGAAAGAGAATGCATGGCTATGCACAGTGTAGACCTCGGTTTCCTATAGCATAGCCGTGTGCTTCCATGATGGGAAGGACTGCTGAGGGGAAATGATCTCCACCTCTCAAAGAAAGAAGGGAAAACTTAGCGTAGGTTTACTAATCTATTCAGATGTGCTTTGAAATATCCTGTCAGCCTGGTGACACGAGTGTCCAGATTAACATGACCTACAGTAGCCTAGACAAAAAAACTGAAAAAATGAAAACCGTGTGAATCTTTAAAAAATGTCATTCGAGGAAAAAGTAAAACAAAGCTAAGCAACATATGTTCAGCCCAGAAATCTCTATGCTGATGTAAAATATATGAAAAATAACAAAAGGATCCAGAAAACTTAATGCAATATCAAAATTACAACTTAATTGACATAACAGAAATTAGGTTGGGTACAATCATGTGAATATGTGACTGGAATACTAATACCAAAGAGCACAGCTTGTTCAGGAAGAACAGGAGGGAAAAAGGTGAAGGAGATTATGCCATATATCTCACTCATGTTCAGGATGCAGTGGGAAGCATATATTGAAAGTCTAAATGATAATACAAAGGAAAAGAATATAAGCACTGTTGAGGGATCTACTGCAAATCCAGATAATTCAAGTGGATAACTCTTTTTGTTAGCAATTAACAGGATTGCCTGAAGCATAGAACTTGGCCATAACCAGAGGTTTTAATCATGCAGATCTTGGAAAAAGAGCTCAGCTAGACTCTACTACCTTGGTTCTTTCTCTCCAGAATGCGTTCTGAGTAGTACTTTTGGGAATCCCTCAAATTTATGAGCCTACCTTTTTGAGCAGTCCTGCTTGACTAAATAATTTATTTGCCTTCCTTTTACAGTCCTGGCTCAGCACTGAAGGCACCTTAATATTTGTCTTTAGCTAGTCTCCCTTCTCAGCATAGGTGGTACACCAAGACAGGCTATCTCCTACCACGGGATGGCATTCCTCTTCTCAAATCTTTAACCATTCCCTTGTGGTCTTTGGAAAGGAACTGGTTGTCTATCTGCTTAGTCTATCTCACACAAACCACACTCCTTATATCCAGAGATACTTCTTGAAACCTAAAAAAACCCCATAATTCATCTGAGTGCAAGTAAACCTGTTTGCATATAACAGAATGGCAGGCACTGTGCATGGACAGGCTGTCCTATGCCTGTTTATTTATGAATTAATGTCCCTGGTTAGTTTTCAAATCTTTTTTTACAGATACAAGGAATGGCTGGAAGCACCCTTGGTGCACGCTGTGTGGAACAAACTCCCTTGTGGTTCTTTGTGCAATGTCTTCGATGTATTTACAGACAGCCTGTGTGAATGTCAGATGATGCTGTTGCTTGGTGATTACCTGAGGTTGAAGGTTGTCTGCTATGACCCAAGACCGGGATAGAGAGGGCAGTATGACTCAGACAACCATGGAGACAGGTAAGGGCATGATGTTTTTCAGACTGAAGTGGTCCCTAAAGGAGGACACAGATTGCTGATATGACTGTAGGCCTCATTTATCTGAGCCAGAAAGCTGGTGTGTTTGTACACGGTTTAGACTTCTGGGCTTGACTTCATCTAACAAAATGCCGTCATAACAAGGTTACACTGCTTCTCAGAAAGGTGTCTGCCACAAGGGGACACTCTCCAGCTCCCATAAACTTATTTATGCATCATTCTATCTGACTTTCTAGCCTTGACCTTACCTGCCTATTGTCAGACAACTTTTCTGATACTATCTAGAAATTCCACTGGTTTTGGCAAGTAACTTTCCTCTAACTGACTCCTATGCTCTATCAGAGTTCTCGCTCTCCTTGCCGTTCAGTATCTGCACTAATCTGAAATGCTGAGTTAAAAAGAAAAATAAATCTTGCTGTTTATTAGTTTGTTCCTTTTATCTTTCTCTCTCCCTGGACAGTGTAACACCAAAGACATACACAAGGGAGGAAGTTTCCTGTCTTACAACATGTGCTGCAATTCAAATACGGTTCAGGAACCTCAGTTTGTAATTGGCTGTGGACAATAGTTGCGATGTGAGCCCAGCTGTAATTGTGGGTTTCCAGGAAATTTGGTCTGACCTTAGACATTTCCCTGGCAAAGGAGAACACAAGGGCATTTGGGTAGAGGATCAGCACCGTGGATTTGCAAACAGCTTCCTACTTCAGAGGGCAGAAAGGGAGAGCTAGGTTTGTACAGAGATTTAGATGCCCATGCATTGGTACCCTTAGCATTTAGGCAAGTAGAGTACTGAAGAAAGAAAGAAATTTAGACAGTAAGAGAGGTACAGAGTGCTTTCTGATCGAGGGGCATGAAAGTCCCTAAGTAAAAATAGATTAATGAGGTAGGACTAGCTATGTATTACTGGTAATAATTTTTCTATCAAGGTCAGGAAGAAAGCACATATTTAGAAGGCTATTTGTGTGGTTTATAATGATTTGATACATCACATTACTGCTATATAAAATTTATATTAGCCAGTATATTAAAATCTATAGAAAAGGAGTAAATTTCCAGAACTTTTACTTATTTGATTTAACGTGAGAACATTCAGAGATATATAACGTGACTTGATTTTTAGAAAACCTCTTTACCTACTTCTATATACTTATTCATATATTTTATTAATGGTTAAGATCCCTAATAAAATGGGTTTTCTTCTATCATAAAAGCATAGAAACAATTTCTATGTTCAGATAAACAGCATTGGATAATCTTAACAAATATCATATAGGACGATGAAAGTATGAGGAAGAGAGTTTCAAATGCTCAGTAGCTTGGGGCACTGATCTAGAATATAACACGGACCTTGATTTTCAGCAGACATGACTCCTGACTTAATTAAGAAATAGCTACATATATGAATATTATGAACTAATTTAAGAGTTCACCGATAGTCTAGGTTTTGGTTTACAGCATTTATATGAGTTCCAAAGGATATCGGTTGAATTGCAAGGCATCACAGCATGGCATCCTCCAAGAGTTAAGCTTCATGGCCAGTAGGGCACAGAGCAACGGCAAATCCCCCAAAGTCAGAGCAGAGCCATATTGACAAAAGCATAGTTTGTGCTGCTACTGTATATAGGCACAAAGGACTTCACTATCTGGAACAAAGAAGCTGACATGCGCTTCCCAGGCACGGAAAAAGAAGGGTGAGAAAACATCATTGTGAATGACTTATATTTGTTTTAGTGACCAGGTAAGATGAAAAAACCTTTGTTTTCTTCCAGATATAACATTTGATTTCAAACCCAGGAAAACTCAGAATAGAAAGGTGAAAAGTTTAATGTTTTCCCTTACCTGAAAAATGTCAAACTTTCATTTATTTTGGCCAGTGCTGAGTACTATTGTCTCCTCTCCGATCACTCACAGGCGAGTGGCACAACTTCTCTCTAAAAGCCAAACAAGTTCAGAGAAAAAATTCTGTCTTAAAAAGGAGCAAGATTAGCAAATCCAAAACTTTATCTTTTTAACACTACTGTTGCTGATACTTCTCCTAAACTATGCAAGCAATTTTTTTGTTTATCTTCTTCCTGTCAGCCAATGGGTTCTTTCATGGGGGTCTTGGTGTTTAAGACAGTTGAAAAAGAAGAGAAAAATAAAAAGCTATGTTTTTCTATGCCACAAAGGAAGTTGAAACAACAGAAAAACAAACCAGATGCAATACTACATTTAAAGGTTAAAAGAAGTGTCAGAAAAGTTTGTATAAAACCAGGTAAAACTGTGGAAGTGGAAAAGTATTGCAAGGAAAAAAAAATTCTTGTTTATACAATTATGTGTCTTATATTCTATGGCCAACAAGTAAGGAGAGATAGGAAAGATAATGATATGATCATTTCCAAAGCAAAACTACTTTTTTTCATATTTAAATATTTGTACCGCTTAACAGTTTTACGTAGATAAACACACAGGTAAACTCTGAGGCAAATGTTACCCAAGTCCTAGATTTTCATCTCAACATACCTCGACTATGAATAGCTTCATTCTTGTTTGTTTTATGTTTTTTCTTGCCTTTTCCAAAATTTTAAGTGCAGAAGGCCTTCACCATTGTTTAAGAAAATCTTTGAGCAACAGTTAGAATTAGATTGCAGAGTGGATTTTGTAGAAAAAAGTGAATTTCAATTCATTTAAACAATTTTACCACTTAGGCATTTCACTGTGTTTTCCAGAATTCGAAGACCTTTTTTATTGTCTCCGTTTTATTTTCCTTGTAATAGGCACTACCTGAAATGAAATGGAGGCCAGCATTTTTGGGAGAAAACTATTTTATATATCAGAGGGATTTTTACCTTTTGCATGAAGCTAATAATGATTTACTTCTTACCATTTTGAACACAAATTAGCATGTAGTTACTGGCATTAGTAGTTACTGGCATTTTAGATGAAGTATATTGAGATGTGCAAATGAGAATCAGTGAAAATCATTTGGTTTCACTCAGCAACCAGCACTTGCACATGAAGGACCATTTGGTCAGTCAGTTACGTAGCTGTCCACCTATGTTCTTCCTCTTCACCTCCTTGCTCCACAGCCTACATCAGCCTTCTGTTTTGGGATTCCCATAGAGCCTGCAAACATTAAATGGGCTCTCTGAATAACTTACGCACTCAAAGAAGTTGTACTTATTTCATGGTATGTTTTATCTTTAATGTGCAGAACTGAACACAAATTTTTCCTCTGTTTTACGTGTTTATCAGAAAAAGTGAAAGAAGAGTAAGCATACAGTGCAAAGTGCCATTGCTGTAGCTGGTGCCCTTCTCCAGCATTGTGGCTATTCAGGTTGAATAGTAATCCTAACTCAATGAAGTTTTCAAGCGTTTCATTATTTTGTTTCATTACTTGAAATTAGCCAGTGTAACGGTAAAAGTAATATACTCAGATGAAAGAGGCAAGCAAAAGAGACAAATTCTCTTACAAACACACAAAAGTCATAAATTCTCAGCAGATCCAGGATCTCAATGCTAACTGCAAGGTTTGAGTCTCAAGTTTTCACCTTTTTTTTTAACCTATCATGTTTAAATCATCTCAGTGCTCTGATGTCTGAAATGCAAGCCAAAACATAACTTATTTCCATAAAAGAGGAAGGACGTTATTGGAGTAAAAAAATTCCACTTCCTTAGCATCTTACACAAACACGTCCTTAATTAGTCTACCATCACATACACGTAAAATAACCTGCAAAGTTAAAGCATATGTAGCGATGTACAATCAATAACATTTATGCTGTGACAGATTGGTTACTTTAAAAGAACAGTAATTATTTGCAGTGTTTTTTCTATGCAATTGGAACCTTTAAAGGAATCATAAACTTTTTAAAAGAGGCAGCTGAGACTGGTATGAATTCATTCAAATGCTAAAAATGTGAATGCTAGGTAAGGTAGGTAAGAGTCATGAAAACAGTGTGGAAATGTATTGAAGATACATGATGGATAAAATCTTTGATTGAAGTCAATGGGAGTTCAGATCATACCTGCTATACTTCATGATGATATACTTGTGGAGACTATATTCAGTATTAGCAGTATTGACATATTTCAGTCATGTTATTTTTCACTTTTTCTTTACATAGTCTTTAGATTCAGAATCTTGACAAACAGGAAAAGTAAGACAGAAAACACATACATGCTCAGCTTCTCTTGTGAAGGTAGACCCATTAAGGACAAACGAAGGTTGCTTTGATGTTGCGCCAAGCATCTGCAATTTTGAGACAACTTGCTTTGACAACATTGACAGAGTACAAACCATCTTCTGTCAGCTGCCTTCCTCCTTTTTCAGTCCTCTAATTCTAAGCATCTCTGATCCACATCTTCACAGACTTTAACAAAGACCATAGCTTCCTTCTGGTTCTGCAGACAGTAGATGAAGTTGGGTGATGGAAGTCATTATGCCCCTAGCTTCTCAGCCTGTCTATCAGCCAAAGGGTGCCTCCTTTGCACCAGCATGCTTTTAGGAGCCGCTTCATGTATTGTTCATTTGCTCTTGATGTGACAATACCAACCTCCAGGAGAAGCATCTCCTCCAGCAATCTGATTTCACCTGTTCCATTCATCAACATATTTTGTTGATTTACAACTCAGATATAAGAACCTAGGTTACTGGAAATTATGAGGATTGCATATAAAATTGCATATAGAAATATTTGGTCAATGGTCTCTTGTAGGCACAGATTTAACGCTTAGGTTTTTTATTTATGTTTAATGCTATCTTATTTATACCTATATTCCAGACTTGCAAACGCATGTAAACGATGATTTGAAAAGCTGGTCCCCGTCGTATAAAATGCTATAAATCCAACTTTTCATTTTTTTCATGTAGAAATGTTATCAGTGGACAATTCAGGTAGGACATAGAAAAAGTAAACTCCAATAATTTAAAGGCAATATATAGCATCAGTTGTAAAAAATAAGTACGCTTTCTTTGAGACTATATACAGTGAATTATGCATCTAACATAAATGTCTGATTACACAAATATGGCTCCAAATAGGGTAGAATAACAATTACAGTAGTAACACACTCATCTGACAATATGAATATTTCTGTTGACTAGCATCAGAGGCAATCTTTAGCACAGCAATAATTACAAAGTTATGGTGGCATCTAGCCACTGATCTACATTGAAGATAGGACATAGCTACCAAGACCCCCTAGGTTTTGGGGTAAAGGGCACTCCTTTAGAGCAATTTAGGCTGAACTTTTAATGGCATCAATCAGGACCTCTCCTGTTCTCCATGATTTTTCAAAGATGATGGAGAATGGTTTAGCAATAACATCTGCCAGCTCCCTCAGCACTTGTGGGTGCATCCCATCAGGATTTGTGAGTGTCCAGTTTGCCTAGATGGTCTCTAACCCAATCTTCCTTGACCAAGGGACAGTCCACTCTTCTCCAGACAGTCTCTCCAGAGATTCTTTCCAGAATGCCTCTCTTTTGTCCAGAATCCGTTTCCTGAATGCCAATAAATATGTATTGAAATAGTAGCTATATATAAAAAAAGTAATTTCTATTCTATGCAATTGTCAGGTGTGGCTACATATCCTGTGCTTCTATAGTTTGGTTCATATCTGAAACTCCAGGTTGTTGGTAGCAAAGAGAAAATACAGAATCAAAATCGTGGGAATTGCAGCTGTCATGCTTAAAGAACCCCAGCCGCTCATGCTTAGGTGCAATTGCCCTTTGTCTAAGATATTTTTCTGTGATGACTAAGTTCACTTAGTACTGCAAAACAAACCAATCTCTAATAAGGGCAAACCTGACAGAAAATGGAGACTACTGAAGAACAAAATGAGCAGAAAAGAGAGAAAATTTTACCAACAGCAAGCATCAAGGAGGAGACATATTTTTACATGGTCTTTCCAGTATGCTTAACTTTAACTTCTAAAAGCAAAATGCCTCACCCATGAGATACATAAACAGGCTAAACAGGGCCCAGATTAAGCGCAAAAACAAGCACGTGGCCTGCACTAACACACAGAAGGAGATGAGCTCCATGATGCTCAAAGATTAACTCAGCTACACAATGAGGATCAGGAGAAATTTGATAGCGGATGTCTTGTTAAAACAGCAGCAGCAGCACAAGCCACTCTCACACAGCAAGATATCCAGTTGTCTGACCAGGATCGTGAGACCCACTCTGGTCTAATCAATCTGTCTGATCTCTCAACATGAACAGTGATTTTTATTTCTGAAGTCCCAGTTTAGACCTCTCTGACTACATACAAAATCCTCTCCAGACTGCAGCACTGTGTGCTGACAGGCACAGAAACACATACATCTGTGTATTTCTTACACATACATCCATGCATTTCTTACTCTTGTTCAAAATGTCAGCATTTACCCTTAAAAAATCCAAGAGATCTTTACATATTCCAAAGAGAGGAGAAAATGTTAGGCACAGATGAAAGTACTTATTCCTTTTCATATTCCTTAGTTACTCTGTGGAAACGTTGCTTTGTGAAAGGTTCCTTGTTTAGTTTTCAGCCAGCTACACCATTCCATTCTGGAATTCCAAGGTCAGAGGAGGGCAGGATAATTTCTTACAAAGATAGCACACATTAAAAGAGAATTAGTCAAAATTAAATTTCCTTTAAAAATATTTGACAGTGATTGAAGGAGTAGATCTTTAAAAGAAGATGCTTTTATACTTTGTATGACAATGTATCCTTATCTGCACTTTCTTTTTTCACTGCTGTCTTGATTAGATTAGTTCATAATTACCAGATAAACATTGATAGAGTTAATAAGCAATTGCAATTATTTTTTGAACTAATATTGAGGAACAGAAGTAGCACTGAATGAAATAACGATAATAGAGAAGACAGCAGAAGATTGCTTTGGTATGCAAAAATAGGAATTCTGACTCAGGACTTCAGGTTTTAGTCTGAATGTGAGGCAAAATCAAACAGTTCGTGTTTATTATTTGTTGGGACTGAAATGTTATGAAACAGGTTTTCCACTGTGACTGGGTGCAGGAGCATCAGATATCTCCTGAGAAAGCATTTTCTGCCCAAGAGACTTGCTTGTTGAACCTAGATGCAGTACTACAAATAATGAACACGTGTCCAAGAACCAATGATGAATTCTGAGCTCTGCTGCATGTCATTCACCTTTACCCCACTAAAGAGCTGCAGGAGCAAAGGAATCTATCCAGGTTTGTTGCCATAATCCCTGTATCAGAAGTTGTGCTCATGAATTGTACTTCAACTTTTTAGCTGCACTGCCTACAATGAATCTCTTATGTAGTTGCTCTTCTGTAAGAATAAAAATGTCTTTGCTTATTGTAGTAAACGGACAAAGGAAGGAGGAATAAGAGCAATCAGCAGGCAGAGGAGGAGAAATCTGGCTCATGTGTTGCATTCGGCCTAGGGCTTGAATTTGTCCATTACATGACTGCAGGAATATCTCACCATGCTGTTTTTCCCCTACTCGTACCAGATGTATCTGTTCATACCACTACTAGGTTCTCTTTCTTAAGACATGATGGTACTCTCCCAGGCTTCCTACACATTGTAGAACAACTGGTAGGACACGTCCTTAACTCTCTGGGTCCTGCTGATCCCATTTGTGTGTACCACTTTGTAATTGCCTGTCCACCTCCAGTTTCAGAGCTCCACAGGAAATGAATTTTGGAGGAAAGGAATTCTAGGACAAATAGCAAAGTATGGCTGGAAGAAGTGGGCCGTAAGGTGTCCCTGATTTCTGTATACATCTGAAATCAAAGCTAACCTCTGTTATCTGAAATGCAAGTAGTTGCTGGAGGTTTCTTAAGAGCCAGAAGCAAAGTTTCTAAATCATGGTGCTTGTTCTCTCTTTCTGCAACAAAGACATAATGTTCTCTGGTTCTTCCTGACTGCAAATTCAGAGAAAAGAGGAATTTACGAGACTGGTCAAACTGTTTTTTTGCATATGTTTTGTGCTGCTGTTGAATGAGCCAGCTTAGACATGAGAATCACAGAAATATATCCAGGTAGACAAAACCTAGATGCAACATCTGAAGTGAGACTTACTGTGGTAAGTCATAAAACCACTGAGATCTTCAAACAGCACCATATAGCTGCCTATAGAGTGAGTGGCTGTTCTTCTGAATGATGGCACTAGCTGCTGTTTCCCACAGGGGGAGGACTCAGCTGGGGAATCAGTAGCTCCTTTGAAGTTCTTGCAGAGAATGTATCCACATTGCTCCAAGCAGCTCTTTCCAGAAAGAACTGCTGGACCCAGCAATAACTACACTCAGTGTGTATTAGTAATTGCAAAAGGCTGGAACTTAGTTATAATATTTGTCTATAATGTACTAAAATGCTCAAAAATAGTTTTAAAACAAAAGTATGTCCATTACCTCTACCAACAACATGAAACTGCTGTCTTAGAAAGAGGGCTACATATTTCAATTGTGTTGCCTTAGCATTTATCACTGTAAAATCCTTGTTCATGACTCTCACGACAGCAGTAACTCTCAGACATTTCTTCTTGCACTTCCGAACTGCATTCCCTTATTGCACGCTGAGCTTTCTGAGAGGATAAGATTTTCTTCAGCAGTTAGAAAGCATTTGAAAGTGTAATTGGCACATGCGTTTCATACTTTATTGAATATACCTTTTAAGGAAAACAGAGGTGCTCATGAAATGGTGGGTTCAAGGCAGAGAGAAATTCTTCATACGCCAGCTCAATGAAAGCATGAACCACTTTGATGGTAAAGACACACTTCACTTTGACCGATGTGCTCAGTTCAGCTGAGTCACTTCCGTCAGGTCAACTGTAAGTTTATTCAGGACCACTGGAGAAAGATAGTGAATTATTAGGAGATGTATACAAGCATTACTCAGGAAGAGAGGAAGTATTTAAGATTTTACTAGTATAGCACATGTTTTATAAATCTGAAACTCACTAAAGTGGATATTGCTCTGGAAAAATAGAACAGGATGATGATAATTACTAAAGACACTCATTACAGTAATCAAGTGGTAGAGGTCGTGGAAATGAACATTGTTCAGAGAACAGGATATGAGGCACAATGGCTTCTCTGGACGGAGAACAGGGAAAGAGATGGCAGAAAAGGTTAAGAGAGGGTGCAAAGGAAGGAAATATGAAACAGAGTGAAAAAAAAGCAAGTCCATATAATTTATGTCAAAACTACCTTAAATAAGAGCAGCCGGGAGGATATTTCAGACTTTTCCATTTCAATGGTACTGAAATAATTTATGTTTGCAGTTTGTGAAGAATCTTAGAATAATTTGGTTTTAGAGTAAATCACAGGTCACAGAATTGCTTAGGTTGGAAAAGACCCTTGAAACCACCAAATCAAAGCTAAGCCTAGCACTGCCAAGTCCCTAAGCACCACATCTACATGTCTTTTAAGTATCTCCAGGAATGGTGTCTCTACCTCTTCCATAGGGAGCCTGTTCCAATCCTTGACAACCCATTTGATGAAGTGATATTTCTAAATATTCAGTCTAAATCTCCCCTGGTGTAATATGAGGCCATTTCCTCTCCCCATATCACTTGTTACTTGGGAGAAGAGACTAGCATCCACATCGCTACAAACTCCTTTCAGGTTGTTGTGAAGAGTGATAAGGTGTCCCCTCAACTCCCTTTTCTCTAGGCTAAACAACCACAGTTCTTTCAGCCCCTCCTCGTAAGACTTTTGCTCTAGACCTTTCACTGCCTTCGCTGCCCTCACACTCTAGCACCTCAGTGTCCCTCTTGTAGTGAGGGGCTGAAAACTGAACTCATCACTGCTCTAGTCTGCTGGTCACACTATTTCTGATACAAGCCAGGATGTTATTGGCCGCCTTTGTCATCTGGACACACAAGAGACCAAACACATAGGACTTGATCATGAACAAGATGAAAGAACAGGAAAATGATGGGAACAAAATGAACTGAACAGATCTGATTTTGTCACTCCAGATCCATTTGAATGGATACCCACTATGTATCTCAGTCTTTCTAGGGACTGGACTAGACGTTATCCAGACGTCCCTTCCAACCCGGACCATTCTGTGATCATTCTGGCTATAAATAAAGTGCTCAGCAGTTAGAGGAATCTTCCTTGACATGCTTCAACAAAACCTTACTCAATCCCCCCCCCCCCCAGGCTCAAAGGGAAACCTTTTCTTTTCCAGTTCTTTCAAACAGGCCTGAAGATTTCCCTCCTCCTGTAGCTCCTCAGGAGTTTCTGATCAGCAGAGCACGGTAGAAGCTCAGGACAGCACTGAACCTGATTTACTGAGGTTCTCCTCAACTCACCTACTGCTGCATCCAGCTGTAAATGTTCAGAGAACCCAGGGAAGGACTCTGCCTAGGAACTTCTACCAGGAGTGGATATGTCTTTCGATGCAATCTGAAAACAGGATTCACGTGTATCAATGATTTTCTGCTGGTATATTAAAGAAACTTCCTTGATGTTTTCTCCATGGAATTCTTTTTCCTTCCCTAAGCTGCAAGAGCAAAATTGGAGGTGAGTGGGAAATGTCATTATTTAACAGGCAATTTCTCAAGCATGAAGTCACAAGTAGGATTTTTGTATTCAGTTCAGTGTCAGGAAAATAAGAAGCAGGAGAATTTTTAAATTTTTTTTCAGTTTTCCAGTTAGATTTTTGTTAGATGACATTTTTTTCAGGTTGAATTCCACACTACGAATGAGGCTTAAACAACAGGTATTTTCTTTAATGTTACTCTGTGAAGATTTGATTGATTGATCCAACCTTCCTCTTAGTTAAGTGACAAGTGAAGGAACCTGATGACATCCTTTATAAAGAGCCAAAGGCTGTCACACTAACCACGATTTTGTTAGATGGAAAGCTAGAGCCATTGAAATTATATGCAGAAGGCAGACAAAGAACGTGCGTAGGAGTTATCATGATGTCCTAATAATCCCTCAGTGTAAGAACGTCTTAGGGAACTACTGGCTCAGAAATTGAGAGAGTATGCATGCACACAGAAATGGCTATGTTCTTACTGTCTTTAACAGGAGTGCTAAGATCCCAGATAGAGGTAAGTTCTGTTGGTATTCTTCTGATAGCATCCATTCCTTTTATCTGTGTGCACATGGCAAATTATTTATATGTTATCTCTACCATTCTGCATACCAGTGCTTACTGCACTGCTTACCACATGCTTCCTTTCCCTCTTAACTCATCAACACACCATTCTTGGAGAAAAGGTTTTGAAAAAAAGCGTACAAATTCAGCTTTGAATATAGTTCAGCTCTGAATGAGCTGAGAAAAGCTACTACTGTGCAACT
Source organism: Dromococcyx pavoninus (assembly GCA_033558185.1). Classification (NCBI taxonomy): domain Eukaryota; kingdom Metazoa; phylum Chordata; class Aves; order Cuculiformes; family Neomorphidae; genus Dromococcyx; species Dromococcyx pavoninus. Next base: position 139,622 of record JAUMJL010001285.1, on the reverse strand, counting down.
GATCAGTCTGTATATCTAAAAGACTGACTATTTTACCTGAATTCTGTTTTACCTATCCATAAATACACATTAAAATAAACATCTAAAGAAACTCATGTTCCAATCATCTTTTTCAACTGATCCTTTATATATACTATTCCTCTTAAAGCACTGAAAGTTAGCCATTTGTTGGTATTGTTTTCTACAACCAAAACATCTGATTTGCTGTAATTAGGCAAGGCAGAAATGCATGCCTACACTTAGCAAGCTGAACAGCAATTGACTTGCATGGTTGTTTGCCAGTCTTCAAGTACTAATAGGAATCCAGCATAATTTCTTTTGACGTAATCTCTGAACAGTAAATAGGACACTTGTGCAAATTTGATGGGCTTCATTAAAGCTTGTGGAGCAAGTGAAAAGGAAAAGATGGTGCAGTATAATGGAGTGTAGCCTTGGGGTGTTATATTCTGTGATAGTAGAGAGTTGCCAGGGGAAACTGCAAGATGCAGATTCCAAACATGTTTTGTAAGTGAAGAAACACATATAATGGAATGGTGTCCTTTTTCTCTCCCTTTTTTCTGTCTGAGTGCAGTACATTCACGGAGCTCATATTGAATGCTCATATTATGCCTTCTGTACTGTTACGTTTTGAAAGACTGTCCAGTTTTAAATTGAGTGTTGTATGAGTGCTAAGCAGAAGTTTGTTACTACTAAGCTAGTGCATGACTTGCTTCACAGCAGCTTTATTTTCAAATGCAGTGCATCCAGCTTCATGGGTACCATGACTCACACTTGGCAGCCTCCAGTCAGGGCAAGAAGCGGAATACAGTCAACCAACCTTCTTGTGGGGTTTGGGTTTTTTTTTTATGCTACCTGATTAGATCAGTTTTTTTCTCTGAGAAATGCAATCAAATTTCTGAGATAGACTTTTTAATTAATATACACCCTAAACACTTTTTTACTATGTACTACGCTAAAGATAGGATTTTCAAGCTAACTAGAAACAGATCTATTTTCACTATGCTTTGTACCCAAATCAGGTACGTTTCTTAACAAAAGTACATATCATATGTCACAAATGCAACTAAATCTCTAAGCAGATCAATCAACAAAGTCGGATAACAACCATAGCTTTTCTTTCTATCCCTTCCTTGTGATGCATCTGACTAGACCTAATAATTGCACACACACAAAACAAATTCCTTTCTTGCACAGGTAAGCAATCCAGAGAGTAGAGGGTGATCTTCCCATGTCTCTCATAAACCCCTATTTGGGTCAACCATCATGGCAATTAGTGGTATTATCTATGTATGAAAACTGCTTTTTATGAGCATCCTGAGTAGTAATTTTCAATAAAGCAGCAATGAAGGAGGAAGTTCATAGCTGAGAATTTAAATCACATTTTTTTCAAATAAGGCAGCAGAAAGCTTGCTGCCTTTGCATATAACACTCTTTCTGAAGCTAATACCACACATATTGTATACCGGGCAGGGCAGACTGGCATTGCCTAAGTGCTGGGCAACAGTAAAATGTGCAACTAAGAGAGACACTCAATGAAACCTCTGGGGAAAAAAAAAAAAGAAAGAAAAAAAGGCAAAGTGAACAAAACCTTCTCTAAATATCTAAGGTTCTGGCTGCCCCAACATACAGCAATCACCCTTAGATTGTCTAGATTTCTTTATACAAATGTTTTTAATTTAGAGTTGTATTTGTGAATTAACCCCACAGCATCAGACAAATTCTTCCTTGTAATTAGCAGCTCTGAACACTGCTTATAGAATGCAGCTGCCAACCTTGTGATTTCATCCTGTCTCTAAAGAAAATCATGAAGGAAATTTTCCTTGCTTTATCTCACAGCCTTAGCCATCTATCTAGTCACCCTGCGCTTCATCAGGTTATATCTCCTGATGCTGAGACATCCTCTTACACAGAAATTAGTTTTATCAGATGCTGAACTGAGGTGATCTTTACAATGAGAAATAGTTAATCCATTTTCATTAAACCAGCAAAGCTCTTAGTGAAAACAACTAGCATATTAGAGAGAGAACTACAAAATGAGTGGATTCTTAATGCCAAAAGACTGTCTCAACTTTGTTATAGAAAGCTAATTCAACTAGGAACTCATAGATGTTCATAGGTCATCCCTAAATTTGAGGTGCTCTGTGCTATTTTGAATACCATGGTCTTGTTTTAAATCCTTGCTTTTAAATATGTCTATGCTCTTTTCCCTAACGCACATCATACATAGCTTTTATCTACCACGTTATTCCCAAGCTACTCAAAGGTGCTTGTATCTAAACACTTTCTTACTCTCTTTGTGGTTTACAGATTGGAAAGAGACACAGTTCTACAGTGATTTATCTGTAACAGTGAATGAAGCGAGACATACAGATGAGTGTTCTGTCCAGTAAATTATGTTGTTTGCAACACACTACACACAAGCACAAGGTGTTACATTTCACTAACAAAGAAGTACTGAAATCAGAAATCAATTAAATCAGTCAATGAAATACTGATACAAAGTCGAAACACCGTATTCTGAGAAGCATTTAATCTTTTGTATTGTCTTGGTATAGTGTATTACACAGAGGTTTGCAGCCTTTTACTGAAATAAAAGGCTCTCAAATTGAAAAGAATTCAGAATAGTTCTACAAGAATTATCAGGCCAGGAAGCCATGGCTCAAAAATCCCAGTCTTCCCTATATTGGCTAATTGGGTTAAGAAGCTATTTGTTCTTGATTGGTAAGTACCTTCATAGAAGAGTTTTTTTTCTGAAGCCTGAACTGCTTCAGAAAAAAAAAATTAGTGGTTCTCTGGATTCAGCTTCCAATCTAGATATGAAATAGGTGGTTAGCTTGGTACTTATAAAGTTCTCTGTCATCTGAAGTCTTCAAATAGGTATAAGCTGTTTTTTTTTCACAAAGAAATACTATAGGACAGACAGAAGTGATGTATGAAAGCTACTTTAGTTTCTGTTTTCCTATTGTGTAGCAATTCTTAGAAGATCATGAACATGGTGCTAAAATGTAGTTCTGTGATGAAAAAAAAATATTTACATTCAACTCTTAAAGATGCTAATTTGAAATTAAGGCCTCTGGGCTAATAGTATGCTTGTAGTTTGAGCAAGACTAGCCAAATCCGTTCCCTGGTGAAGGCAGCCATCACAACATCTGTTGGCAACAGCACTCTTCCCCTTTCTTTGCCCTGTTAAATACCAGAGTATGGTCATATGCCTGCTTCATGGAAACAAGCTGTGATCTGCACTGTCACCTAAACTGTGTTAGCGTACTGTCAATGAGAGCAGAAGCTGTCATGGGTCAAATCACACTGGGAACATGCACTAAAGTAAATAGCACAGATATTCCTAGGCTTGTGCCTTGCCACTGTTAAGTGTCATAGAACAACTGTAGCTCTGTGTTCTTTAACAATCCAAACAATAATTTGAACAGGTAAAAGATACTTTAAAATGAAAAGTACTCTTGTGGATGACAGGATCAAGATAGGATAATTTTAAGGTAGGTTTAATAGCAAGAGTTAGAATAGTCTACTCTATGCTGTGTATCCTGCCCATTGTTGGGAGTTTCCCCTTTATCTGTCTACCAATTTCATTTGGGAAGACCGTTTTAACTGTTGAAATGACATTTCATCACATATTGGCCTTTGTAGGACATTATCCCAACACAAAACTGTAATTTCAGGAAGAAAATATTTATTGCCTTCCTTAGATTTAAAAGTCTAACGTGACTCCAGAAACATGTTTTTCTGAACAAATGGAGCCTCTGAACATATCTATAAAAAATCTGAAGAGCAAGGAACTAGGTTTGTACCCATTTTGAAATGAGTCTACTATTGGCCTTTACTTCTTTTTTCAGGGTTAATATTTGCTAGCCTTGCATTATTTAAAACTTCCTTAGATGGGACTCAGCGCTGCCTGGGAAAACATCAGTTATGTTCCTTCTCATGATCTTTTAGGGGTCTCAAATTCTTAAAGATATTCTGGCTCACTTTCTGAATGCATTTTGGTTTATACATACTTTCTGTCCCCCAGTTTGCTAAAATTTTGGACAGAGGAATACTGATTTTTTTCTTAGACACAAAAGTAATTTAAGTGGAACTCATTGGACAATGCCAGTGACCTCAAACAGGGACAATGCATCCTTATTCATCAGAAAAAAAAACAATGGAGAAGTTCCAGGGAAGAGGAACTAGTGAGGTTTTTGTTCTTAAAAAACCCAAAGCCCCCCAAAAAAACAAACCACAAAACAAAACAAAAACAAAGATAAGGAAGAAGTCTTGGCTTTCTGTTGGCTTTTTTGATCATGAGGCTTGTTAGTGGCCCTGTACTGGCCCTCAGCCATGCTGTGACACAAGGTCAGACAAGATGCATCCTGGCTGGTCACTGATTAGTAGGAGTCCAGCTCTGAATAGTGTTCAGTCCGAACAAAAAAACAACCTTGGGCAATTGGAAAGTCCATCAGTGTTCTGGTGTTTTAACTTGTAAGTTAACATTTTTTTCAACCAGATATTATTTTTCTGAAGATACTGGAACATTGACATCTGTGGTAACTGTTCTCTGTACCATCAGATCTTAGTTTTTAATTTTTTCCAAGATTTTATAAATTGGCTTATGCCCTGAAAAAAATTCTTCTTGTTGATATTGCATGAAATCCTTAGCATGGACTAACATATGGCATTTAAACAACAGTGTAATATATCCAAGCAGGTTTAGACGAACGTGCTACTTGTTGAAAAGTCCACACACCTGTATATTTTTGGAAGTGACTATCGTATGTTCAGCTGTGAGGTGATCAAGCCAAAAAGCAGTTTGAAAAACAGCTTGCAAAAGACATACAGTTTATAAAAATTACATTTTGTAAAGCTTCCTAAAGTGCTCACAGAAAATGAAGCCATTGGAGAACAAGTCTTATGAGAGGCCACTGAAGGAACTGGCGTGGTTTAGCTTGGAGAAAAAGAGGGTAAGGGGAGACCTTATCACTGCCTACAACTACCTGAAAGGAGATTGTAGCAAGGTGGATGTTGTCTCTCCTCCCAAGTGACAGGCCATATGGCAAGGGATAATGGCGACAAGTTGTGCCAGGGGAGGTTCAGTAAAAGTTTCTTCACTGAAAATGTTATCAGGAACTGGAATAGGCTGCCTAGGGAAGTGGTTGAGTCACCATCCATGGAGGTATTTAAAAGATGGATAGTTGAGCTGCTCAAGGATATGGTTTAGTAGTGGACAGGTATAGTTGGACTTGATGATCTCTAAGGTCTTTTCCAATCAAATGGTTCTATGATTCATAGGAAAAAAAAACCTTAAAAAAATTTTTACTTCTGGGTTTGCTATGAGGAGCTTGAGAGTTTCCATGCTGCAGGGCTTCTACATGGCAGACACATCAGATTATCTAATACCAATTGAAAACTCATTAAAAGAGATTATAGAACAAACTATTAGTTCATTTTATCAAATCACAAGATCCGGGTGGTACTGATTGAGAGTTTAAATGAAACACAAGAAACAGATGAAAATCTCACTGTGATGTGTAATCTGCTTAGAATAGTTTTCTTCCTAATGACTGGAAGGTAACCAGCATGGCAGGTATTTAATGAAGTGGTTTTGTAAGTGGTTTGAGGGAAGTTTACAGATTGGTGGGTTTATATCTCTTTTGTGCAAATCAATAAAAATTATTTTAACGATGTAAGTAATTGAACACTTGAAAGAATATGATATATGTGGTACTGGATATTGTCTTTGTTTTCTGTTTTCGTAAAAAAATTGTTTTGACTGGGCAAAAAGTATACTGCTGCTCAAGTGATGGAGAACTTTTGTGTCTTCTAATGTCTGCAAAACCACTCCATAACTCATTCACTGTTTCTCCTGCATCAGTTAACAGGCTGCTTTTTGCTATATTTCAAAATACTAGTTCAGAAGAATGGCCCTTTAGTCTAACCTAGAACGGCTGTTCTATGTAAAAAAAAAGTTTTCCTTATGTCTGCTATTTACATATTAAATGAAATAAAATACATTGTCTTTAATTAGACCAGATTTTTTTGCCTAACTTTGTTTATTTTAGTATACTTTCAAATATCTAGAAAATTACAATATAGGCAGAATAGTGCTATGAATTCTGACTTCAGCCTAAGTGCTTCATACATTAATAAACTAAATGGAGCACAAATAGCTTACTTTACTTAACCCACAACTTGAGAATAATCTGTTATTCTGGGGTCTAGTAGGAATATGAAACTTTATAGAAAAGGACATACAAGGAACTGTTGGACTGCTTTATATGGCTTCATGCAGCTTTAAATTATACTAATTTACTAACTTGCCACAAACAAAATTTTATAGAAAATTTCTGTAGGCTGATTCTTATAGTATGTTTTTGTGTAGCAAAAATTACTACTTGTGCAGCATGAAGTTACTACTTAACTTGCTTAATTCTTTGTTTTGAATATTTCTATTCAGATATCGACATTCCAGACATGCAGTCTCATAGGAGAAATAATAAGGCTACTTTCTGACTGCATAATACAATTTCTCCCCCGAAACCCTCCTTCTGTACTCCCATTATATCATAATACTAGATATTGTTATTTCTCAGAGGAAAGCAAAATTCTATCATTATTGCTTTTAATAATGTCTAATTTTCAGCAACTTTCGGTTATCAAGTGCTTCATTAACACCTTATCAAACAACAAACCTACCTTATTCTTCCTCTGTTCTTTCCAGACAAAATTTATTTGTTCCACTATTCACTACTGTAAACAAATTGCGATTGATAAAGGATATAATATTTTAGCAACACATATTATGTTAATTATTTTGAAAGATATCCTACTAGAGTTAATAACTCTACTACGCTGTTCCATGTCACATACTCGTATGTTACTTCAACTGTAGATACAAATTTAAACAAAATTTATGGGCTCTATGCTTATCTTTAAAAAAAGATTTTCACTGAAAGAGTAATATTTTTTCCAAGTGGACTGCCTAAGCATCCATACTGCTTAATACCACAAGCTCTCTGTAACAGTACAGTACTACCCCACTTTGTCTTAGCTTGGAATTTATCCTGAAAAATATTTCAGAACAACTCTAGTTAGTTTCAAACACTGCATCTTCTATATGAAATTCATCATACTTTTTTTATGGATCGCTCTCTCTAGATCCATAACCAGCAGGGGTATCCTAGAACTGGTTTTCTCTTTCTTTTCAGTCTGGCAGCTGTGCTATAAACATTGTCAACAGTGTTAAGTCATTCTGATGGAGAAACTAACTCTTTTCTGAACTGAAAATTAACTTTTCTTTCTTAAGAGCAGAGCCAGCAATGCTAAGACAAATGTATGAATAGAACAAATGTCTTTGGTTACATTTGAACATTTCTCCCTTGCCTGTCTACCAGATAAAAATCTCAATATACGTAACTTGGCTGGACACCAGAGCTCTGCATGACCTCTGCTTTTCTTCCTGGAGGAGAGGTAAGGATTAGTGTTCCTGTAGTTCTGATTTGGCAGATAGGATTGCTCTTCAGCTCTTCCTAAACTGCAGCTGAAAATGATGACTTTCAGACTATTGTTAGAAATCAAATGCATAAGATGTGGTTCTGATTCTGTGATGGCTAATTAACAATATACTGATGATCTCCTGGCATCTAAGAATATATTTCTGTGTCAGCAAAATGCATAGATGGCTTTCACATCATTTCATGTTTGTTTTAGTTTTGCCTTTTTTTTTTGACAGGTTTTTCTCAACTTGCAGTATTTCCCCAGTACACCATGTGAGAGGTAAGGAAGGTTGGATGGCAAGGGAGAGAATGATTGTATATACAAGCCTCTTCCTTGTTTTCTATTGTCTCAGCTTTTACTAATAAAGAAAAATGTTCAGATTTGTTCTTGTCTAGCTTGTACTTCTTGGAATGCATTCTGCACTTTCTTCTTTTATGATGTGGTTTGAGGAAAAAAATAGTGCTTCATTGAGTTGAACCCACTGACAGTAAAGGATCGTTATGAAGAGGGTTTCCTGCTTCAGCCCAATCCCTTTAATTTATTTAATCATATCTCCTTAAAATCATGTTATATACTCATCAACCTGTAACACTAGTGCAGAAAAGTTCATAAGGATTAAAAGATAAGGCCATTGTCAGTACAGGTATTTAGCTGCAATCTTAAGCAGTAACTATAGAGTCTCCTTTCTTTGAAATGGAAAAAAAAATACAGATAAGCAACGTTAGGACTGGACCAAACTATTTTGCAGCACTTCTTGCATGCATTAACTAAATATTGTCAATGTTTTTTTCATCTCTTACGGAGAGGTGCATGGTTTTAGATATATGTTTTGGACATATCTGACTGGAAGGGTGCCTGATGTACTGTTAGAGTCATATAATCAAAAGCAGAAACTCCAAGCCACATATCTTCGGTGATTTTGACATAAGGTTCTTTTGCTCTTTAAATTAATGTGCGGGTTTTGAATCAGAACAGTTTTTTAAATTGATGTATGAAAAAGATAGGGTTTACAACTCCATTTTTAACACATACCTATTAGTCATTTGTAATGCATTTAACTTGTGAAATATGAATTTCTTATCATCCTAATTTCTTATCAGAAAGTGTTGTTCTACATCAGGTCTCATGTTTCACAGAAACCTGAGCGTACTCAATTATCATTACCATTATAAGCTAAACTTAACAGCTCATTAAAAGATATAATTTGTCAAGTCCTATCATCCAGGTAGTATTTTTATAATTTTTACATAACTAATAAATTTTATATCATTTCATATAAGTGAGTATCCTTCATATATGGCTCCTTTAATTGAGTTTTGTATCTACTTTTACATTGTTCTTCCCAGGAGTGATGTTAGTCTGACAGACATTCTTGCTTGATTTAGTTTTTTTGCTCCTTTAAATGCTGGCTTCGTTTTCCTTCCTGCCCTGTTGGGGTTCTGTAACATTTCAAGACAAGACCTAGATCATTATTGGTGTCTGCCAGCGCCTCTTGCAGCCCGTGACCAGTCATTTTTGATTGTTCTCTGCTCTGCTGGGACGCTAACAGTGACAAATGGAAATTATCATCAACTACAGCACGCAAAAATTTTCTTGTTCCTGAGGTAAAACAAGACAGAAAAAATATATGTACTGGATAATGTTATTGTTTATTGTCTCTCTTTAGACTTACTTTCACACTGTCATTAATAATTACAGCATTTTAAAGACAAAGAAGAGGCTTCAGTTCTATCAACTGTGCTTCTTGGGTAGATCTTCGAGCCATATTTACCTAACTGTCCCTTTTTGAAGGGGTTCAGATCCTGGAAAGTAAAATTAGCTCTGAGGACGAACCATCAGCACATCTGTGTGAACCATGTACCATGACGCTCATAAAATGAACAATAAAACTAAATTACCTCAAATATTGGAGGAAGAGACTGCAGTTCGTTTTGATTGCAATAGTCATTTATTGTTGTTGGAGAAGCACAAATTCTTCTATAGGAATTTTTGCAATGTTACTTCGATATTTGAATTCATACTAATCTCTTCTACCTATGATGACTTGATTTTTTTTATATATTTAGTGAACGTAAGTTGCTTGTCTTTAACTTTCTATGTTGTCTTTAACTGGTTGTTCAAATAATTCTGGTCTTTGAACTAAGTGTCCAAAGAACATGGAGTAAGATTTTATCTTCATTGTAGCTGAAATTTATAAGGGTACATTTCCAAAACTATTAAGAAGGCAGTATGACAAAAAACTGCAAGTGTTGGCTTGCAGTGGAAATGCCAACAGGCTACACAATTACCAAGGGGTTGAGGCCACTATGTTTACAACAGATACTAAACAAAGTGTAACAGTAATGATTAGGAATGCATATGGAGTAGAAGAGTGCCTGTAAAACTGGTTTATGAACTATAAATGCTGGGCTTTGTAAATAAAGACCCATTAATGGAGTGTCAAGAGTTGTCAGGATTATATTGTTAAATAGAAGTATATGAAATCCTGATTAGTTTTGTCACAACACCAAATTAAATGAGTATACGATGGCAGAAGCTCTACTAAAATAACTGCAAAAGTTAAATGTCAGAATTATGCACAATAGTTGCCTTTTGCCTGTTCTCTGTGCTCTGAGATTTTGATTCCCTTTGTCTTTTGAATTTTTTAAATGAGAGTAAAGCCTGGATCGTTTTTAAAGCCTGGAGAAGGAATGTATATTTGCCGATTATTTTAAAATTTACTAGTTAATAATATAATTAGATTGAGACATTCACACCAGAATGAGCCTTGAAAAAGGCAAGATTATTATTGATAATATACTTTGCCTAGTCATACTGGGGTTATTTAGAGCCTCATGCTTACATAATCACTCTTCAAACTCACTATGTTTCTGCTCTTGTGAAATGATACCCCACATTTTTGATATCGCTGTTTGCCTCTGTTGTTGTAATTAATGTCAAGATAGCTTTTACACTACTAGTTATTTGTTGTGATCCTTCTTAAGTGGAGGAATTCTCTTCTGATCAAATCAGCAAGATTGAGATAAAAAAATAAATCACAGATTTATGCTTTTCTTACAAGATCAAGTAGTAAATAATATTTATTTAAAGATGCCACAAAATCAGGTGGAGGGGCAGATATTTTCAGCAGGTATAAGAAAGGATTAGTCAAATTCATGGACTAAACAACATCAGGAAAAGGCAAAGTTGTGCCCTCTAACATCCCTAACACAACAAGTGAGAGTAACCGTGGAGTAGAAATGGAGTCGATGACTGAAAGTGGCCAGGCTCCGGTGCTGTCCTAAGCAACATCTTCTACTGCCATTAGGGTACGGAGATCATTGATCTGAACCATTAAGGCAATTGTTATGTTCTTATTTCTTTAAACTCAAATAAGGATGCTTGAAATGGATAAGGGATGTTAAAATAAAATTAGGATAAAAATAATTCAGAAGTGATTTCGTTGATAAGATAAAGCAAGGTTTCTTACAGAAGACAATCAACTACTATAATTATAGTAAGGACAGATAAATAATATAGAGGCAGAATAATTAGAAATATATAAATGCAAAGAAGAAAATATAACATTTTGAGAAGAAAAATGCTCCTTGCTACATAAAGCAGAGAGAGAAACTTGAAATATAATTGTTGAGAATAGTAATCAATATTACATTAGAGGTTAATATAGAAATGAACAACGACGACAGTATGAATTCAGATTTCGGCTGCTATTAATAATAAGTGACTAGATGATCACAGAAACACAGAATGGTTGGGGTTGGAAGAGACCTCCGGAGATCATCTAGTCCAATACCTCTGCTAAAGCAGGTTCACCTGCAGCAGGTTTCACAGGAATGTATTCGGAGAAGGAGATTCCACAACCTCTGTGGGTGACCAGTTCCAGTGCTCCATCACCCCCACAGTACAGAAGATTTCCTCGTGTTTGGATGAAACTTCCTGTGTTCCAGTTTGTGCCTGTTGCCCCTTAAGTTGTTGTTAAGATCCACTGAAAAGTCTCTGGCCCCATCCTCTTGACAGCTGTCTCTTAGATACTTATAAGCATTGGTATGATGCCCTCTCAGTCTTCTCTTCTCCAGGCTAAACAGATGAAGATCACTCAGCCTTTCCTCATAGAGAGACACTCCAGTCCCCTGATCATCTTTGTGGTCCTCCACTGGACTCTCTCCAGTAGTTCCTTGTCTTTCTCAAATGGAGAGCCTAGAACTGGATGTTCTAGATTAATGAAAATCATCTGAGGCATAAGATAGATCATCTAGATTAACTGACAAACAATGTGACACTAGTCGCTAAAAATCTCCAGCTTGGCTTCACATCTTAGGTACTAGGTTCAAAGATGTAACGAAGTATCTGAATCCAGTGCCCCAACAGTTAGAAGTGTTGAGAGTTACTTTCCAAGAACTCCAGTAGTACTAATAAATTCCTTTAAAATAATCATTCAAGCAAAGCCAAAAGCTCTAACACAGTGGGCTACTTAAACACTGCTTCGTATTAAGTATCTGAATAATTCCACAAAATTTAATTAATTCAGTTGCATGTAAAATTAGTAACATTCCACCGACCAATTTTACTTGAAGTATACTTCTGGATAATTCAATAAACAGAGTGATGAGGATTAATGAAAGAGGATTTGAAAAACAGTGATTATTTATGAACTTGAAAGTTTGTTGTAATAAAATCTGAATGAACTAGATACAGATCCAAGTTCTGTTCTCAGTTATACTGCTGTAAATCCAGAACAATTCTACTGATGTCACTGGGCTCTGGGGTGAGACAGACGGAAAAGCATGTGTTTCAGTAGAAAAAGCTAAAAGAAGACTTAGGTTAACACAGGATGTAACTGGACAAAGTCACTGAATGTTTTTGCTGTAAAAATCGAGCAATACTTTTATCTCCTTCCAAGCTTGCTCTAATATAAAAATTTTGGTCAAATTGCATACCCAGCCAGTAAATTTCTCAACAACAAAACATGTGTGCGTGTGTCTATGGCCCATCTCCACCCTTTGGAAAGAAATAACATAGCATTTACATTCAAAAGGATGAATGCAAATGCCAGCTTGCTTCCCCTGGAAATTTCATGGCATGTGTAAGGATGAGGAGGAAAGCTGCACAGTACCTGATACATCTCTTCAATCCTATCAGTCTTCCTGACAGCTAGATGCAGCAGGTTTGCCTGTTCTTGAATGAGAATTTAGACGACACATTATGTTAGTGAACTTATCCTCAATTTCTATGGGTGCAATCAGATGCTTTCTAGACTTATAGAAAACTATGAAGCCTGCTATGATAAGAACTTAGGAACTGTAGGCAGAGACATCAAAGAAGATACGGGACTTAGTGCAGATAATAAGGCTGAGTGACAATTCTTTGAAAGCAATTTTAACAAAAGCAATATAAAGACATAGAGACCATAAACAAGAGAAATTGTTCAGAGATAACAGGTGAAAATGAAGCTTACATTTAAAAAAACATAGGTGTCTGCTGAACGTCATGATCAACTTCCTTTATTTCCTTCTGGAGCACTCTCTATACACAGTTCACTAAATGTCATTGCACACTTAATAAAAGCAGACTGTACAAAACAATAACAAAAATGATTACTAAGTAATTCTGCAGTGTAAATGGGAATAAACTGAGTTAACTAATAAAACACCAGAAGTTTAAATATCATGGATTCAAAGTTTATAATAAATGGTATTTATCATATTTAATCAACCACTACTTTCCAGTCACTTTCTTTTTCCAGTCTTAGCAACCTTCAGAGAAGTAGATCAAAGCCATCAAAAGCAGTAGCAGTCTTTTCAAACCCCCTTATTAAAATGATTTCTTGTTGGATATTTTCCCCAATGAGAAGTATTTATACCATCACTATCACTAACATTTCAGACGGGTGAAAAAGCCTTTCCAGGCTTTCAGGTTTGACCTGGACAGTGTGAGGACCAATGTTTTTTCAGGGATGTGGGACAAAATGCAAGCTATACCATTAAAAACTGGCTATGCCTGACTCACAGCTTGTGCAGCCAAACTTCACTCCGGAGGCCACAGTAGCTTCCTAGGCACTTTTTGGCTTGAGCCAGAAAAGGAACATTTTCAAACTCCACATATCATTTCTGCACCACAGACTCGGCAGCAGCCAGGCTCTCTTCAGTGATGCCTACAGAGCTGAAGAGAACAGGACTAGTGCTACTGTTGTTTTGATCTACTGGTCTGGTAGATCGACTGCAAGTTAACTTGAGAAGGTTTTAATTCACATACTTGTCAGTCTATTTCTCTCAAACTGATTTTTAGACAGCGAGTAAGCCTTGCTGTAGTATGTTTCACCCCTTGAAAAGGCTTTGCAGATGAAATATGGTCTTCTGTTCCTAACATGATTGAAAATAATTATTTTAACATTTAATTTGCATACTTTAATAAGCAATGACTAATCAACTTATAGCATAAGAGACTTAAGAAATGTGTATGATGCTTCCCCAACATTGTTTAAGAATATTTGTGGGCTGATTGTAACTTCCTTGCTTATCTGTTGCTATATTACACTAATAATGAGTTAACTTCTTGCTTATTTGAATATAAATGATAGGTTATGCTGAAGTCAAATCATTGAACGACTTTTTCACTTTTTCTTTTCCCAGGCTTCTTACAGAAACTATGTCTTCTTGACCTATTGTCAAGCAAAATGTTAAGTATATTGCAATCTTAGATGTGCGAACCTGCCGTTGTATTATCAAATTAAACATGAGGGACAGATGTGACAGTGAGCTGAGAAGCAAAAATGCCATTTAGGCATCTGAAATCATAGAATCATAGAATATCTTGAGTCGGAAGGGACCCGTAAGTATCATTGAGTCCAATGATCCTGCTTTTTACACAACTACATAAAGCTAAACCATATGACTAAGAGCATCATCCAGAAGAACAAGTCAGAAAAATGCCTTAGGTGCTAAGGATTTCAGGCAAAAATCTCTGGTAGACCAAAAAAAAACCACAGTCATCTCTTTGCTCAAATTTCCTTAAGACTTCAGTTTGCTGGCTATGCTAAGAACACACCCCAAACTAGCACAGAATTTAGGTAAAAAAATGTGATGACTCATGGTTTTCCACATGCTAGAGGAGGCACTCGGATCCCAAGATTCTTTCTTTGCTAACTCTGACTGCGAGGCTGAAGTCAGGCTTCAACATTGACTACTTCCCTGCATGACCCATTGTCTTCATGTTCTGGCTGTATCATGGCACAATTCAAGGAGTAGCAAGCTACTCCATAGGCTAGGCACAAAGGTGTTGTCCAGCAAAGTAGGATCTGTCAGTAAGGACAACAAAGAGCTATATCCATCCAGAATCCATCTCTCTTTCTGCTCTGGTTGCTGGTTACTACACAGAAACTGGGCTGCTTCTGTTTGCACCAGGAATCATGCTGCCGTTATTATACAACATAGCATACTTCCAGATATCCACTATGTGTGAGTTTTTGTTTTGTGGACAGGTGGGCAGAACCTGACTATTTAGGCATCCTCTGGAAAATAAAGGTGATTGTGATTCACCAGATAGCCACATCATCTGCATTTTCACTTGGAAGTCGGTGGTGATACAGATATCACCAGGAATTTCAGACTTTGTTAACTAAAGTGGAGACACAACACTCAAAGACAAAACTGGCTTCTGATGCTAGCGAGCAAGGACACACTGACTCTTGTCTATATATGAAATGTTTGTTTCTGTGGAGAAAATGAAGTCCCATCTTGGCTGTCCCCACTCTCACGATGGAAAGGAGCAGAACAGTCAGCATTTACAGTATTTAAGAGGACTGAGCTGGACTCCAAAGCAGAACTTGACATTTTGGACTTGATGATCTTGGAGGTCTCTTCCAATCCAGATAATTCTATGATTCTATGATTCTATGTCACTCTTTGATAAGGGCTGCTTCTCCAGCCTTAGGCTTGTGCTGCTAATAGGAAAGCCCGGACATTTTGATTTACCTTAAACTTTGGCTAAAGTTTAAAGTTAGTTAAGGCCTTTTTGGTATTTTGTCTTAAAAAAAGGTTCTCACTTTGGCTTACAATTTTACAGCTCAAATGGTAATCTTTTAAAATCAAAAAAGAAGAGAGTGTTTTCCTAGCTCAGATAACTAATGCTAAGCTGTCTTAATTCTACACCTGCAATAACATATAACAAAACAGCGGAACATTCCTCATAGGGTTTTGCTGGGGTTTTGAAAGGGTCTTAGGTTGTATCTTTCTTTACATTGAAATTTTGTCATGATTGTTAACAAAAGACAGTTAATCAAGAAAATAATCCTACAAAACCACAGCTCCAGTTTGCTTTTTATATGATCAAGTCCTATATATTATTAATAACAATTGAAATTTTTGGAAAAATAAGGACTCAGCATATTCTTAATTTTCAT
Source organism: Dromococcyx pavoninus (assembly GCA_033558185.1). Lineage (NCBI taxonomy): Eukaryota > Metazoa > Chordata > Aves > Cuculiformes > Neomorphidae > Dromococcyx > Dromococcyx pavoninus. The sequence continues at coordinate 123,736 of JAUMJL010001285.1, read as the reverse complement.
TAAAAGTAAAAATATTACAGTTAACGTCATTGTGTAATAACAATAAACCTTTAAAATCCAGTGACTCATGATGTCAATAAACTGGCAGAATGATACCAAAATGAATATTTTATGAGTAATAGTCAAAGCCGGATGTCAGTGAAATCAGTGAGAATTTTACCATTCAATGTGATAGGATTTCCCTGAAACAGAATATTTTGTTCGTATTTATTTATTATTAATTATTTTAATTTTTTTTTTTTGGAGTGTAGTACTATTCAGAGGTTTGGTAGTTAATTCATAGAAGAGTTTTGAGTTCCAAAACTAATTGAATATTTCACATAACTGAACATTGGTTGCATTTGGTCTTGTTATTCATTATTTATTAACGCTTTCTTGTATCAATGTCAATTTTTCAGAGGACAAAACCAATAATGTGACTCAGTAAGTGATGCCATATTTCATGTAAGTGAGCACAGAAAAGCTATCCAAAAGCTGAAATTTATTTGCATAAATTATTTTGTGAATAGTTATGACTAACAAGAACAATAAAACAAAATCTGGATCATTGAAGAAGATGAGAAGGAAGAAAGCAGCCAAGAGTAAGATATATTAGCCCGTGCAAGTACTGTAGTGCCACAGCTTAGCTGCCAGTGGTCTTCAGGCTATGTCACATCAAGCTAGCGTGGGTACTTTTTCAAGTTACTGCTATGTTGTCTAAACAAACCACTTACAGTAAATTATTCTAACAAATCTAAATCTCAAAACATGTTAGTTTAATGATAGGTACTGAATTTAGTATCGTCCAAATGTCTGTCACTCCTTACTATGACCTTTAAACTTATTTTTTAATTAACATGTTTAATTGTAGTAACAACATAGAGACAAGCAATGTTTTATGAATGTCTGAAAATATAGAAAAGAACAACTAAAACAAAAATGTGTGAGTTATACTCTCTGGTCCTCTTGTTTGAAACAAAGGATCAGATTAATTCACTACTAGCAATTTCTCCTTTGTTCTTTTGTCACTCTGCCTAGGCTGGTCAAAAAGTAGTAGCATAAACTACCCTCAGAAGGAATCACCACAGTTTTGAACTGTGTGATATCCTGCTGGGTTTTCTACTGGGAACTACTGTTCAACCAAATAAATTAAACACGGTCTAATAAAACCCAAATACGTTTGAAATATTCAGCCTGATTTCCATATTATTGGAGAGAAACATCACTATTTGCTTCTAACTGTACAAAATTTAAAACAGCAAGCAAGATCTGCAGAAAGTGAAGGCTTTTACTGGATGCGACAGGGAGCACCACCTCTTCAAATTCTGCCACTGTTTATCACCAGATACTTAAGAGAAAGCAAATGCAGAAAACAGAAATTTTTATATTACTATCTAGAACCCTGTGAAGTGGAAATTGAAACTAAACTCTAAGGATGACATTTCTTTAGATGGAACACGAAGCCAAACCATAGTAGCCTTTTTCTTTTACATTGCTTAACTTTTCCTTTCATGGAATGTAAGCTTAAACAGCCTTAAGTCAGGATAAAAATCTTAAAAACTACTCCTTCTGTTGGGTGTCTGCTTCCATGCAAGAAGACGACTTTGCCAGGAACAAATGACAACAATCTGATCTGCTTTGGGATCCACTCCTAGCTTTTGCTCTGAATTATAACATTATGGATGACCAATTAATATTACAAAAGTGGTGATATATGTTTGAGATTTAGTTTTTATTTGTGTGTGGGGGTTGTTGTTGTTTCTTTGGGTTGTTTGGTTTTTTTATTACAAAATCATGGTCACTTTTGTCAAACGAGGTTTTGAATGAGAGAGTTTTGTGTATTTCTGAAAAAAAGCAAGGCGTTTTCTTTAAATTGCCCCAAATTGTGCAGTGTTTAACTTGCTCAATTTGGGATTTAGTTGATTACGAGTGAACTTGCTGATCTACCACAAAACATATAGTAGAAACTCAGCGAGTATCCTGGCTCTACAATGCTTGTCCTCCCTTATAATATTATAAAAGTAGCGCTTTATCTCACAGAGGCTTCATAAAAATCAACACATCAAAGAACAGGGGTAATGTAAATAACAGTAGAGAGAAGAAAGACAACAGCTTGGACAAAAAGTAGAGGAGAGAAATGTTATTTCTGTCATAGTGCCAAAAGGCTATATATATTCAGAAGGGATATATATATATATTCAGAAGTAGATTGACTTTTATTTCCTTGTTTTAAAAGACTCACTAAGGATTTATGTATCTTACAGTGCTTATTGTCAATAGCCAGGTCCACCCAAACTGCAACAATGTTTTAGTGATGCAAATAGTTTTCTTATTTTCACAGTCTAAAACATAGTCTGTACCTCCATATATATGTTACTTTAGAAGGACAAAAATGTTCATATGTACTTCAGGATTTTGCAAAAGTAAACTTTTGAAAAACCTGAAATCGTTACCAAATATTTCCAAGATTTTTGTTTGATTTTTTTCCAAATGCCAGCGAGGGTCTGTACACATTACAGAACCATATTTATATAATGTAATAAAATGGGGGAAAAACCCTTAACACAAAGGCACTGAAAATTACACATTTTTCTATAGCAAGTTTGTTCAGCTGCTGTCAATAAGGTCATTATTTAACTATTTTCTAGATAGAGACATTTTATCTTATGAAAAGGTTTTATTTTGTTTTTTAAAGGACATAGTTCAACTTTGGCTTGCCTTTTGCAGTGGAGTACAGCAAATCCTTTTTCTACAAACAAAATGTTCTAATTTACTGTCCTTCATAAGATCCCCAGGCTTGCTGAAATTGTTCAAAGTGTTAGAGGTGTAAACTATGCCAAAAAGTATAGTGGAATAAATGTCGCATATACTTTCAATTTGCGGGTGAATGTAATGCAAAACAATTTTGGTTGTTAGGCGCATTGCAAGTAGGCTTTGTACAGGCTTCCCACACACATTGCTACTAAAGCACTTCAGTCCTGACAGTTAACACCATATGATATTCCACTCTTGAATTACCTTATGAGCAATATCTGCCAACTTGGTCTGCAAGTTTTAGAATATTTGAACCCTTTAGTCTTTTGGTTTGTTTTCATTAGCACTATGCTTTTTACACACAAATGCTATGAGTATCTGCTCACTGGGAAGGTTTTCTACTGCATACTTAACTTTGCCTCCTATTTTCATTTAAAATCATGGACCGTCTTTTAAATGAAGCCACTGGATTTTTTCTCCAGCTTCTATTAATATAACAACCTTGTATTTATTGAGAATGGGAATATATGAATTGGTCTTCAGTCTCTTTTTGAAATTTCTTACAGTATGAGACAATTGTTAACCGTCTGTACAAGTTGATTCACTTGACTATAAGAAAAGATGCACTTAGTATTTCAAAATGGGAATAGCCCAAAAAGTGTCTCAGACGAACAAAAAATATTTTGTGTTCAAAAGTACTGGAAAGAAAAAGCAGCAGGTTGTGGGGGAAAAGAGGACAGCACGCCTGGTTTTATGCATTAACTTAAATTTATATTGGCTCATTCTGTATTACATACTAGACATTTTCCAGTTTTGTTCCACAGTGGTCAGATGAAGAAATCTTAGAGGATGGAGAAAACAGGCAAAGTGAGGATAGGCTGCTTTGGAAAGACATTGAAGACCAATAAACACTTCATTTTATTCAACCTTGCTCTCTATCATTTGTACTATGAGAGCTCAACATCGCATGTAGCTTTGGAGCATTAGTCATAGCAACCAAACACTCTTGTACATAGACAAAGCATTGTCCAGTCATACTTCCTTCAGACTCTTGCTGTCAAAAAAAGGTTTGTAATAAAGGCAGCTATGAATGACTATAGTCTATCCACACATATTTCAGAGAGAAACTTAAAAAGCCCACCATTACTGCATATATGTAGAAATACTTTACTTGTTCTGGAAATGTAACCTGAACACTTGTATTGTTAGAGAAAGCCATTAAATTAATGTTGTCAGAAAATCTCCCTACCTCCTACACACCAGAAAAGTAAAAAAATACAGAAGAACATACCCAGATGAAGCAGTGCAGAGAAACCTAAATTTATTCAACAGCCAAAGATTTTATATGATCCTAGGACCATTTATGTTTAACTCAGAGTCAAATCAAGATCACTAAGGATTAAAGATGTTTTCAGAAACAAATCCAATTGCTAGCCAGTGTCAGTGGCATGCTGACTTTTGGATAGGCCTTTAAATAACATTTAAATACATGATCCTCTTTAAAATGTAATGGCTATAGAACTCATCCATTTAGTTTATCTGCTATAGGTGTAGTTTTTCCTCCCTCCAGTGGTCTGGCTATGAGAAACTCTTTGCTTTTCAGCCTTATGGCTCTCCGTGGAATAGTGTGGTTCATGTACAGCTTAAGGTTAGACTGTAGCACCTGTCCACTACGTTTAACTAGCACACCTGGTAGACCTGCTGGGTTCTACTCTTTCTGTCTGGTTTTTGGAGATTTGAACAGGTGAACATGGCATTTTGACAGTCTTATTTTTCAGCGTTGCTCAGATATGGTTCATTTCTAAAATAAAACCCAAAGTATTTACAGGAAGACAATAAATTAATAGCATGCTGGCTTAATTCCATATAAAACCACCCTGCTTAAATGTATTTGTTACAATTCTCTGAGCAGTTCCTCGGTAAAAGAGATGATATTCACCCAGCTGAAGTTCCTCTGCTCTGGTTCATTCTCAGGTTTTGACTCTTGTTTGTCCAAAGCAGTTCATCAGGCTCACCTGTTTAACCAAAAGAGTTTATTTTCAAAATAAACACCTCGCTAACCCAGTCAACTTTTCTGCTTTGTTTAGAGCCTCACCTCAGAGCTGATGTTTGCTTCTCCGTGAGGCCTTCATCCTTAATATCCTTTCCTCCTCATCTCTCAGTCCCCTTCCTGACTGATGCTAGTCCTGTCTTCAATTTGATTATATGAGGTCACTGTTTCAGTGGACATATTTTAGTGCAAGAAATTCCTGCATGTCCATGCACTCAGAGGGACACTTGCCTGCCAGCACTATTCACCTCTGCTGCCTCTTCAGAGCAGTGAGAGAAATGAAGCAAAACAACAGCGATCCTTCTCCCTTTCTCGAACAATCCTGTACTCATTATAGATCTGTGAAATTTCATCTTTACCCTGCCTCATTCTTGTCCTCTCTTCAACCACAAATACTGACGGGAAATGCAGAAAAATTGAGCCACTCACACATTCACCACAAGTAGATGCAGTAAGATAAGATTTCAGTTATCCAGAGAAAATCAGCCTGATGCACTTTATTAAAGTCACAAAAGGGAAGCAGCAGACATTTTGGCTGAGCAGACGCTACTGCCTTAAACGGCTGTCAGAAAAGGAAGAGAGGACTGGGAGAACATTGATTATGTGGCAAATTAGGATGCAGGAGGACTGATGTACTGTTCATGTCGACATAGTTCAGTAATCTTTTCTACACAATGTGACAGTTGTGCTAATCCTCTGTGAGAGCTTGAACGGCTTCCCACCTAGCAAACCTGCACAAAGAACCTGTGTGAAATAGTGTTTTGTTACGGAGTTGCTGTTTTGGGGAGCATTCAAAGACAATAACTTACCAAACAGAAGAGAACAAAGTATTTCTGTGCTAATTTCCATGTTAGGCTATCACGTGTGTCATATGTATAGGAAAGATTTCAAAAGTGCTAGTTAAGTATACAATTTTTTTTTCAATTACCACTCAGAGAAAAGAGCTTTCACACAGAAAAAATGTTCTTCTGTGCCGATCTGATTGTATGTGGCAAGAGAATCCTACCTGTTCTTGGGATGGAGTGAAAAACCAATGTAATTCAACTGCAGACAATAAATGAACAGAGGAGAAAGAGTTGAAAAAAAGAGAGTGATGCACTACAGGAGTCCTGTTGTAATTACAAGATAACTCCTTTGCTCATTATTAAGCATTTTGGTTTAGGAGAATGGATGAAACATGATTTAGTTGCAACAAGATTCAGTATGTAAACTCTTCAGGGTAAAGGTCATGTAGGTTCTTTTTTTTTTTTTTTGTATTTACACAGATCACAACACCCACTGGCGCTTCTGGACACTAATATAATACAAATATTATTGCTGCTACTTCTACTGTAGTAACTGCTACAGAAACATTTATAAGAGACAGAAAACTGACAAAAATGTTCTGGAAAGAAATCTAAAATTTTAAAATAGCTGTAAATTCACTGGAATATATTGAGATTAGCTCACTTGGCATTTTATGGCTCATCTCTCCTTTGGATGATCGCTGAATCATAGAATCATAAGTTTGGAAAAGACCTCTAAGATCATCAAGTCCAACCGTTCCCATCCTCTTACTAAACCATATCCCTAAGGGACTCATCTGCCCGACTTCTAAACACCTCCAGGGATGGCAACTCAACCACCTCCCTGGGCAGCTGATCCAATGCCTGGCCGCTCTTTCCGTGAAAAAATTTTTCCTGACATCCAGTCTAAACCTCCCCTTGCGGCCATTTCCTCTCATCCTAAAACCTGTCACTTGGGAGAAGAGCTCAGCACCCACCTCACCACAACCTCCTTTCAGGTAGTTGTAGGCAGTGATGAGGTCTTCCCTCAACCTCCTCTTCTCTAGGCTAAACAACTCCAGTTCCCTCAGCCATTCCTCATAGGACTTGTTCTCCAGACATTCACCAGCCTCATCGCCCTTCTCTGGACACACTCCAGCACTTCAAGGTCCTTCTTGTAGTGAGGGACCCAAAACTGAACACAGTACTTGAGGTGTGGCCTCACCAGAGATGAGTACAGGGGCACAATCACCTCCCTGGTCCTGCTGGCCACACTGTTTTTGATACAGGCCAAGATGCCATTGTCCTACTTGGCCACCTTGGCACACTTCTGGCTCATATTCAGCCAGCTGTCAAGCAACACATGGAGGTCCTTCTCCTTCAGGCAGCTCTCCAGCCATTCTTCTCCAAGTTTGTAACGCTGCATGGGGCTGTTGTATCTTGCACTTGGTCTTGTTGAACCTCATCCCGTTGGTCTCAGCCCATCGATTCAGCTTGTCCAGATCCCTCTGCAGAGCCTCTCTTCCTTCAAATAGAGCACTACTTCTACTCAGCTTGGTGTAATCTGGAAACTTGCTAAGGGTGCACTCGATCCCTTCATCCAGCTCATTGATAAATATATTGAACAGGACTGGACCCAACACTGAACCCTGGGGAACACCACTTGTGACTGGTTTCCAACTGGATTTAACTTGATTTACCACAACCCTTTGGGCCCGGCCAATCAGCCAGTTTTTTACCCAGCAGAGGATGGGCCCGTCCAGGCCAATGGCAGCCAGTTTCTCAGTGAGGATGCCATGAGAAATGGTGTCAAAGGCTTTACTGAAGTTCAAGGAAAGTAAGTGAAATAAAGGGGCTAAAATAAAATTTTGATCCTGTTAACGTGAGGCCTGCATCGTCTAATTTTTTTTATGAAAGGAGGTTAAATAATAGTCAATAGAGATCTTTTCAGAGCAGGCTAACATGCTGCATCTGGCATAGACGGCATAGGCATCCCACAATTACCAGTGCAATCCTGGTGTCTTCCCCTTAGCCTTCCATGTAGCCTTGGGAGTATGAGGGCAAAAGGTGTCCCAGCTCTGGGACTGTATACAGCTCTGCTGTTCAGCGTGGCATTGTTCTGCTTTTTGGGTTTCCAGTGTCTCTAAGTGGCTCAGCATTGTGGCCTGTCATTGATCACCCATGATAATGATAGAACTGAGTCCCAGCCAGCCACAAAATTGAGGTAATTTTTTGTTCTTCCAAAGCCGAGTTTTCCACTGTACTGACAATGATCTCATCATTCAAAGCAGGCTGTGCCTGGACACAAAATTCAGCACCCATTTCTGCATTAGGGGATGTTTCCTAGGCCAGGTCTGGAGTCACACCCTTTCTTGTGATAAACATACCTGAGGAATGAGATCCTTCCCTGTCCCTATGCTCCAGCTGGTCTTGTCTCCAAGTGCTACACCAAAACACTAACAAGTTCTCTCTTATGTGGCATTGCATCTTAATTCTCCTTGCTCTCTTCGTTTTGGATCAGTTACCCACTCCAAGTATCAAGTGATACCATTCCCCCCAGGCACTAGTTTCACTCCTCTGTGCTGCTTCTGATGTTTAACCCATTCCCCACATTATCCTGGAAAGGGGGGGAGGTACTTTCCAACATGTATCATTCTTGCAGACTTTTTTTGTGGATAAACAACATGCCAAAATTCCCCTCCTCCAGTCTCCTTTAATCTCTTTCTTTCTTCTTCTCCTCCCTCAAATAATTCATCTACTTGAAGATTCCCTGACTGGTATGCTGACATGAAGCTTGCATGTCATGCTGACATGCTAGTATCTCATAGAGAAGAAATTAAACTACATATTGCAATATAGACATTAAAAAGCATATTTTATTCCCTTCTCCCTCCATATTTCCTTGCCAGCTTCCAATTCATTTGCTAGCTTGTTTGGTTTGTTGTTTGATTTTTTTTTCTTTCTTGCACACAGCATTTTACTGAAGCCTTCTGTGTACCTTTTTGGATGCAGGAAGCTGTAATGTTTCACCCACTGCATTGCAGCTGTGATTGAGAAACAGTCTGCAAAATACAGTGGGCCTCCCAGAAGATCTGAGACACTATTATAAATATATTGAATGTTAATATCCTATGATAACACTTATTTAGGATACATATATGGTAGTAAATAGTGGCATTATTGCTCCCCACAAAGGCTGCACACTTTTGTTTGAAAAGGTTCACTATTTTTTCATTTTGTTTCCATTTGATTTTCATGAAAACAGCTATCAGCTTATTCCTTAACGACCACTCTCTTACTGAAGAAATTTTTGTGTAACAATATGCTTTATGCCTAAGCAGCAGTGTTTGTTTTCAGTCTGAGTCCAAGTAAGAGGAATGGCCACTTTGGAATTGTCCTCTGCTTTCCTGGCAAGCCCAATACATGAGCCATTGCTACATGTGGTGGAGCTCACAAAAATCTTGGAAATCAAGGGGCCTAAAGAGTAAAGCCTAGGCCATTGCAACAGGTCAAGTGGATATAGATAAATGCTGCAATGAGTATAATGTCACAATCTCATATTTTCTCCAAAACATGGGTTAAAATCACACTAACTACCAAAGCAAATGCCTAACTTAACTGCGTGACCAATAGACAAGATTTTCATATTTCATACCTGTCACGTATTTCAAAATTATTTTTCTGACAATATGAATATTATGCAAACAAGTAACTGAGTTAGCTATTATATGTTATTTTAAAATGGATTTCCTTAATTGCTTTGCAGTATTTTAAAATGAAGGATCTATGGTACAAAGAATACTAGCACTAGACAAGTGTGTTCCTGGAAGGTGAAGGGAAAGGAAGGGAAGGGAAAGTGCAGAGGAAATGAAACTTCCTCTCTTCATTTCTGTCCCTATCCACCCCTGCTGAAGCAGAAAGTGATATAATACTTTTTTCTCCTTTATTGTTTTTCCAAAAGACCTGCAATAGATTTTGCTTCCAAAAACTCATGTACCTGGTATGCAGGGGAAAATGTTATCATAACAACAGAATTCATGACATACTCATCTTTCTGTATTGTCATTTTGAAAAACTAGCTGTGCCAAGAACTAGTTTATTATGTGAAGAAAGTGCTCACTTTATTTTCTGGCTAGACACAATTCATTGTTTTTCCTATGGGTGATGACAGATCTCCTTCAGTTACAGCTGAGATCTGGCAAACAGCTATTTGATGCTGTTAGAAAAAAATCTTTAAGACAAGCAAAGGAAATGTAAGCCTGATTTAGAAACTCCTTTAGAAGGTGAAAGGCAGAAAAACGTTTATTTACAGGTTAGTGGGGGACAGTAAATCAAGTGGAAGAGTATTTCAACATTCACCTGTTTCCTATTTATACTAGTAATGTCAGACATGTCTTTGTACCTGTCCATTATGAGAAGATTTCTAAATGCAAAACATAGTTTGGGATTTCATCTCTTGGGACTTACAGTCCCTGCCTGTGAGAAGGAGATAATTATATCTGTGTATGTCGTAGCAGTATTTTATGTTAATTTGAGATGGTATGTTTTACATTAATTGATATTTATATATGTACAGCTATGTACAAGTCTCCAGGGAAGACTGAGTATTACATTTCATGCTCTGTATTATGTTTAATGAGTGTTAACACTACATTTCTTCTCATTAGATGGCGAGCTATTCCTGAAAACTTCTTGAAAAATCATTAAACAATTACTGGGGAACTGTAGTAATGGTAATTCAGTTGTGATTCAAATTCAGAAAACCTTTTAATTTCCTTCTGTACAAAACTGAGAACTTTTCATGAGGCAAGATAACTATATAAAAAAAAGAAAGCGAGTCTTTGGTCTACAAAAAAATTATTCATTTTGAGTTAGTATTGTAAAAAATAATTCTTAAGTGATGTGCTAGGGTGTTCTGTAATTAACAGATAAAGCAGAATTCTGGGACTTACTGTGTTTCGTATAAAAAATGAAGTAATCACAAAATAAATTGGCAATACTTTTCAGAAGATATATCAAACATTCTCCATCAGGAATGAGCATGGATCTGTTAGAACCATTCCAGAGCAGTGACATGAAGATAATCAGAGGGCTGGAAACACCTTCCAGGTGAGCACATCCCCTTTGAGCACCTCCCACGTGAGGACAGGCTGAAAGAGTTTGGCTTGTCTAGGAAAGCCTAGAGAAGAGAGGGCTCCAGGAAGATCTTAGAGCAGCCTTCCAGTACTTAAAGGAAAGCTGGGGAGGGGTTCTTTATCAGCGAGCCAGTGTAGGGACAGTACAAGGGCGAACAGATTTAAGATGAAAGGAGGTAGATATTATACATTAAGAAGAAATTTTTACTGTGAGGATGCTGAGGCACTTGGAGAGATTGCAAGAAGTCATGGATACCCCATCCGTGGAGGTGTTCATAGCCAGGCTGGATGAAGCTTTGAGCAACCTGTTCTAGTGAAAGGTGTCCCTGCCCACGGCAGGGGTGTTGGAACTAGATGATCTTTAAGGTCCCTTCCATGATTCTATGATACTACGATAATTTACTTTTGTATTCACTAGCTTTCTCCTTGAAAGAGAGGTGGTGGTGACACTGCCTCAATAAATGCTGACAAATCTACCTTTAACAGTTGTTTTCATTTTGAAAGATTACAGAGTTTCTGGAATAACTGCAATAGGCTTCCCTTACTCTGTATTTGGATGGTGAAGCCGATATTCAGCACTGATTTGAAACATATTTCCCAGATTACTTGGAAATTTTGCCAGGTATTTATCATCTTGACCACACCCAGTACAGAAAATCAGAAAAAGTAAATTGTATTTGATTTTTGGTTATCCTTCTCTTGAAGAAGAATTCTACACAGATAATAAAGATGTCAGGAGACTTTTTTTTAGGAGTGATGCTTTGGGCAATGTTTTCACATTCAGAAACTGAGAAGAAAATTTTCCAAACACTTGTTCTTAGTTATTCTATCATTTACCATTTTGAAATTATTATTCAAAGGAAAAGGATAGGAAAAACCCTCCTTACATTACATCCTGATTCATATCTAAAATCTAAAAAGGGGCTCTAAACTCTCCCCTTTAATCTACAGTATCTGTGCTCATATCTCAGCCTCTTAAACCCTAACTCTGGATTTTTAATACTTTCTTTGTCATAATCTCTTCAGCTTTAAAAGTGTTTGAGCAGAAACTTTCCCTGCAGAGTATCATCTCTGGGTTGAGTATTTAAGTAATAAAAATTATGTGAGAAACTAAATGGTCTATAGTTTTCTGTATTTAAAACTTCGTACAACAGTTTTGTTCAGAATTTTTTTGGCCTCTGTGCTTGAGGCTGGTAGATTAATTCTCTTGGTGTCCTTTTATTCCTCAAGAAAGGCTACTTCAGCTGGACAAGCTGTAAAAATTTCAAAAATTGCAATTTATGTATGTTTAAAATAGACTTGACAGAATTCTTTAACTTCATTTTCTAAAAATTCTGCCTGCAATGAGCATGCTAAGTGCAACAGAGACTTTTCCTGAATCTTTGCAGACTGCAGTAGAGCCAGACTCTAGGACCGAGATCGACGAAAGCAGCTGCCTTCTTAGACTCTTTCTGTTGCTGAGGTCCAGGTAGGTTGCAATCAAAATTAACCACTTTGGAGGAAAAGAAAAAAAAAGGAATCAGGTAATCCTATAATTGGAGACTTCCTGCAAGTCATACGCAGAAGTAAACCAAATTACGGGAATTCTCTGCTTCAGTGTTGTTCCTTAGCTTTTAGCATCTTTTCTGAAATCTTATATTCTTTTTCCTTTTTTTTTTTTGAGTAGATGCTATTGATCATATTTATTTTCATTCTTCAGTCATCTACCAGCAGAATTGTTACTAGTTGCAGCATGGAAGCATTATGGAGTAAGGTACTCTTCTGTTGATCAGTGAATGATTCATGAGCATCTTAAAAAGTAAAGTATATGGATTTAAGTGCATATCACCTCAAGCCATCTACAAATTATTTCTCAACAGAGAAAGGCAAACTACCTATGGCATCTTTTCTGTCACTCTATAGGCAATGACCGATGATCAAGGTGTAAGTAAGTCAAGCCCTGATGGCACTGATACGAGTTTGTCTCATCCTTTCAATTCCCACTACAACCCCAGTTCTAGTCTGTGCATTCACCATTGTTTGCTCTTAGCCTTCCCATATTTGCCCTACAAAATGGTAATATCTGTTTCTGTTCCTCCATTATACGAAAGTAGGAGTGTAGGGCTGCACTTAATTGTAAGCTTTAATAAACTCTTAAAATAAAAGAAGTTTTCATGTTGCTTATTTCACTAATACAAAATATATCTGAGGTCTCACATCAAGATAATCAGTAGGCTGAACTTTTGGACCTATCCAGATTCACAGCTCTGTTCAGACATACTGTAGATAATTTTTTCAAAACCACCTCCTTCGATTTCAACTACAAAAACTTAACATGTACTACTAAAGCACTGAGATGAAGGAAAATTTTTCAGTGTTTTCTAAAAACCCAGTTTCCTGCACATATAAACAAAAGCTGCAGATATCCATTTTTTAATTGCAAAAATAGGCAGCAAAGTTTTAAAAAAGTAATTTAAAATGTGTTTAAATACAAATAAAGTAGTTGAAGAGCTGCTTTTCCATTATAAGCCCTTTAGGAACAACAACCATAGCATACTTCCACAAAACATGCATTTAAAAAACCACCTCCAAGCTTAGAAAAATCTTCAGAAAAATATATTTGCAATTGAGTTATCAATATCTGCTAGCAAACTACATGAAGAAAACACTGAAAATAGTCACATGTTGAGTTAACTATTTATCCTGATTAATTATAAAATTCTCAGTGTCTTCTCTGTTATTTTTAGAACATTGATTTAATACAGATGAAGAGAGTGTAAGAAGGAAGAACTTGGTGCAGGATAAAAGACAGTTTTATATGCAATACAGTATTTAATGCTGAAAAATATGTCATATCAACACCGTGATAAAAACCTAGGATGTAATACTTTCCCACGCAAAAAGCAGCAGAGTAGCTTTCCATGTCTATTGCTCTTTGCCTTTCACACCTGCCTCATCTGCCAGCTGAGTTTATATTGAAGGAGAGACCTTAAATTCCTGCAAGCAGACTTTAAGGCACAGGCACTAGCAGCAGTGTACTGACATTTGCTAAGCAGCAGCATCCCTCAAGTGACTGGGAGCAAAGCCATTGACGTCACTGAACAATAGGCAAAATATTTCCTCCTCCTCCATAGTCCTGAACTGCAAACACCCAGCTTGCACACAGCAGGCTGAACATTTGGAAAGAGGCAGAAAAAGAGAATGTGAAAAACTCTCAAGTGATGCTGCTGAAAACAAGCAGCTGTTACTGCATAACCAGTCCCTCCTTATTCCTTCCATTTTGCTATGAAGATTGCTGGTGCCCCCTTACTGTAGGACACATGGTATAGAAGATAAAGCTAAAATAAACTATAAATAAAAATGCGTCTACTGAATTCACCAGGAATTTTTGCAAGTAAAATGCCAAACATTCATTACAAGAAAAGAGCACTCTCTATCCCTCCTTCTCTCCCTGTTATGGATAGCTACAGTATTGCAATAGTCATCCATGTATTTTGGGTAAGGTGTGGTGGACTGAATGCAAGTGAGTTTCCATCTCAGTCACCCTCCCTGCGAGCAAGTACACTATTGCAAACCAAAGAAAACAAAAATCACAATTATGATTATGATACTGTGTTGATTAGTATATGCTCTAGATTCAGTGTAAAGACTGGTTTAACCCTTGAGGCTGCCATGCTATGCTTACGCCATAGGCAGGAAGTAAAAAAAGCAGAGTTTGTTCTAAAATGGAAACCTAGCTGCAGCTTTTTGGACTATGTCTTAAAAATACTGATGCCTGGATTCATTAGAATTTATAGGTTATTGAACAGATTTTTTTTTGCACCAGTAAAAACAGGTAGACAGTGCTGGCAAATAATGAAAGCAGGGAACCTAATTCAGATCTTTTTTTGCAGTTTCTTGGGAGCAGCTGCAATCCTATGTAAATATTCCCTGTTTCTAGAGCATCCCTGGGAAGAGAATGGAGGAAAAGGGGACCACTAAAAACAGGGAGTAGTGTGGGGCTGAACAGAGTTGAGCAATGCTGTACCTCTAAAAAGACTCAAGGAAACTGCTTGATAAGGAACCCCTGAAAGTTGCTGTAAGCTACCTCAAGGACTATGCTGAAATATTTGGTTCCTCAGTGTAAGCCAGAGAAATGAATTTCACTTGGAATCCTAAGGCTTAGTTTCCAAAGACAGCATTTGAAGAAATCCTGAGAAAGAGCTCCATAAAGAGAGAACTTTCATTTTTAAAAGCTTGGCTGAAAACATTAGCTTGATGAACCTTGGAATATCAAAGAAAATTCTTGTCTTACCTGATTGCTAATGGAATAGTCATGTCCACAGACGTCAAAATGATCCAGGCAACCATGATTTATATCTTCCCCTTGTTTCATTTAATGTTTGATCCCTTTGTCCACAGAAAGTGGTGAATAAGCCCCCGGCATCATATTTGTTCTCAAAACAATTACCAAAGAATTACCCCTATTACCAGGTTCTGCAGAGGGCAACATGTAAGAGCCAGGGAGAGACACTTTTTTTTCCTGTCCAGTGCAGCTCTCTGTTGAATGACGCTGTAGGTGGCACATCACATTTGCAGCATATATTGGTTTATGATTTCAAAGTGCTAAGCAACAAGGCCACAATGCACTAAGGATGTTTCTTCATGTTCAGCTGCTCTGCCTGTGCTAAATTAGCTCCTCCGTTTGGAGCATCCTGCTGAAGAAGAACAAATCTCATCACCTCGTCAGCATGTGAAGCAACAACATACACGATTGTTTGCGCTTCTGGGGTTTGACACCGATTGTGCACAATTTTTGCCCTCTTAATCAATGCACTGGTACTGAACATCTGCACCCTGCTTGTGCTTTCTCCACAGAAAACAATAGCTGAAATGCAACTTCTCATTTTCCCAGGGGAAGAGCATGTTTAAAAGTAACACTTTGTTGGATTGATTTTCATTTCTTCTTTCTTTGTCATTTTTGTCTTTGCATGGGCTGCTCTGTGGAAAAATACCTTCTTTCTGCTGAGCTAGGTGGCAAAATTAAAACACGTGGGGAAAAATAACCAGATTAAGTGAATAAGTGGCTTCCTGGCATGACCAGGTATAGTCAGACAAATATATGTAAAACTAGCATATAATGCTGTATTTCTGATCTGATCAAATCTTTCCTTTCCTCTACTTACACCTGAACAGCCATCTACAATGCAAAGCTTTCTTCATGCATGTATATCTTGTTGGAGACTAGGAAAGCCTTGTATTGCTTTGGGAAGCTGAATGTGCTAAAATAATTCTGGAAACCTGTGCTTTGTCAGTGAACTAGTGCTGAAGCCAGAGGAGAAATGTGGATGGAGGTTTGAGTGTATCATGGCCTGCACAGCTGAGATGATCTCGGTCTACACCCATGTCATATCCTGGTCCCAGAGTGGTGTGATAGTGAGGTTTCAGCAACTGTCTTTATCGGTATTGTTTTCTAAAGGCAGAAAACTTGAGCACCTGGATTTGAACGGGACTCAGACCCTAGGACAACCTGTAAAAATATTTGCCATGTCTATCTTGGCATCTTCCTTGAATACTGCTATTGCTGTGAGCCAAGTGCAAACTAAGAGAGAGCTACTGGGGAACAGTCTAAATAACAGTCTGAAATGTTAAGTACATTTACTTCATTCATAGTAATGCACTTTTTAAGCATGCCTTTAGGCAAACATTTGTGCATTTAAGTTTTACTAGTACAAATATTCACAGAAAATACATCTTCTCTTGGTTGCTTGCCCACACAGACATGAATACCATATTCAATACCAAACTTCCACAGTTTTTCACTTTTTCCCTTTCATGTAGATGAAAACACACATTTCTCGGTAAATATTTTGTATAGGACACACAAACATTTCAAGTTAGTCCCTGAACATGTGTATTGAAAGAATGAGGGATGAAGGAAGGAGTCACACAAATAAAAGCAAAGGAAAACTTCCCTCATAGAAGGAAACATGCTTTTTGCATTCTAATAACTCAGAATGTGTATAGATGAATGTATTTTACACAAATTCACATTCAGGCAGAGCCTGAGTAAAGAAAATGCAGTGAAAATTGTGGAAAAGTGTGCACTGTAATAGTCTCCTGCAATATTAACTTCAGGGAATTTGCATAACATTAGAAGATAATGGAACATAATATTTCCTCTAGTTCTCATGTGAGCTAAAATATTAGGAAGTGTAATTTATTAAAAAGAATACAAGCAGCATTTTTCCTTCCATTAACTGGACAATCAGAAAAAACAAAGGCAAAGCTAAGCCTCGTGTATAACTCAAAACATAAGCAGACTCTTTAGCTCATACACATGTCACAAAATAGTTTAGCATCACTATGTTTCAAGGAAAACATTGCAGAACCATTGATACTCTAAATTTTCAGAGGCTAATGTATCTCTATACAAAAATCTATAGAAATTTGTTCTATAGATTTTGCTTTAGGATCTATTACATTGTAGGTATGTCAATCATGTTGTATTAAGACTTCTTTTCCTTTAACGAGTCCCTCAGTAGTCATGAGAAAACTTTATTAAAAAACAGGTTCCTACATGTCCAAAAGTTCTTGGCACCTATATGTTGATTATATAAGTGTCCTTACTAGGATTTAGAAATCTAATTTTGGACTCAGATAGTCAATTTTGGCAAATATGTTACAAGCAGAGATTTAGAATGAACTGCAGTATGTGAAACAAGTATTACTACTTAAACTACCTAAAGAGAAAATGGACCTCTTCACAAGACAGAGTTTTGGCATGGAAACCAAAGCATTCCCTGTATAGCTTCTTGAATTTCTCTGGATGTCACCTTGAACTCATATTGCTGATGACACACAAGAATTTGATGATTCGTCAGTATTTCCAGTCCTTACATAACAGCTAGGAGTACCTATACTGTAATCATAGAGTGGACACAGCAGGTAGAAAACCTTACATACTATTAGAAGTGATGGAAATTAGATCAACAATGATAAAAATCAAAGGCAGAATGATATTATATACTTCTTAGCTGGGGGGGGTTGAATACTGCTGATATATTTGTCTCAAAATGCCTTGGTTCAGAAAATCCTTTAAGAGCTATAAAATTAAAGCAGTGTGATTTGTACTACTTGGAGTAATCAAACCCAGTAGAGATAATGGGAGAAGCATCTTGGTGCTGCTGGTCCAGATTTTTAAGAAAGTCCAATGGTAGCATGAGTGAACACATACCTAATAAAAGGTATTCAGAAAACTGTAATGAACTGCAAAAGAAAAGTTGAATTCAGTCATTCATCAAAGACCTAAGTTTGCTTTTATCCAGTAACTCCTGAGCTGTAAAAACTTGATTGTACTTCTGTTGAAGTCAGTACAGCTTTGACACATTAAGGAAATTAAGCAAGGTAAGTCTATTGTTCTCAGTCTGACTAATTGCATATTTAAAATTAGACATTCATTAAAGAACACTTAATTGAAGTACAGAACTGCAGTGGCAAGAGGATTAGTTCCTGCAAAACTGTCATTATTTAGTGCTCTGCATATAAGCGAAGGTTCTTTTCTGGTTTTGTGTCCTATGTGGTAGGTCAGAGAAGATAAACTTTTATAGTGAACACAGTGGTTTCAGCTCACGGAAGCTTACAACATGGCTACAGAGTTTACCTTATACCAGAGTAAATTGGTGCAATTTCTCTTTATGAATTATCTGTCAGAGACCTACCAAGCAAAGCTTATGCAGCTTGGAATTATTTGTTATTTTTAAAGTTTTCTTAATACGTAGCAAAAAGAAATAAAATTAAGTTAATGTAAAACCCAAGAAATTCCATGTTGTACACAAATCAAACACTGATAAAGGCTAAGATGCTGACATGCAAGGTCACAGCAGCTGTGCTAAGACTTGGCTTACCCCCAAGGTTGCCCTGACATTCCTCACGTTATTTATAATTCTGGAAGTTAAGAGCAGATTAATTTACTTAACAGAAGGCCCAATCTATTGCTCCAGAACTACCTTAATAGAAAGGTTGATCTACATCAAAGGCTGATGTTTATGGATTGCTAAAAATATAAGGCAAACAAACCAAAACAGAATGAAAATTGACAGAGTTTTGAGATGTACCAGTAAAGAAGAACACACTTTTTTTTGGCTAGATATTCACGGTAGATTTAGGCTAAGAACATGATTTCATCCAACATTTTTGTGGTTAATTTGCAGCCGGGATGTTTATATAAAGTAAATAGCTGGAATTGGAAATTTGATTCTTTGCTTACTAGTAATATCTCAAATCTGAAACTCATTTCATGAGTTTAGCTCATACCCTGGCTTATATACAGCTAGAGTTTTACATTCACATCTAGAACTTACCTAGTGTCTTTCTTCTGACCCTGATTAGTCATTGGCCATCCATCTCACACAAACGCAAAGGAAGGAAATGTTATAAAATATTACAAGAATGTAAAATGCCTTCACATACTTTTTAAAAAGTGCAAAAGAAAGCCATATAAAAACATGAAATAGGTTCACGTTGGTTAATTCCAGAGGAAATTATAGTATGAAATGACATCATAGCGTATTTAGAAAGTAGTCTTTAGGGTTATTCCATTTTAGGAATAGACCAACACTGGGTATCACCCTAAACAAGTAATTCATTCAGCTGATGACTTATGAGAATGTGGAATAGTTATTCTGTATGATACTGGCTTAGCGGGAAAAAAAGATAATTCAATGCCATGCCAATGTGTCTTTTTACTTCAGATTAAAGGTTTTCATTTTTTTGCTACCCCTCTTTTTCCTTGTTTTTTTCAGGATGACTGTATTATGTAGAAGAATTTACTGCATAAACTGCCTGGATTAAAATTAGTCAGTAAAAGCTGTTTAAGAAAAGCAGATTCTTGTTTTAGAAACCATATTAAACGACCATTAAATGAAACACCTGCAATCTAGAAGAGAGACCACAAAATGAGAGTTCAATCAACTATTTCATTTATTTTCTTTTCAAGCCTTTCGATCAAATACTGTTATTGGTTGTGGCACTGCTTTGCTTGACAGATGTTTTCAATTGCTCTGAAAATTCTGCTGGTCTTCCGTTTTATATGAAGTTAGCTATAAGGAGGAGCAGTTTCACTTAACAGATTTCTAGAGGAAGCTCCAAGAGAACGGAAGCCCAGCCTGCATGAGAGAAAGAAGCACGTTTACTTGGCATTTGCCTCCGGCTTGAGGCATGTATCACCAAAGTTGCTAAGCCTCAGATGTCAAGCATCAAATTCTCAGAGTGGATATTCTACACAAAAATGCAATGAAAAAAACCTAATTCATAGCTTTCAGTGAAGGCTTTGAGTCTTACTTATTCATAGCCATGCAACTACAGTCTCAAACCACGTGATTTCCAACCTGCTGCAGGATCTTACAGTTTTGAGAGCATTTTCAGCTTTGCAAAGGTCAGAAATGTGAAATGGAACATCATATCTTACAATAAGTATTTAAAGATGTGGTTCCTTTATGTGTCTGTGGAGCTTTTTATTAGAAACAATACTGTGGCTGATATCTTAATGGGTTCTCTTCTTTTGACAGAAAATGAAAATCTGATCTTCTCCTCAGGAGAAAAAAAATATTTGTCAAAAGGATGTACCTTAAAACAGGCCACACAAAATGAGACTTTTGTGATTAAGGCATTCAGAATACATTTTTTCTAGGTCATAAATTCACATTTTATTAATTCTCAGGCACTGGAGTGTTTTTCATGATTGCATACCATCGTTAATCTAAAGTTCTTCTCTGTCTTTCTTGGAAGGAAGCCAAAGCAAAATCATATTATGCCTGAAGGGCAATGCAAATGATATCCCTTGCTTATTATCTATTTAATTTCAATTTTTTTTCAATGAATGTTTGAATTTTCTCTCTTAAATTGTGTTAAAATACTGTTTTACGTAGTTACATCTGCCATTCCACTGCCCTCTGCTGGAAGGAATATATCCTATAGCCTATTTATGAAAACGTAGACTCTGATTGAGTAGGGGCTGATGTTTCTGGACCCCAAAATTGAGTGTTCCTCTCCTATTGAAGCTCACAAGCAGTTGGCTGGTACTTGTTGTTTGTAACCACAGGCAGATGTTTGATAATTATCTGCTTCCAGCACAAACAAACATTCCATTCAAAAAAGTAAAACCACCAAGTTAAGAAAACATGAAGTCTGTACAGTAAAGTATCCAAAGTCAGGAAATGCCAGAGGTAGTTTCACATGGAAATGTGTCTCTAATCCCATGTGCATATGCATTTACAATGCAGATTTTAATTATACTAAGGAAAACCTAACTCTTTTTTTCTTCATGGTTGGGGGATGCTCTCAAATTCAGGTAGTTTTCAGTACAGTTAGCTGCACGTAGGGATTTGTCTAAGTCTGTTCTCTGTATTAAGCTCCCCAAAATAAATTCTGCTTTTCATTATTGAAACCAGTCCATCTAGAAACATAAGATGCAAATTAGATTCATTCATAAACAGACTGAATACACAAATTAACTTTGAATTGTTTGAATACCCTGATCTTTAAATAATAAATTATTTTGTAGAATAATATGCTTAGCCACCACTTACTACTAAGCCAAATAGCTATTAATAACTGGTATTTTACATAAGCAAGAGACAATTAAATCAGGACTTGCCTCACTCCTTAACCAACTAACTGCCTGAAGTGAATGAAGGATGACTTAAAATCACTCAGACGGATACAGAACATTAAATGAAAATGAGCAGATCTCTCTAATGCACTGTAATTTTTTTTAAAAAAAACTCAATAAGGCAATGCTGATAAAACATTTGTCTTGGTGAATTTCAAAATTTCTGCATGTTTTTGACTGGTGCAGCTTCTCACTTAAAACTAAATTACTTTCAGGTCTAGAAGAGCACTGTTACACACAAAAAGACTGGGAAAAGAGTCTGGGAAGCAGACAGTATACAGAAAGGGAAGTCTTCCTATATTCTTTCTTCTGGGTTTGATTTAGCTTGCAATGATAGACCTAGAAACCAATTCTATTCTGAATTCATTTTGACGAGCAGAGGGGAAAATGACAATCAAAGAGCTTACTTGTTTTATTTGAGAAATACTCAGTAATTAAGATTTATTTACAGATTAAAAATAAAAAAAACGGCATGTGTGCTGCTAGGGTCAGGGTAGCACATATCCTGTAACTGACACAGCTATAAAAACTATTTGCAAAATCATTTACATTTATTAGTTTTATTTCTGTAGTTTTTCTGCAAGACAACTGAGGTTAGTTGCAAACTACACACAATAAATATTTTTATTTAAAATCATAGCCAGCATAGAAGCCAGTCATCGAAGTTTTCATTGGAAATCAGAACTGTTGTTCACTTTCAGCTGCTTTTCATCAGACTATATTTTATGCTACCGATCATTACAGTAACATGAGTAAACCCCTCTCAGCAGGAGTTTATTACAGACTGGAGGAGTCCTTCTCCTATATTACCTGGAGGCAGCACGAAGTTCAGCAAGTCCCTTGGATCCAAGTGGATGTGGTGTGAAAGTCTAATTAAATGGATTTCTTTTTTCTGGGGTTGGTGGTTTTGCATTGCTCTGGAGCAGAAATGCTAATAAAGCAGCAATAGACCCAGCAATTTTTGCTGCTGAGGAGTCAGAGCACAGAGCAAGCAGACACAACATGCTCCCAGACATCAAACAGGGAGATGTGTGTAGCCTGGCATTACCAACCCAGCTGGGCAGTGTAACTTCACCGCTCAAAGGCTTCAATCATAGACTTTTAAGGCTTCCTCCTGTAATTCAAACCCATGAAGAAAAACAAAACCATCCTGACTCCCTTTGCTGAGGGAAAAATCATGATTTGGGTTCATCTGTTTGACACATGCTTACCTGCTCTTCCAGGAACCAGAGCTTTCCAGCAAACAAGCCACAGAGCTGTTCCCTGCTTGTTGAGGCAGGGAAATCTCCTGGTACAAGAACATATTTTTCTTTCCCTTCAGTTGAACATTTGCCCATCTTCAAGTAGCGGGCCCCACTTTAACAGAGGGATTATTCCCAGTGTATTTAAATACATAGGAAAAAAGAAATTGTCTAGAAGTACACAGTGATCTCATTGTTGTATCACTTTTCCCAACAGCCTGTTGTGGAATCAAAGGCACAATTCTGGGGCTGAAAGCCACCTGACCTTAGCGATTGCTTATCCTTACGTTCCCTCTCTCAGTTCTCAGCACGGTGCAAATGAATCAAGAAAAATGTAAATATTTTGGGTAACACAATATTTGACTGTTAAAGCATGTGATGTTGCCTTAATTAATGATTTTCTCATTGATTTGGTGACATTGGGGAATGCAGTGGGGTGGCAATGAAAACTGATGAAATGAAACAATCTCAGTCTTAAATCTAAATGAAGTTACTGTTATGTGTGTGTACAGAACTAGCAAGAAAATTAAGTCTGAAAACAAGACACAAAACCCAACCAATACCTCAAGTTAACTAGAAGGAACTGGGGAAGGAATGATTTAAAGGGAGATTTTAATATCCACAACCAATTTAAATATTCAATGGCTAAAGCCAGGCATGGTAGTATTAGGTAACCATTAGTCTTATAATAGCACTTCACAAGCACTGAGAAGTGTAATAATAAGATTTCTCACATTTCTTCTAACAATGCAAGAAAAATGCATTAATTTCTAGAAGCTTCAAGAAAGATATGGCATTATTCTTACATACATTCTTGCATCCTTATGTGAACAAGTTATTAAGGGGAACTATGTTAGAGAAACTAGTTTCAGTATTAAAATATTTTGTTGTATGGTCACGAGCATGGGATGGGAAGGAGGAAGGGACTAAACGACTCATTCTCATGTCATGACAATATTCTTTTTCTGAGAAGAACCTGTTGATTTATTGCTTCCAGATTTCAATGAACTATAGCTTTGTGAGACTGCCTGCAAAAGAAGAATCTCCCTCACTTTTAGCTTGAACCAATCTAAAGGAATTTCTGAATTCTAAATCAAAAATCTTCCAGTTAACTTGGAATCTTGTGTATGCAGCGGAACAGCGGACTGGTGAGCTCTTTGCAGTCTGTGTTGCTAAGGTGACCAGGAGCTGATTTTGGAGAGCAGTGTAAGTACATTTATATAACAAGTTGTTGCACGTTTCAGTGCCATAAGAGTACAAATTTATCCAGTAACTTGCATTGGATATATTTAAGATGATGTTTTCCCCTCAAAACTGGGAGAATAAATGGAGAAATATTTGAGACAACTGTAAGGGCATTGTTCATTTATTTACATTTATGAATTCTTAATCTCATACTGTTTGGGTAATCAATAGTATTGAAGGAGTCAAAAGATTCTCTTGATAAGAACAGACAATTTAAGTGAGGCCCATATAAAATACTGTCTGAAGGTTGTACACCACTCTAGACTCATTTTTGTGGTCAGTGGTCACCTGGCAGGCAGCAATCAGCCCAGTGAGGATTCATAGCTCCATTTCATGAAATTGCCTCCTTCCTCACCCAGCAAGTAAAGAGAGGTAGGGCTGACTGGGACAGAAATTCTTCAACTTTGTGTTGACAGCTGAACTGTTTTCTCGCCAATCCTTAATTTTCAGGTACATTGGATGATCAGAGTTGTTCAAGAAAAAAGAAGTTTTTTAAAACATTCTTTCTTACCCTGGTTCAATTTTATCTAGCTTTTTTCCATTTTAGGTGTACATCAGGACAGGGTATTGAAAAAGGATATACTTATCACATGTCATTGAAAGAACATGTAAAGTTGTCTCATCAATAAAGATCATTGCCAAAATATTTATTAATGGGGAGTTAATGTGGAGAAATAAGATTTGCATTTAGTTCCAAAAATTATTGTCATTGTGGGATTATGAAACTGCTGCTCTTAGAGCTTTTGTGAATGTTTATTTCATATTGGAACATACTAGTGGTCATATTACTGTATCTATTACAGAACTAGGTGTGAATAGTTCAATTTATAATTTCTTTACAGAGACACATAATAGTCTGCCTAAATATGGAAGACACAAATTTCTTACAACTGGCTACTAAAATTAAAACTAAAAACAATAGCTGTATATACTTTCTTGCTTCCCATGTTGATTGGGAAAATAAACATTATTTCCTGCTCCCTGAAACTGAGATTTGCAAAAAAGGAGATCATAGTCCTTCTGTCGCGATTCTTCAGTTGCAGAAAAAGATACTTCAAACTATATTCTTTTTTGGTAGTATTTAAACACCCTAATTCTGTGTTCAAGGAGTCATCCACACTAGAAAACAGATTTAGCCCAGCACATATAAAATAACTTCATATGACTCAGCACACTGTTGAAGACCAGCGGTGCTGTAGGTAATCTAAGTGGAAGGACTTTTATTTGAAGTTCCATTATGGAACTCAAGATGTAAGTATTTAGATACAAGAATATGTGTGCTGCTTGCTGAAAGGCACAAACCAATCTTTCCCAGAACAGATGAATTAACAGTGGACAAAACTCGACTTCTATGTAATGCAAAAAAGTCATCTTATATCTAAGTTGTTACTAAAAAGTGCCTTACTTTGTTGCACTTTGCCCTTATGGTGTTGTGGTTATAAATGACAGATGGTTTACAGTTTATTGGATAACTCTAGTGTATATTTCCTTTATGTTAGAGAATTTGCACAGGCGGCCAACAAGAAGGTTGCATGTTTAGGTCATTCTAGCTCAGATTGAAACTTCCAGAAATGGGAAGGAAAAAAGGGGAAAGCACTCCTTTCCTCAAGGGCAAGCTCAGCTCTGCAGAACTTTTCTGAGTGCAGAGCAGAAAAGGCAGTGAGAGAAACAGTAATGAGCAGGAGTACAGACTGGGATATTCCTGAGAAAACCAAACTGCTTGTCTATAGCCTGGTGCTGACTCAAATCTGAGCTCTGGAGAAAACAAAAGAGATAGACAGCCATTCCTAAGAATATAGAGAAAATGTCAATGTTCATTTCAACCCACAAGTCAATCAAAGATGCTGACCTTGGTAAGGACTTGGAGAAAGGACAGCCATCCTGCCAGAAACATTGCTGGGATTCATCTTTTCACCCTTTCCTCATCTAGCAGGTCTGATGTTCCCCACTTCCTGTGTCACCTTCAATAGTGTTTGCGTTTGTTCTGACATCACAAGAAGCATTAGAGTTTTGAGTCTTTTGTAGCTTAAATAAAAATGTGACAGGAAGACAGCAAAGTGGTTCTGCTTGAAGATTTTTGGCAAATTTGGCATGCAGAGAGCAAAGAGACATAAGTATCAAGTAACCCCAGTCTGGAATGTCAGGACCCACTGTGTTCTGCTAACACTTTTGTTATTAAACTGCTCTTCATCTGACAAGGATTATAGGATTACAGGAATAGGAAACGGTGACAGTAAGCAGTTCAAAGAGCAACTGCATCAAACAGCAGGTATCACAGACTCTGCTGCAGAGACTGCCTGTCATAGAAAGGCCTGAAGTCTGGCATTCTTATGACCAACTCATCTGTACAGTGCTCAAAGCCATATTTGGCATATTCAGTGTCACAAATAACAATGTTATAATGGCTGACTAGACCTTAGAAAGAGTTCTTGGAAATAGAATATTTTCCACTAGCACTGGGTTGCCTAATATTTAGTAGCTGTGCCTGATCAAGTCATTAGGTTTACAAGCATTCCATTCTGATGGATCATTAGCCAAAAATATTAACAGATGTCAGATTTACATTTTTTCCCTCTGGTAAAGAGGTAAAAGAGAAAAGGATGATAATATTTTATTAGCTTTTTTTTCTAATTTTCACCAACTACTCCATTGTTTTGTTCCAATCAGGCCATAGACAAAACTACTAAATTAAGGACTTTCAGTATGATTTGCTGAATTTAAATTAATCTGTATGTGGCAACCAAGAGAACAAAGTTAGACATTAGGTCTGCGTTTTCAACCGAATTTAAAAATCCCATGCAACAGACAACAATGAACATGCATAGCACTTTCATAGACTTCCAAAGTAGCCTATGAGAAAAGAAATTTGACTCCTGCTCTTCAAGTTGACCTTTAATTTGGTGGTCATAGGAATCAGATCGCTTGTGGCCTCAGTAGAGCAAAATGTTTCATCCTAATAAGAGTATGGGAAAAAATCCTAATGCATTCACAGCTATAATTCACAGCTATTCACAATTCTACCAAGTTCTGTCTTGGAGGACCATCGAAGATTAGAGATTAAAAGTCATGATTCAGCTCATTTACCTTCTAGATGACAGATGATCTTAGGAAAGTGGTAGTGAGATTAGTACTGGAGTTATGAAGGAAAAGAAAATATTTAAGAATCAAAAAACAAGACCAGAACTTGGTACCAGGGCATTTTTCAGAAGAATAACTACATAGTCTTTCTGGTAAATCATCCTGATTCCAAAGTTTGTATCTGTTTTCCAAATCCATGAGATTTAATAGATTTTTTTCTTTTAGAATAAGTGAATATCTGAGGCAAAATTTTCAACAACATCTAAGTAATTTAAATTTAAAAATTACCATGCTGATCATCTGAACTGTACATGTAGCTATAAATTATCATTCTGCCATTAAACCTTAATACGTGCTCCTAACGCTTTCAGACTGGTCTTATATACTGGCAAAAGACATAACTTCTAGCAGGGAGAAGGGCGGTTGCCTGCACAAACAGTTTTACTGAATTACCCTCCAGAGAAGTCCTTTGCTCTGAGTATTCTTTATCCAGATTCAATCTTTCCAGCAGATGAGCTTAACAGTGAAAACAAAAGCTTAATCGAGGAAAGTAAAAGCTTAAGTTCTTGATTTCATGACTGGAAAAGTTACAAAAGTGAAGGAAACCAAAAAAATACAATAATAAATTATACTTGGCAGTACTATATCTTGTGCTTTGAGGGATGATGTCAAATATTCTTACTGAAGAAACAGCTTCAGTTTGTAACACTCAGCGCTCATCCAACCTACTTTTCATCTTGTGAATTAGAATTAGTTTGAAGATGTGAACAGTTCCCATACTTCTGGAGTTCATCAAAGACTTTTGTCATCTATTTTCTCCCTTTACTCAGAAGAGAATCTTTCCCTTCTTTTTCTACTCAATTGTTATTGTGTAGGACTAGAGCTTCTGGATCTACACAGTAATGACTGTGTTGACTCCACTCCTCCTACTCTGTCTTTCAGAAGCTATAACAGGAGACTTAACTTTAAGTAATCGTTGAGTACATGAAGTACATAGAATCACCCACAGTGTTAATGCATATGGATGAGTATTGAAGGAGAAAGAAAAGTTACTTCCAATGACTGGTTCTTCCACATTCTTTTTCTGTACTCTGTCCAACCTGTTCCTGCAGGCACTTCTGTGGTCAAAGGGAACTGCTCTCTTATCTACCTGGTAAATAGAAGGAGAAGGATTATGAGTGCCCTCCCAGCACTGTGAGGACAAAAAGCATGTGCTGTTTTATTGAAATATATTATTCCTCACTACAAAAGTTTTCTCTTTCGTGTTCTTATTTCATCACATGCAATAAAACTCCTATAACCTCGCAGTTTCTCAACAATTTCACTGTACATGGAATTGATGTTGCAATTGTATTTTATAATATTAGTGAGGCTACAGCTATGGCTTCAGCTCTCATGGCACACACTTTTATCTCAGAAACTACTTTGGTGGTCTCATAAGTATTCATAAAATTATTATGCATCTGGGCAATCTCTTCTTAGAGTGGTTATTGTCATTTAATTTCCTGGTAATTGAAACACACAGGTATTAGAAAATCCTAAAGTGGACTTATTCTATGAATAAACCAGATTAGAACCTGAGAATCCTGCCTTTATTAAGCATCGGCAGCAACTATCAGTGGCCAAAGATCTCAATGTTTCCGGCTGAACACAGTGAAGGTGCAAGAATATTTTAAATGTCAGTATAGAAGACCTGACCCCCTTAGAGATGGAGTCATCAATCTCCCCCAGTATTGACAACAAAGATGGATTAATAATCAGTATGAGTGCCAAAGCCTCTTGGCTGTTTTAAAGCTTTGTGACTGTTCAGATGCAAAATGAAGCCACTGTCAAGCCAAGAAATACTTATGCAAGTACAGCGCACACTCTGTTTGAGACCAGGAATTAAAAGAACAGTAACTTCAATACTTGTTCAAAACCTGAACATAGGTGTCTATGGCAAACGTATTCTTGCTGAAAGGTGGTGATGATGAAAGAGGAAAGTATCTGCAGAAACTGGCAGGGTCGTGATAAAAACATGAAGGCAAAATATTAATTAATATGAATAGAATTTCCAAGGTTCAAAAAGGAAAAAGTGCACAAAAAGTGTGGTCAGTGCTGATTGCAGCCTTCAGATTGTTTTACAGAGCTGGAGAAATGAACATGAAACAGGACAAAACAAAGGAACCCCGCCCAAAAGCCAATACACAAAGTTTTGTTTTGGCAAAAAAATGTTTTGTTTCACTGGTTAAGTGTTCTCATTCTGCTGAGTAGCTGAAACAATGTAAAGGGCATGGGCATGTGGAGGAAGAAGAACACCTAGGAGTGTCTAAGTGAAAACAGAGTCTGAATTAAGCATCTGCAATACTAAACACATTATAACCTAAATATCCTAAATATGCATGTAGACAACACTCAGAAGAGAAGTGCTTCACATGCTTCAGCTGAAGAGGCTTATGGAACATTTCCAATTTGACCAATATGTTCATCTAAGCCTAACTTTCACCATGCCTTAGACTTCTAAGTGCTGAGGTCTGTTCTAAAAATGACACTTGCACTTGAAGAAGTAAATATTTCCTAATACAAATGTTGGCTATTGTCTTTCTCCAACAGGATTTAAAGATTTGCTAATTCAGTCCTGCAGAAGTAATTACTTCCCACTCAGCAGACATTGCCATACAACTAAATCCATTTTTCTTTAGAAAACTCAAAGCAAAGAGAAGGTTGAGGGCAGCCCACAGCACTGATCAAAAAATACAAATCAGATAACTAAATGAGAAAAAGAGAAGGCATTTGGCAAAATTTTTATTTCACAATAATCCACATAGAAATTTGATTTCAATTTCACACCAAACATTCAGAGGTTTTAAAGTCTAGGTTATTCAAAACTAGAAAGAGGTCTTGAAACAGGTTTGTTCAGTCATTAGGGGATAATATTGAATAGTACCAACACTGAAAGATAAAGCTGGAAGACCTCCAAGTTCCAGATAAGAGATGAAAGAACAAAATCTCTTTTTTTAGACTTTTCCATTGCAATTGCCCTTCATTGTATCTAAAATGTCATTTTCTTCAATTGTACACAGTTGAAACCCAGAAATTATAAAATAATGATAATAAAAGAGTAAAACAGACTTGTTGTATCAAACATCAGGAGAGGACCTAAATACTGGAAGTTTGCATACACGCAAATCTAGCATGCGTGGTTGACAGCACCTAAGGAACCTAAAGGTGCACAAATTCATGGGATGGAATTAGATGCATCCACAGGTCTTGAGGGAACTGGCACATGAAATTGCTAAGCACCTGGACAGTGCAACTTGACACCTTGATGGTGAAGACTGAGGCAAAAATGTTGTTAAGTATATCAGCCTTCTCCTCTCCTGTTTCCTTCTGGAGAGGGCCCACATTCTCCCTAGTTTTCCTTCTATCACCAACCTACCTATAGAAACTTTTTGCTCTTGACATAAACTGGTAACCCATCCTGTCTTTCTTCTATATATGCCTGAGAAACTTGGTGTAATGACATCTGAATCCAGGTCAAAATTTCAAAGGTATTGCAGTAATCCAAAGAAAAAAAACATTTAAAATGACTGAATCATTCTGCAAAAAACTACAACTGACATTAATTGAATAGCTCTCTTGACATGTTCAAATGATATCTGAGTGACTTTTTAAGAACACGTGTTTTACTATAACAGTAAATACTGGAGTTATAGAATGGAATAGTATGGCTTATGCAGGAAGACAAGCAAGATGACTTAATGGCTCCAGCTGGTTCAAGAATTTGTTAAATGCAAGTCAGAAGTACCTATGCACTACCCTTTATGAGAAGGTAGTGGTCACTGAGCTGACTGCTATAGTGTGATGACATGAAACCCAGCTTTGCTCAGAGCCTGGAAAATGCTCTCATGCTTTGTGACATTCTTTTGATAAGTCAGTGGTTATATGCATAACCTAAATTCAGCTACTTCTAAAAAATCTATATCCTTCTCCATCATCCTAGCAAAATTAGTTACATATGTATCTTTGTTTTGGAATGGTATACACTTTGTCCTGGACTTAACACTGCTTCTCAGATGTGATTATCCATTCACTTGAAATCAGTGAGAACTGCACAAACACAGCCAAAGGGAAAGTGAGGGCTACAGAAAAGTGCATTAACAACAAATACCAGGAGACCCAGGAAGCCCACAGCAATATCCTCTTGAGAATATTGTAAATGGAGACTCCGTCTCTCCTTCAGTCACAATGGATGCTCTACTGATACTGAGTGATGAAGTGAAGGCAATAGCAAGTGTGGTCATCAGTTTCCTTCCATCTCCAATGAGCTGCAATGAGAGTGACCACTGCATTGTAGCACAGCTAGTATGGTGCAGACTTTGAATGGAGTGGCAAACCAAAGCACTGTCAGATAGCATCAGTTTTGCACTCTGCTGCCTTTCAGAAGTTTAATAACTAAAATAAGGAGAAGTTTTCATGGTTTAGAGACAGTCAAGATAATGAAGAATGTAGTATCCATTGCTGAGACCACAGAAGCACAGGGAGAACAGTGGGTGAAATAAATGGGGTGGGATGAGAGAGTATGACTCTTCTAAGGAAATAAGTGTCTATATTTGGTTTGAGAAACAAGATTTCACAGGATCAACTATCAAACTCACACAGTCCAAATCTCATCTTCCTGACCTTTCATTTGTTGTTTCACTTCCACAAATAACCAGAAAGAGAATCCTCATCTGCACCCGCAGCTGGAAGGTTTTCCCCAAAGAATTCTTGGTCAGAAAGCAGTGAGAGTTTGCACCAAAATGTGGGACCATGTTTTTAACTGTCCCATTGCAGTAGCTTGCCTCAGGGAATTTAGAGAAACAACCTGCTTTAAGGACTCTTTCAGAGCACATCACACACCTCAAAAATAACCATAGGCTTAGATGAGAATTGTGGTTAACATCATGCCAGTGTCATTTGGCACTGCTCTTGCCACATTCCCAGTCCATTTTCAGTGATTTGTAGAATTTGTATCTCTATGATTATACAGTAAGCTATAAAACTTTCTTACTGCTCTTTCTCTATTTTGATAATTCATCATTTGAAGGTTCAAATGGGTTTATTACACTTTTCCTGACAAAACTAATGCCAGTTCATTCCAGATAGTGATAAAAGACGGTAAAAATTCATAACAATTGAGATAATGACTGAAGAAGGTGTTTGTGAAGTAGAAGTGGCTACCCAGCACCACAGGCAATGCACACAAAGCAGTCAGGTGCTGATCCAGTGAGACAGAAGCTTGTTATTGGCATTTCCTTTCCAGCTTAGAGAATTCTGTCGTAACTCTATTATAAAATAAAAGGAAAGTAAAGCAGGTTAAGCAGCTTGGCAAACACTGAGAAGAATGTGTTCATGCACACACTGTTTGTGCACGTGTATGAGTGGGCACTTGCATGCAAGTACATGGATTGATGTCTTCTTTTCCATCACACTGTAAATGTGGAATAAAAGGGCACTGCCCACGCTCTCCTCTCAGGCTTTGACCAGATGGCAATGGCCTTGCATTCCTCAGCTGAGAAGTGTGTCTGTTTGCTTGAGCCGAACCAGATGAAAGCAGCACTACCAGACTCTTGCTTTGCCTCAGGCCCTTGCTTTTGAAGGAGCCAACCCTGCTGTTTCTCTTTGGGACTTATTCCTGGTTTAAGAAGACTTGGCTAAAAGGAAAACCTTCCACTTTTCAGCTGTATTTGTAGCTTAACAGAGAGACAACATGTATTTTTCATTTGTAACTTCATTTATATTAAATATAGCAATAGTTTGAATTTTATGCTTGAAAATTTCAGTTAAATTCCCCAAGAAAAATAAATGTTTTCATAAAATGGAACATATTTTGAGTGAGACAGCTTCTTACAGTTTCATTAACTCTACAGTTCGTTTAGTATTTCAGGGGCTAGGGCAGTAGAGAGTGGCATTAGGCAGTTCTATTCCAGGTAGTATCACTGACCAGCTGCTTGGGCAAGTACTTTCACTTCATTATGCATCCACCTTCCAAGAATTATGCATTTCTGATGAAGTCCTACTGTAGATTGGGTACAGTGGGCACTTTTTCTTACATCTGCATTTTGTACTGTGTTCAGCATGGCTATAGTTAAAATGAATCAATGTTTTTGTACTAAATGATTATATAATTTCTCTGAAGAGGCTAACACTGAAATAGTGAACATACTAATATCTTTCTATATATGAAGCAGCCCATTTAGTGGAAGCTTCATGTCAGGTCTCATGCATGGGGTATGAGACTCTCACAACTATGTGCCAAAAATACTCTCCCAACCAGACCTGTAATATTATATTACCATTACACTGTGCAGTTCTGAAGCATCTCTGGAGTGTCCTGACTCACATGTGCTAGAGATATCTGGCCAAGCAACCTGTTAATCAGATGTCTCCAGTATTTTAGGGCATGTAGGAAGAAACTGAGACAGAAACGCAATGGGGAGATGTGCAGGCCTTGCCCTATGACTTGTTTCAATACATTCATATATGATATAATGATGCCCTGAAGCACTTAGTATGTTTGCAATACAAAGCTACCAACAAACATCATAGAAGACACAATTGTGGGAGATATTGACAGAACTGTCCACATACAGGTCATAGAATCATAGAATCGTTTGGTTGGATTTGGTTGAGATTATCAAGTCCAACTGTACTTGTCCACTACTAAACCATAATAGAATCATAGAATCAAATGGGTGTACCACCATGCCATTTTTATATCTTTTAATATTTTTTTCTTATAAGAGCTAATTGTAAAAACTTAAAAAAAATCCACCACAACTTTTTGCTTTCCAAGACGGAAATATTCCATTGGAACACCTCTGTTTTTCATAAGTGCTCACACAAACCTTTTTTCATTAAGCCTGTATTTTACTTATCACAACTCAGTTCATTCTAAAGTTTAATCTGTCTGCTTCTGAGACCAACTGGATTTTTTTTTTTCCATTGGAATAAACCAGGGCTGAGTCAAATGGTTTCAGTGGCTTTTTGTTCTTTTCTAGTGTTGTCTGGAAGCAATTTTCTCAAGCTTTGAAATTTATTTGTCATCTTCCTCAAAATTCCCTCACAAGAAAGAATGAGAGCCTTTCTTTGAAATTAAAAACAAACAGAAGAAACCTTGACATTTGATTTTTATACATATCTTTCATATCCTGAGTGTAATAAATAGATGTTTTAAGTACTGATGACTGGGATCTGTCAGAAAAGAAGTAATGTCTTCTGGAAAACAGAAGTGGTAACTGGTGTCTCCAGGCATTCAGTCACGCATTACCTAGTGAAATGCAAGTAACTACATGTTGTTATGCTGTAAAATCTAATGTATAAAAGGAGAAAGCATGTCCTAGTCTTTAACCTGATCTTTAAAGAATGCTTCTATATTCTCAAACAAACAATGCAACTCTACAATAAAAACAAAATCCAACAACTTTTTCCTCTCTTACAAATGCCATTTTATTCTGTTTTGCTTTCTTTTACAGTCTGGCTAAAGAGGTTAATGGTCTCTTGTGCAGAAAAGAAGAATGAATTTTGGCAATATAAGACCAAACAAGAGACAGAAAAAAACCTAGATTCAAAGCTGAAGGTCTCTAAAAGAAAAAATCCTTATCTTTTTGTTGTTCTTTCTCTTATTTTTTAAATTTTTTTTGCTATTTTCTTGATCCAACTGAAATGCTATCCCTGATCAAAGCTGTAGCAGAAAAATATCAAACATAAACCAGTTTCTGAATCGTGTAGGTTCTAATTAATTCTTGCAAAATAATCAATATTTTCAACCGCAACTGGAAAGTCTCACGGACTTTTGTGAGAATTAAGTTTGGCCTGTATGCTGCCAAAATAGAGCGCTTAAGTTTCAGGTGTCACATTCTGTACCAGCTATGGTTTCTGGATTGATTTAAGGTTCAGTCTCTCACAATATGTGCAAACGATCTAATCTCAAAGTGGAAAAACCCTGGTCTGTGTTCAAAGCAGACTGAAGCCATTTGTAAACCGAAGATGGAGAACAGCTTTCCTCAGCAATTCTGGAATGTGATAATTCTACAGCAGCCCGGCATCAACAGTACAGGTAAACAGAAATTATGAAAAACAGGAACACCCAGTAATGGAAAGAAGTATAATCTCTGCATATAACCACTTACCTCCTATAGCCTAACAAGATTAGTTTAGGTTTACTGCTAGCCAGTTAGATAATATCCATGCACAATTTGTTTTCAAGGACAGACAAAATAATTCTCAAATATTACAAAAAATAGTGCCATTGAGCTAATTTTTCTACCTTATACCCAGCTCCCAGCAAACCCTAAATAAAACAATCTAGAGTCAATAATGTGCTGTTCCAAAATATTCTAAAATAGTCTTCAACCAGTTCACTAATTCATGACTGAAAACATATAAAAACAACAAGTTGCATAGTTCCCGCTTAAAACCATGTGCATTCTCAAATTTTCCTCCATTAACCAAGCAAGGATATTCTTGTGTCTCACTAAAAAGTCATTTTTATAACTGAATCTTAGGTGGAATTATAATTTTGAATTTACATATCTGACAACATAAAAGCCTATCAATCTCTTGCTGTTGCATATCATATAGTCCTTTTCATGAAGGAATCAAAAAATGGTTAGGATGCCTACCTACACTACTCCTACTGGGATCCTCTTTTAGACTCCAATACCTTTGGTGGTTAGAAACATTATTCTGATCTCCTGCTTAGGTTTATTTATGACAAGTTTAACGGTTCTTCTCCTTTTCTGGTATAAATGCACCACCTCAATGCATTTATAGAGAACAACTGTTATTTTTTCTCAATCTTCCTGATAAATAAACCAAGCTCTTTTTCTCACTTAGTGTAACAGTCTCTCCATTTCCTTGATTGCTACTGCAGGCCTCCTTTAGATCTGTATTCCATTGGAACAAATGCACCTAAAAAATGAGTAGAAGTACACACAGTTTTCTAGATGAAGGTTTTCATGAGCTACCTGATATTTTCTAGAAAAGATCTCTCTAGCTACATCTTGAGATTACATTTGCCTTTTCTTCACAGCCACAACAAATAGGGGACTTGAAGTCATTTCCCAATGAATTACTAAGCTGCTTTTTTTCCCTCTCCTTTCTTATTAGCTGATACTGAATAACCATTTTACAGAGGATATTCTCATTATTGACAAGATTAGTATTTTCTACTACTAAATTTTAGTACATTTCAAAATTAATATAATTCTTCCTCAACGGTTCCTCACTCTGCCCTGTGTTAATAAGAAACACTAAGTTTATAGATAAAGAGAACTAGGGACTTTCAGTGACTTAACATCAAAAATAGTATTAGAAACAGGAATCAGGACTTAAAACTTGCTATTTATTGTACTTAAATAATAATTTCATTTTTCACATATTTGCATTTTGAAATTAATTGGACTGGCAGAGAATACTCTTCATAAAGGTGCACATGATGGGGAATTGTGGCCTCCTTTGTCTAGTTCCTACATGAAAATGTGGAAGTCTCCACAATTTTTTCCTTCTTTTCTATCTCATCTGAATATGTATTCAACCCAATACCCATGGAAGTCAAATGGTTTTGAGTAACAAAACAGTTACTGACTGAAAATTGCAGCAAGTGGTCCTAGGTGTTATTCTCTAATAAGTTACAGCACTTCTAGCTATGGGATCTGAAAATAACGTTGATTAGCATGTTGGTATATCTTAATAAGAAGACTGATTCCAGGAATTAAAGTTTGGATAAAAGTAACACTTCTTTTTTTCTTTCCTACTTTCATGTTTACTAGGTATTGCAGAAAGGCTTTTGTTCATAACTTTGAATGTGAAATATATAGTGCAAACCACATTGGATGAGGAGTTTATATCAACATCTTGCACATTAATAAAATTCCAGGAAGCACTAAGAACTCCTTCTTAAATCTGTTGTATTTTCATGTGGAAACCCTTGGACTCACAAATAATACTAAATGGTAATAAGACAAAACATTATATCCCTAGAAATGTTTTTGGTTGCACATAACTGTGCATTTTGTTTGTTTATTACTTCTAAGGGCACATTTGTGAGTATTGCTGATAAATTTTAAAATATTTATTTATCTGTATAAAAATTACTCTTTTAGTAGATGTAGGTAAGTTTTTACAGAACAACTAAAATAAGTTTTATACACATCTATACACATTCAGCATTTCCAGTACTTTCTCCTATACAGCAAGAGCCTTCCAGGGACATGAATTCTTGACAGGTGAGTCTTTATGTAAATGAGATGTTTTAACCCGCTAAAAACTATATTTTGCCTCTGTCCTACAGAATCTATTCCAGTTTGCTATTTACCTATACCTTTAGTTCAAATAATCCTTTAGTGGAAAACTGCTATATCTGTGTGCCCTAGGTTTTAACCTTTTATCTTCTACAACCTGTTGCTTTACTTTCCTTGGTAAGTCATTGTCTCATATATGATGTTGGCTCATATCCCAGAGTCAAGTAAAAAACTAATGATTGCTGTTTGTTTAGGTTGATAACATATTCATCTTCAGCTTCAATGCTGGTCACTGAACACCATAAAATTTCCTGTTTAGGCCTACAGAAAATACATACAGCTACATCTCGTGGACTGGGATGTTGAGCTCACAAGACCATTCTGACCGAGTACTCTGTACCTGCAGTATTTTGCATTTTCTGTAACCCATCGAGCACTAACCAACCTGTTTAATCTCTCTTCCCTTTTGTTCCAAACCTTTACCTTTTACCTAAGCATATTTACCTCTTTACCGAAACATATTTCTATCTATTTCTGTTGAGAATTCACCAGTAATTATTCTCATAGATATCTACCAGTCCAATAGAAGCTTTATGTTAACTTATGTATTTTCATAATAGCAACATTGTGAATTACTTTTTCCCACTATATAAAACTCTTCTTTCACCAGTGCTTATGTTACGAATACAGCATTAGCACGTTTCAAGTTTACGAAGTACAGAAGTCCGCAAGTTTTTCTCATGAGTGACTGAATGAGTGCATCAAGAAAAAGTTAGTGTAAAAAGTATGACTATTTTATTGGTTTCCACCTTTTAGGTTTCCTATCTGAAGGATGAAGTGATACTTAATTTTCCTCTAGCTGCCCTCTGCATTTCTAAAGAACTTCATATTTGCATTGCACTCTATGCAGACAAGACGTCCTGAAGGCAGAGACATCAAGGCAAAGACACTGCCAAGGCTATGTCTTATTCACTGTTTGACTTCTAAGAAGTCAGTGTGGTTTAACATAAGTCCCCATACCTGATCAGCTTCTGCAAGAGTCTCAAAAGGGGTAGTTCCCCACAAAGCCCTTCCTCATGGTTGTCAGTGGAAGGATTCCTTACAGTCAAAAAAGGGCTGCAGCAAATCGTACAGCAAAGCAAATCTGCTTTCTCTTTTTTTTGTTTTCTCATTACACATGAAAGCAGACAGGAGCCTTTATAACTAGAAAGAACATTATGAATTGAGAAATGATTTAAAAATTATTATTACGTTATTATTATTTATTATTAAATTAGTAAAAATTATTTTTAAACCAGTTTTAATTTAAGTTCATGTATTACAGGTTTTAGTCCAAAGTTACTTCAGGTCCTTTAAAAAACAAAACAGAAATCTAATCTCCGTGAAACATAGCCAAAAGTTAATCCATGAGTTATAGTGTATTATATATTTGAAATTATCAGTGAAAACCTATTTTCCTGTCTTGTCAATGGGGTTAAATCGCTATTGCTTTTCTTCAGCTTCCCCCATAAGTTAATTAACATTTGAGAGAAAAAGGAGAAGGAAAGAAATCTCATATTTTAGAGCTTTACAGAAGAAGTTGCAAGGAAGGCCAAGCTCCTACTTCCACAGCAGATGACGACTTGAAAGTACGTGACTTTAATGAGAAGAGAAAGTAAACAGTAATGAATAAGGGAGAAATAAAACTTGAAAGAATAGCATGGCTATCCATTGAGAGAAGAGATCGGTTATGAGCAATCACAAGTACTGTCTTTGTTTAATTTGTTTATTCGCAAAATGTTTCCTCATGTACAAGCTGTCAGGAACTACACAGAAATTTAGCTAAAAAGTGAACTTTCTTCAAACCAGAAGCAATTGTGTTTGCTTTTGTTCTCTTCGACACTCATCCTAATCTGATCCGGCCCTGCTCCAGACCCGGTGTTTTACACCTGACAAATGCTTTAGCCTCAGGCTCTCAGTGGGAGAAAAAAAATATTTTTTTAGAAAGTAAGTCAACTTCCATTTCATTTCTCTCTCACATGGACTTACCTCATAGATTTAATCATGAGACAGAAGAAAAATCTTTCATCAAGACACTGTTATGAATATCTATATATTTATTAATGACTTCATACATGAATTCCAGCAGAAGTGGTCACTCTGTAAGGTTTAAATATTCTCGAGCAAGATTCTGGGCAAATAGAATGGACAAAAGCCAAGAGGCAAGTGCTTAAATATGTAACTGGTTTTTCGCATATTATATATTTTTTATTTCTAAATACCTAAACGAGTCATTTTTCAGTGGTAAGAAGCTCTTGTAAGGAGAAAATTCAAAACACCATGTCTATTTCATCCCATTCCACAACAAAAAAATAATGAAGTGTTAAACTACCACAACTCTCTGAAATCATATCATGGTAAGAGGTCTTAAGCTTTTAGCAGTTTCTTAGCATGTAAGACACTGCGCCAGAAGTTCTAGATTTAGGTTTGCTGTGACCTGAAATATAATTTTATCACTGTAGCAGAAGTACTTCTCACTCATTCAGGCAGTCTTCTCACACTAAGATTCTTCTGCAGTAAACAAGGTAACAGTCATATATTGCTGATAGTGCTCTGGTTTTGGTAGTGGCCTTCCCTATAACAATTTTAGGAATGTATTAATCATGATCCATTTCAGAAGTTTAATTCCCTCTCAGGAATCTACATTGTAGTATATCATCCTCAGGAAAAAAATTTTCAAGTTTCAAAAACGTCCATGATTGAACTTCGTTAAAATGCACATCAAGGTATAAAACAAGCAACATAGATTACTTTCAGTAATGTTTATATGCCAGGACACTGTATGGTATACTGTACAGTATTGAGTATGCAGTTAAGTTTTCACCCCAAATACAATGAACTGTGTCAACCAAGCCTGAAAGTACAGAAATGGTCAGCATGAAAAGTAAAATTAATTTGAATAATCAGTTTCCATGTGTCGCACCTCCTTCTGGAAAATTATTCAGAAATTTCAACAATTTGAGAGGATGTTTAAAAAAAAAAACAATCTCCCCTACATACTAGGATTAGCCTGTTGTATTAGATGGAACATCTCTATTTCTGTTTCCAGCATTTGTTATCTGTGTATCTCAAATTTTAAGACAACTGTTGATTGTTTGATTTTTCCATTTTAAAGGTGGGGAAACCAAGGCACAGTACAGTTAAACCTTCTCCCCAGGTTCACGAGAGTCAGTGCCAAAGACGGAGACACAGTCTCTTTCCCAAAACCAGCTTCTACCCTCCAGGACCCTGCCTTGTTGCCAAAGGCTGAACATTGATAAGGTTTGTTCGTTGTTATTTGAAAGACCTAGACAGACAAAGTATTGTAACAACAGCTCTAAGAATCATGGGAAAAAAATTTGCTTGTGTAACAGAGGCACATCCTTTGACCACATTCAGGAAATGAATACCTGGCTTGACCAGGTATTTTTCTATCAGATAATATTGATAGGATGTTGTAATGCCAAATACCCTAAAATGTGTCAAAACAAAAACAAATTGGGGACAGAAATGGAAACCCAAGAGTAAGGACAACAAATAGAAATCGTTGCAAGATTAACGGCATAAAAATATTGAAAGTAAAATAGTCACTGAATTACATTTAAGTTCTGCGAACTTTGAATCCACATCTTCCTTCAGACTCTTCTTATGCAAGATTGTGTAGGGGACAGACTCCTCTTTAAAACTGTCACCACCCTAGCTGAAAGAATCCTCATCTAGAATTGTAGCAAAAGCCATAGCCATAGCAGAGAGACAAAAGTGGGGCAGAGGAATGAAGGTTCCTGTGAAGGAGTGAAGAAATGGGTTAAGAAACTGCAGTTACAGAAATTTCAGACAAGGGAAACCTACCAAGATCATTGAAACCGTTAAATACAAGTAATCAATAAATTTAATATAAGTTAACTTTTCTCTCTTGGTCACATCTTGTGATGTAAGGATACAGTGGACACTAGCATTCTTTGAAAGGAATCCAGAATCATAGAAGAGAGCTATTTGTAGTCTTGTCTGTGCAGGGAAATACCTGCATAGAGACTTAGTTTGTGAATTTACAGCACATGAGCTTCTTTGCATTAATGTCTCAACTGGAGACGTAGATTTTGATTCTTTTTAACTTCATTTATAATAAGAATTGTCATTTGACTCAGCAAGGCTCCATCTTTTCATCTTTAGAAGAGGCAAACATATCCTTTGATTATGAAAGGAACTTGTCTCAGAGTAAGTGACTGACATTCAGGTATTTCTCATTGAGATTATTCCAACGTCACTACTCACTAAAGATAATAGTTCCCTCCTGATTACAGAGCAAGCTTTCAAGAAGAGGGAACAAAAGTAACAAAAGCACTTTAATTCTATCCAAACTTATTGTGCTGTAACATCCCACCACATATACGTTCAAATATGTTAATTTTAGATATGGCAAGATGATTTAGACTTCAAAATCCAGTCTCCACACTCCTTGGCACCAAATCACTACCCTTTACCCCTAAACATAATTTTTTTAACGTATTTTTTTTAACTTCAGAATCTAAGTTAGAATTTATTTCATCTCTTTGGCTCTTTTTATTCATACAAGATACAAAAAATTGCAACTCATGCATAATGCAAAACAATCTGTAAATTTACTGTTATAATTTCCCATCTCTTTACTTTCTACAGTAAAGGAATCTAATATATCCCTATCATGATAATAAATCTAAACTAGAATTTTACTTCATCTCTTAGCCTCTTTGTATTTACAAAATCTGCAGGAAATTGCAACTCAAACATAAGGCAAAACAATCTATAAATAATTAAGAAAAAATCATTAGCTGTTAAAAGGAAATGTAAGAATGATATTGTGTTATGATATAATTTTATTTTTATAGTCTCCCATATCTTTACATTCTGTGGGAAAGAAATCTAATATATTCTTCTGCAGATGTGTTGGTACTTAGACTTCTACTTTTGCCTGATACCTATGTCTCTGAAGTGTTGGTTCCTATAGAGCTTGCAAAGCAAAATCTATTAATCCACAGTTCATCTGTTCCTGTGTCCCTCTGATTCAGTATTTTTTACACACTTGTTACAAGTGTCATTCAATTGCTTTGTTTATTGTCTCATTAGCCTTAATTAGTGCAGCAAGCTATACATGAGTTTAATGAAGATTTTTACCCTCTTCAGTTTGCTTGGCACCCATTATGTTATGTTTTCTTTGTTCTACTGAATATGATACCATTTGGTAAATTTATTCAGTGTATTATGTCAACTGAATTATATGTTTAATCTATTTCTTTGTGATTTATATCCTTCTTGGAACGTGCAATATAAAAGCTTCGTATTTTCTCACTTACTCCTTGTATAACTCACAATGTGTTATGCATCCTACAGCATGTGTATCTGTAGTTTGCCACTTGCTTTCTCTACTGTGAATGCATTTTTTTTCAGTTTTCCATCTAAAAGGAAACTAAATAGCTTTTTGATGAACAAGTCATTGTGCATTTTTTAAACAGCTGTGAAGTTTGAATTAAAAGTTTCTAATTTTTTTTAAAGAAGCAATTTATAAATGTGACTGGTACCAAGACTACTCTCTTTTAATGTTATGTTTACTAAAGTAAAAAAGTATGTGATTGGGATAGAGAGACAAGAGCACTTGTAAACATGTAAAATTCAGGAGCCCAAAGGCATACGGGTACTGTCACTCTGAGGTCAGCAGCTGTTCCGTCAAGAGCGCTCAAGAGTTGAAAGACTAAAGTATCTTAGGTTTGTCTATCATACAAAACAACTTCCTTACAAAAATCTCGAAGATGCTAGTTTAATATTTGATGCCCTTGCCCTGAAACACCTGTGCTTCCTGAATCAGTATTGAACAGTGCCTCCAGGGAAGAAGATTAGCAGATTAACTGGTAATCTTGATTTTCCTCAGGCTGTTTAGACTTTAGGACTGCTGCCTAAACAAGAAAGTTATTCCTTCCAGACAGCAGCATTTATAGAAATAAGGTAAATCATGATCCTAAGTGTAAGATTAAACAGAGGTTATTACCACTGATAAACAGATTTGTGGTACTTGCCTGGAAAGCGTTACCTTGTTTGCCTAAGACCAGTGTCAACGTCAAATGCAGTGGGAATTTTCTATTTTGTTGATGTATAGACTGACACTAACAAAGCACCAATAAAATGTCACAACAAAACAGATGAAGTTACTTATAAATTACTTATAAATTTAACCAGGACTTATGACTTTATCAATAGGCACATTTCAAGTTTTAATTTTCTTTTAACTTTGTCATCTGTTACTATTCAAGTTGGTTTTCTTTTCGTTACTGTGTTAGTCT
Source organism: Dromococcyx pavoninus (assembly GCA_033558185.1). Taxonomy (NCBI): domain Eukaryota; kingdom Metazoa; phylum Chordata; class Aves; order Cuculiformes; family Neomorphidae; genus Dromococcyx; species Dromococcyx pavoninus. The sequence continues at coordinate 80,266 of JAUMJL010001285.1, read as the reverse complement.
TGCCTTTTTTTCCCACTTGAAAAAAAGAAAAAAGAAAGTGTACCTATTTCGTTCACTATGGTTGCAGAAATACAAAATTATCCAAATTGTAATTCAGTCAGATCTCCTAGTCAGAAAATGCTTGGTAAAACACTTCCAGACTTCAGAAGAAAAAGATATCTAAAGATCCTCCCATGATTTGGGCTTATCCTGCAAATACTTAGGCTCTTCACCCAGCAGGTGGTGGAGCAGTGGAACAGCTCCCCAGGGAAGCAGTCAAGGCACTGACTCCACCAGCATTCAAGAAGCATTTGGACAATGCCCTCAGTCACATGGTGTGAATGTTGGGAGTGTCCTGTGTAGGGGTAGGAGCTGGGCTTGATCCTTTCGGATCTCTTCCAACCCAGGTAATTCTATGATTCTGTGATTCTATGCTCCTTCTAGCTAATGAACCCTGTGGAGTTAGGTGCTAATTTCTTTTCTACTAGTGTCCAGGCATCAGGAAGAAGAAAAAAATACTGTGAAGGGATGAGGAAGAAGTAGAAAAAGGAGAATGACTGCAAATTATCCGATAGTAAGGGAAAGTAGTGACAAAGGGTAAAGCAAGCATATACTAAAAGCCTCCAAGTGGCTTGCTGAGTTTTTAATATGGTAGGTAGTTACCTGTAAAATGTACAAATAAAACAGAATTTTAAAAGTCTCAGTAAGATGTTATATCCATGTGATTTCACAGCTGTAATGACTTCTTTGTGTACTGCTCATGCAGTACACAAAAGCGCTCACTGCTGATATATACACACACGTTCTCACACACAGACATATATATATGCCTACACATGACTATTTCAAACACTATGAGTATGTACTTACATTTGAACCTTCGCATTATACCAATGTTCTTCTAATATAGGTCACAAAGTATAGTACTTACAACTTAGATGGCATTCGGTGTTTCCATGGGTATGCATACAACAGTTTATTGGTGTTACAATACAGTATTAGATCGTGAGTTGTCCTGTGATAACAGAAAGGACTTTTACCCTTAGTAAGTTACATGAATTATCTCCCTTGTATTCATTGATATAGGAGAGAAAAGAAAACAAATGAGTTAGTGCAAGAAGAAAAAGCAGCTGTAACAAATGCTGACTTGGAAAAGTGAATTCTAGCCTTATTTGTGTCTCAAATTTCCCTCTGTAGTGTTTCAGCAAGTCATTTAAGCTCTTTTCACAGTATCCTTCAGGAAAATAAATTAAACTGTTAGGGTGCCTCATGCCATCACAGCTATACTGCTTTGGGCACTCACACTAATTCAGAAACACAGCTAATACCATCGCTCCCCCCCCTGCAACCATGTGTGCCCATGGGAGACAATCTGCATTTCACAAGAGGAACCCATTCTAGCAAACTTGATCCTACTAATTCATAACTTTAGAGATTCTAGCTTGCAATTTTGATGTTCTTATCTAGATAAAAAAACCCTGAAGTTATATATACATGTTCTTCAGTGAAATGCCGTGACACATCAAGGGAGGGGGCTACCTAGGGAATGGGGAGGCAGGAGGTGTTCTCAATAAGATAACCAGTAGCTACAGGGACTCACCAACCCCACGGTGCCTGAGTGAGACACTTGGGCCAATTTCAGCTGGGACTGTGACTCAGTTCATGGTGGTGGGGCAGGTCCAAGGTCAAGCTGGATAGTCAGGCCTTGCTGGTCAGGGTCAGGTCTGGTGAGGGTAGACATGATGGCACACAACCCTGGGATCACTGAGCAGGTCAAAGCGACAAAACAGATCTGAGGCCAGCCCACAGGTCAGAGACTAAACTGACAGAATCTGTGGCTGAGTTGGAGACTGGTTCTACAACACAGTGGCAGTAGGACTGAAGGCCCAGGGATGACTTGGAAGGGGGCTCCTGACACTTTGGGCAGGGATGGGCTGGAGTCCTCTGTGCAACTTGTCAGGGCCAGGAAGGCCACTTAGTATACTGAGGGAGGGCATGACCTGAAGTTCACGAAATCAAGGCTTCTACATAAAAAAAAAAAAAAAGCAGGAGAGGCATTATATTTATTATTTTTAAGGGAGACACTGCAGCAATTGCTGATTAAACGGATGTGAAGTCTAAAAACACGTGCAGGCCCGGCTCACGCTACCCACATGGTTTTGATATTGTTGGCTGATTTAAGAGTGCCCTTGAGGAAGTACAGCATGTCCCTCACAACTGTAGTCCAATCTGATGGGATAAACTAGGGAATGCGTGTTGCCAAAGCACTTTATGAAAGTCAGTCCCTCTTGTATTTGGGTTTCTAAGAAAAGGAAAGTGAGAATATGTTTTTGGTTTTATTAATGTTAGCACTTAACGATGACACCCACAGACTGACAGATGGCCAGAGTCCAGCGCAGCAAGCCAGCAGAGTACCTATTGAGTTCAGGGTCACATACTTTGGGCTTGTGGCGTTTCCATCATGCTTTCAGCAGGGCTTACAAAGGCAAAGCTTCACTTATATCAGCTCATGACAAATGGAAATTGCCTCCTCCAAATAAGCCCTCAGACCTTGTTACAAAACCTAAATCCAACTTTAATATTTCAGAAGAAGTAAAACACACACCAGTGAAAGCTAACTGCCTAATCCAGGCTTGTCGTGTAATGTCTCTATTCAGGATTAACTTTCTCACTCTAGAGGAAAGCTAGCACCTCTTATATGACCTATAGGAAATGAAGAGCCACATCTTCCAGAAAGAATTTTGAAACTGCACTTCATATCTAATACCTGTGTGCAGGCTGCTCAGTCCTGCAATATTTAACCCCTAATGGGTAGCCCTCTCCATCAGTTGATCCCAGTCCAGGTAAATACCTGAGAATCAAAGCATACACATAACTTTGCTGCCAGTAGACTCTTTGGGCTAGGATAAATCTTGCCTCACAAGTGTGCAGCTATGCAGGACTTACTGTTGTAATTTGTAGTGAATGAGATATGCAAACACTGCTCTAACACAGCCTTTGGTTAATGGAAAAGTAAATGGTGGCAGAATCTTACCGTTTGTGTGCAAAATACTCTAATGAAGCACTGGAAAAATAAAACTCCTCAACTGCCCCATAGAAATGGGGAATTTTACAGACTTGTGACTTCATGAAACCTGAGAAAGGGTGCTCCAAAAGACAAATGAAATATCCTGTGGGATAATTGATTGCTCTCAGAAAGTACATAGGAGAAACTAACTGGGAAAATCTTCAGGTTAGGATCTGGTTTTTCTAAATTGCCACCAATTGTGGAAGCTTCTGGGAGAAAAGAAGGTAGCGCAAGAAGGGCACAAAATCTAAAATCCAACAGTCAAGGACATTTTCACACAGAATACAGACTGTAGTGACATTTTTTGCTAAAATAATGGATAAAAGATTAAATCAAACATCCAGTAGAGAAAATTGAATACTACAAAAAAAAAGTCTGCAATAATTCACTGGCACTGGTTCTGCAATAATTCCCATTATAAGCTCTATTCATGTTTGTGCCCCTTGTGTTTGATATTATGCCTGGATATCAAAGTCAAGATTAAGTGGTTTAAACATTCATTGAAAACAAAATATTACATTAAATGTGCTAGAGTTGACAACTTTGGGGTGTTACAATCACATGGCACAATATTTTTTGCAATAATTTGTTTTTATACTCGAACTGTTTGAAAGTGAAAATGAATCCATATGACATCTGACATTAAAAATGAAACAACATACTGAAATAAATACCAAATGTTCGCATAAAATTTACGATTTAATGGTATCATAGAATGTTTGAAAACTTCTGAAAAGCAATTGAGAAAAACAGGCGATGTTTATGTTATCCTGTAAGGAGAAAAAGAAGCAACATTCAAATTATTCAATATGTATTATTCGTTTGGGTATGATTCCAAGGCTACCAGCCTAGCCTATTCATTAGACTTGAAATCTTTAAGAAAATATTTTTAACATACTTTATAATTCTGTTCAAAGTAATGGCACTTTTTATAGAGCAAGTATTTTTGCCCGGGATCATACTGCATACACCAACCTCTCACAAGGTTAATCCAAGCAATCAGTGCTTAGAACAAATAGCAAATTTCACTGAGAACATTTCAAATGATGCCACATACTGTCCAGCAGCTGCTGTACTAGTAATACCATAAAATAAATGCCAACGTCTTTTATAGTGATCCTCTTTAATGGATTTGAAAGCATTCTGCAATGAAAGACAAGAAGTGGCTGCCAAATTTGCCCTCTGCCCATATGTATATATGCTTCAGTGGTGGCTTATCTTGTCATTGCAGGAGACAGAGCAAAACAGCAGGTGGAGGGAGCCAGAGCTGCAAGCAACCAGGTTCTCAAATTCTGCTTAGTGATTTCAGGCATTGATACAAACTGAATGCTTGAGCCACCCTCAACCAGCTTGACTGTTGGAGTGCTGACTGGGAAAGGCATGTGAACTGTAAAGCTTGTCTATTTTTCTCAGCTATCCAAGGAAACTACACATCTTTCCCTATTAGCTTGGCCTCTCATATATTCCTGCACCATCATGGCTACCGCATGTTGATACCATGGCAGTTTTGATTCTAGTAATAAGGAATGCTAAATTTGCCTCTTGAGTTCTGCTCATTGTAAAAACCTGGTGTCAGTAATTTCAAAGTAAATTGATCAGCACTGAAGGTGGCAAAATTCACAAGTACTATTGATGATCAGAACTTCCTCTCAGACAGTTTTAGGGCAACCATGATATTCTTATTGACTCAATCTCCATTTAAATATTCATTTTCATAAGCCAGTGTGTCTTTTTTAGACATAGTTACCAGTCCATTAGTCTTTTATTAACCTAAAAAATCTTTCTCTCTCTTCCTTGAAAAATTATTGTCATCAATTTCTTGTACAACAGGCAGCCACCATAGAGGCTGTTCCACCAATTCAACCATAATTTCTCCCATAAAGTGTGCTCCTGGATTGGTTTCCTTAGGATGATTAGGACTAGTCTCGGTCATACCCTGCCCCCTTAGTGGAGAAGGCCTCTTAATTATCCCCCTCATCTTTCACTGCAGTCAGCTCTCCCTTTTCCATTCCCTTTCCCATCCTTGTGGTATATCTTTCCTGAAGGTTATAGCATTCTCCATAGATTTAGTCAGACAGCAGTAATGAAACCCATCTTAGGAAATTAGGTCAGATATCTGTAACTTTCAGGATTGGCACCACAGACGTCATCATGCGAGTTCATGCATAGGTATGTGGTAACTGATGATCTGCAAATCAGTATTTGATTTCCTGATATTAATATTCCTTTCTCGTTCCTTTGTGTCCCAAGAATGGTGGTCTATGTACAGTCCTCCTCTGAACCCTCCTTCCCTTGAGTCACTTGATAAACAGGGAGGCAGATAAGCAGAACATCCCCAGCAATTTCTTTGAGTTTCTGGAGTGTGAAGGCTGGTGACTGCCTGTAAAGGCTCAGACTCATTCTGAAACTGCCCTGAATTCAGAGGATTGAGCACAGGATATGATCACCAGCATGACAGACGCATGGAAGAACTTGCCAAAAGTTTACATGATGAATCCTCTTACAGAAGAAATGTTGCTTAGAAAAACCTGACAAATGAGATGTATTATGCCAGTTCAATACATTCAGCTCAGAGACCTGACGGCTTTTTCCTGTACTCACCTTTCCAAACAGTGGGGTGTGATCATCAAACCCAGTTAGGAGAACAATCCACTCTCTGAACACCTGCAACAATCTTTCCTGTTCGTCTAAACACTTTCACATCCTTTTCAAAGTCTTTTTTTACTTCCCACAAATGCCTTTACAAACATGCTTATGTTCTTATAGCACTTTCATTAAACCTGCTGTCGTCCCAGCGCAATGTCTCCTAACAGCTAATCTAATTGCAGTTGCTTGAGCAAATATTTTTTCTTCTGTGTTTTCGGAACTTAGTTTGGGGGCAGAAGAGCTGAGGATGAGGAGTAAGACAAAGGAAGACGAATCTGTGAGACTTAGGCTTTGGTTCCAGGCATGCTTTTTCTGATAATGAAGCTATATTAAGATGCTATCTACTGCTGCCATCCCAGCCTGCTTGTTCTTCTGCATAGCAATTCATAGCTACTGAAATAGTGCTGATACATACTGGTTTTGTGTCACTCCATAAATTGCATAACAGAAATGGCCAGAATAATTAAAAACCAACTTCAACCACTTGTTCCCCTCTGCCACCCTTAGCCATGCATATCTTGCCTTGTCACATACCCTAGGAGAGATGAAAATGTTGGTCAAATTTTGCAGTTTTTTGTCAGCCAGCTCAGTTCCAGCACCTGGCGCTAGACTGAAAAGACAGAACTTGGGAGCGATTTTCAGACTCTAATACGTTTATATCTCTGTTAAAGTATTTTGACACTATTTTCATCAGTAGTGTCTTCACTGAATGAATAGAAGGAAGAAACTTTCCTTCTAAACATCCTAAATCTACAGGCTTGTTAACAATCCAGTGCTACACATATGATTCAGATGAAGCTGGCAAAATCAAAATGAAACTGCGGTATTCATAATGCACATCCGGACAGAGCTTCTTTAAAATTAAGCAATCCTTAAACTACATGACCTATGTATCCAGTTTGGATAAGCACAGAGAGATAAGGGCCTATTCTGAGAAAAGGCAGAAAAGATGCTCAGCATGTACTCGACAAATATTTTCCTCGTTCATACAAACTGAGAGATTTGCTTTTCCTTCCTACTGATATTATGTATGTTTATATCAAGCACAGACTAGAATAATTTTGTACATTGGCTATACCAAATCTTACTTGCTTTTAATGATACCACACTATTAAAGAACTCTGAAAGAAACCTTAATGTCCAATTATTTTTTCATTCTTTAGCTAATGTTCTTGTTGTTATTGTGCAAACAAAACTTCAACTGAAGAAAAAAAATCAAACTGCCCTTTCTTCCTTCCTCCAGATGAAAAATCAAATATTGAATTACACAGATGAAGGCTTTAGCCAATAATTTCAACATCATGAAAACAACAGTCATCACAGTTAGCACGGCTATGAGACATGTTATCCAAAATACCTAAGGTGAAAAAAAAAATCAGCACATTCCAGCTTAGAAAGGACTCCTCTGTTGTCAGATTTTGAATCCCTCAAACACTGGGTAGGCTCATGACTTCAAAAGGATTATGTGGCAACCAGAATATTTGTCAAAAGAAGGCAACAGTTTTTTTACTCTAAAGACACTGTGAAGTATTTTGATCTCTTGCTGCTCTTGAGGTATTTGTACTGGGAGCAGACCTCTTCAGTGCCCTGGATGTCAAACCAACATGTTTCCCAAATGGTACACTAATACAAACATTTTTCAATGTTTTAACTGAACAAAACAAATTATGTGAAATGTTGGTCCTGTTAAAATCACTGAAAAAAAAGTCCTCTTCCATGTTAGCACTTTCCACACACAAGCCTCAGTGCTTGAAGACTTCAGATCGACTACACAGATGGCTAGAGGCAGTATCCATTATGATTCACAATCTGCTATAAGTCCCTGGTATATGAAAGGAAGGATGGACTTTGTTCTGGTATGGGCACAGAGTTTCCTTCTCTCCTCTGGGACATTCATTCATCTCTTCTACTTTGAAGGTGCCCTCTCTATTTGAGGACCAGGATGCTCTGGGTCCCCATGGTGTGGCCTGTATCATTTCCTGAACTGGTCTTTTCCTTGCCTCTCTATGTCCTAGTTCTGGCTGTGAAAGTGTAAAATTCCCTGGTTTTGGTGGGGAAAGAGTTAATTTTCATAAGAAACTGGGAAAGCATACAGTCAGGGCAGCTGACCAAACGGGCCAATGAGATATTCCATACCATCAACATCATGTCCAGTATAGGTAAAGTGGATGGTTGGCAGGACAGCACAGCTGGGCTGAATTCAGGGTTTTGGAATTCATGGAGCAGTTTTTGATTTTCTGCCTTGTCTTGTGAAGCTGTTTTCATGGCTCAGGTGCACAACTTGAGATTCCAGATTGGGAGAGGCTAGGTGTCAGTCTCTTGTTGGTGAGTAACTTTGCATCGTGTTTCAGCTGTTTTATATATCCCTTTACTATTATTACTGTTGATGTATTTTCTGTTGCTGCTCTGCTAAGCTGTTTTTATCCCAATCCATGAGCTGTACCTTCTCTTTTTGATACCCCTCCTCATTCCACTGGAGCTGGGAAGGAGTGAGTAAGCGGCTGCCATGGTTCTTTTGTTACTGTTTCAGGGCTAAACAACAATAGTCCTTTTTGGCACCCAATGTAGGGCATGAAGGGTTGGGATAATGACAGATCTGACCAAAGCATTGTAAAACAGAACTGGTTTAAGTATTCATTATGTTAGTTTAATAGTTGCTGCTCACGATGTTGTTGTGTTTGCTCATGTGGTTGTATTACATAAATCCCTATGTGCTCTGTGTACTCCCTGTGGTACTGTTTATCACAGCCTGGAGAAAGATCAGGATAATTTTTCTGCTGTACTATGGAACATCAGCCTATGATACGATAATTTTAGCGGTCATAAGATCAATATGCTGTCATTACTGTACCTCAGACATCATGTTATAATTTGTTAGCAATTGCACCCACTCTATGAGGAAGACAGAAGGATTAACTTTCCCTGCATTTTCACCTCCCCTTTCTTCCTTACACTAGTTAAAGCAGTTTTGGAGAATTTTGAATATCTTTGGGGTGTTCAAGCCAGCCTGCCCTTATTAGTACGTCTCCTGAACGTGTCTTTGGTCTTGTTTAGGGTTACAAAAAATCTTTGTAAGAATAGTGCCCAGAGATCTGTCACAAGGCTGGATAGGTATGAATGGCAGGATGCGTGGAATAGTATGGGAAAGTACCTAGAACCGTGGGCACCTCCAGTGTTCTGGAACTTCACCCCCGAGTGAGTGTAGAATCCTCCCCCTGGCAATTCCAGAGAGACAGAAATCACTGCAAAATGTTCTCGGTCTGGCCTGTGTCTGCTGAGCCCTGTTCAACACCATTCAGCACCCATAAAGGGAAGAGAGCTGCTTCAGAATTGGTGGTTACTGAAGCACAGCTCCTCGATTGCCAGTGCTACACTGGATGTTCAAAGCGAGGCTCCCCTCTATGTATCGTGCAACTGATGCTACAAGGGGTAAGTGGGTCACACTGATCACTCAGAAGGCTCAGATAGGAAAGCCCAGTCACCCAGGAATTTTGGAAGTGATCATGGATTGGTCAGAAAGCAAAGATTTTGGAATATCAGCAGAGGAGGAGGTGATGCATCCTGAAGAGGCCCGAACGTATAATAAACTGCCCTAAAATGAGAAGCAAAATGCCTTTTTCATTGATAGGTCCTTTTGTATTTTAGGAAAACATCGAAGGTGGAAAGCTGCTGTGTGGAGTTCCTATATGACTGGTCACAGAAACTGCTGAAGGATAAGGAGAATCCAGTCTATTTGCAGAGGTGAGGGACATCCAGATGGCTTTAGACATTGCTGAATGAGAAAAAAGGCCAGTACTTTATCTTTATACTAACGCACAGATAGTGGCCAGTGCCCTGTGGGGGAGGTTACAGCAAAAGAAGCAGACCAACTGGCAATGCAGAGGCAAACCCATCTGGGCTGCCACGTTGTGGCAAGATACTGCTGCCCAGGTATAGCATATGCCTGTAAACGTAGGTCATGTAGATGCCCACATACTTAAGAGTTGTGCCACTGAAGAACACCAAAAATAATGAGCAGCTGGATCTGGCTGCTAAGATTGAACTGGATCTGAATGGGCAATATTCAGGTGAATTATTTATAGCTTGGTGGACCCATAACACCTCAGGCCATCAAAGAAGTGATGGACTTGTGATTGAGGAGTAGACTTGACTATGGGTACCATTGCACAGATTATCCATGGAAGTGAAATATGCTCTGCAATTGAGCAAGTCAAGCAGGTAAAGTCTCTGTGGTATAGAGGACAATAGCTGAAATATAAATATGGGGAGGCCTAGCAAAATGGTTAAATCACACTCCTACAGACCAGCCAAGACAAGAACTGTGTTCTGACAATGGTGGAAGCAACTATCAAATGGCTGGAAATATACCCTTTGCCCCATGCTTCTGGCTGGGACACTATCCTAGGCCTTGAAAAGCAAGTCTTGTGGTGACTTGACAACTCAGAAAGAATTAAGTCAGACAACAGGACTCATTTTTGAAACAACCTTATAGACGCTTTGGCCAGATAGCGTGGTATTGAGTGGGCATATCATATCCCATACCACACACCAGTCCCTGGGAAACTGAATGATACAATGGACTACTAAAAGCTACACTGAGAGTGATGGGTCATGGGATTATCAAACATTGGAATACACATTTAGCAAAGGCCACCTGGTTAGTTAGCACTAGGGGATCCATCATAAATCTATGGGGCCGGATGGGATCCATCCTAGGGTGTTGAGAGAGCTGGCGGATGAGCTTGCTAAGCCGCTCTCCATCATTTTCAACAGTCCTGGCTCACCGGAGAGGTCCCGGAAGACTGGAAGTTGGCCAATATGACGCCCATCCACAAGAAGGTCCGTAAGGATGATCCAGGTAATTACAGACCTGTCAGCCTGACCTCGGTCCCAGGTAAAATTATGGAGCAGATAATACTGGGTGCAATCATGCAGCACCTACAGAATGGCCAAGAGATTAGGCCCAGCCAGCATGGTTTTAGGAGGGGCAGGTCCTTCCTGACCAACCTGATCTCCTTTTATGACCATGTGACTTGCCTGGTGGATGAGAGGAAGGCTGTGGATGTGGTATACCTGCACTTCAGCAAGGCCTTTGACACTGTCTCCCACAGTAGACTCCTAGAGAAGCTGGCAGCCCGTGGCTTAGACGGGAGCACTCTGTGCTGGGTTAGGAATTGGTTGGATGGCCGAGCCCAGAGAGTGGTGGTGAATGGTGTCTCATCCAGTTGGCGGCCGGTCACCAGTGGTGTCCCCCAGGGATCGGTGTTGGGTTCGGTCCTGTTTAATATCTTTATTGATGATCTGGATGAGGGGATTGAGTCCATCATCAGCAAGTTTGCAGACGATACCAAGCTGGGAGGAAAGGTTGATCTGTTACAGGGTAGGATGGCCCTACAGAGGGACCTGGACAGATTGGAGAGATGGGCTGATTCTAATGGGATGATGTTTAATAAGTCCAAATGTCGGGTACTTCCTTTTGGACACAACAATCCCATGCATAGCTATAGACTGGGGACAGAGTGCCTGGAGAGTAGTCAGGCAGAAAGGGACCTGGGAGTGCTGGTTGACAGGAAGTTCAACATGAGCCAGCGGTGTGCCCAGGTGGCAAAGAAGGCCAATGGCATTCTGGCCTGCATCAGGAATAGTGTGGCGAGCACGACCAGAGAAGTTGTCGTCTCCCTGTACTCGGCACTGGTCAGGCCTCACCTTGAATACTGTGTACAGTTCTGGGCCTCCCAGTTTGGGAAAGATGTCAGGATGCTGGAGTGTGTCCAGAGGAGGGCAACGAAGATGGTGAAGGGGCTGGAGCACAAGCCCTATGAGGAGTGACTGAGGGAGCTGAGGCTGTTTAGTCTGAAGAAGAGGAGGCTCAGGGGAGACCTAATTGCTCTCTACAAGTACCTAAAAGGAGGTTGTAGTCAGGCAGGGGTTGGTCTCTTCTCTTGGGTGACCAGTGACAGAACTAGAGGGCATGGACTCAAGCTTCATCAGGGGAGGTTTAGGCTTGATCTTAGGAAAAAGTTCTTCACTGAAAGGGTGATTGGCCATTGGAATGCGCTGCCCAGGAAGGTGGTGGAGTCGCCGACCCTGGAGGTGTTTAAGGGGAGACTGGATGAGGCACTGAGTGCCATGGTTTAGATGATGGGTTGGTGTTGTGTTGGGTTATAGGTTGGACTTGATGATCTCAGAGGTCCTTTCCAACCTTGTGATACTGTGATCAATCGAGCTGGCCCTGTCCAATCCAAACTTCCACCCACTGCAGAAGGGAGTAAAACCCCTGTAGCACACATAAAGAATATGTTAGAGAAAAGAGCCTTGTCTAGTCCTGACTCAGGCAAAGTGAAATCTGACTGAAATCTGCAGTCCCGGGTGCATTTAAGTGGGTGGTGCAATGGGATGGGTAAGTACCATGTGTATCTCAAAGGGATTTGATCTGATTTGGGGCGAGAATAGCCAATAATTGTTATGTACAATGTTAATTACTATATAATAGGCAATGGTGGTGAATTGTAGTGTCTGAACAATATATTGCTTTTTAAGGCTGACAAAATTCGGACCGTGTCATGTTATGCTAGATAATTTGCAAATGTTGAAATAATACAGTCCTCATCCTGAAACCCTTATGAAAAAAAGAAAAAAGTAACAGAACAAAATAAGAAAGAGAATGCCAGATTCCTTGCAAAATTCAGGTTAACTTAGCCATCTCTGGCTTTACAAAACATTTTCAATTGGGTTATTTTAGAAAGGGATACGTTTGAAAACCATAAGGGAAAGGAGAGCCAGAAAAGGTGGGAGCAGTGGGAAAACAGGTGCAGGGGCTAGAACAAATAGTCAGGCATCAGACAAGACAGGCACTGTGAGGAGTGCTCTGGAAAGGAGTATTTTCTGCAGCTGTGTGGCCACACTGAGTCATTTGTAGGTTCCAAATGCATTTGCCCCCTCCGAAAAATCTACCTATTTGTTCAGCACTGAGGAAATGCCAAACATGCCCTAAAGTGTATAGTGCAAATGTGCCTCCAACTGCCAGCTTCAGCACAGCAGTAACTACACAACTGCAGATGTTGAGGGAGCATCAGTCTCTAAATCAAAAAGGAAATAAATATGTGGATACAGAAGATCACTATAGTAAGCTGGGTTCTCCTGTGCTCTGCATCATGTTTGTATTACACTAAGGAATACAGATGTAGTGTAAATTAGTTCCTAAGACTTTAAGACACCCAGTATGGGTATAAAACATTGGACTTGTGCAAGAAGGTTTCAACGCTTCTGGAACAGAAATGTTCAGGAACTGATGGTAGACAAGAACTTTTTTTATTTTAAATCAAGTGACATAAAATAACTTTTAATATTAGATACTTGCACTGCTAGTGTAAAACAAGTAATAAAGAGACACCATATTTTGGTTCTCTACCTCATTCGTAACCAGAACACATTTTTCTGTATTTCGCTTGATCTTTCTATTTCTGCCTTCAGTCTGAATGCAAGAGTGTTGTCCAAGGCACGCCTTCATTCAAAAAAGAAATATTGCTAGTTTTATTCACCACTGAATGAGATCTCTTCTTTATTAGGTTAATCTTTATACTGCTGACCTTGGGGATTCTATTGTCCATTAAAAAAAATTACAAATCAGTGCGGAGTTGGCATATATAGCTAGCTGCTTAACCTAAACTTTTCTTCCCCGTTGTGGTGTGGGGAATGGAATATGAATGAAATAATTACCCAGAACTTGCAATCAGTCTGGGATTCATGCCATGATGAAGTATTATTTAGGTCAAGAGTCCAGCAGAACTCAAAAAATCTTGGAAGTGTGTGGATAAGAAGAACATCCAAAATAAGCATTTCTGAAAGCCCGCAAGAGTTTGTGGGGGCAGTTAGGCTTCAAGACAAAGATCAACATCTAACAGTTAAAAGAACATTTCTGTGGCCAGTTGATTCTGTAGCATTTTCTGAAGCAGCTGATAGAGGTTCTTGTCAGAGATGGCATGCTGAACTACTGGCTGTTGGCATGATTGTATAGGTCATTCTCAGATTTCTTGCTGCAAAGGGAAGATCTGTTTTCAAATGTCCCAAAACATGAAGTAAACATTTCTGATGGTATTGAAGTGAGGAAAAGTATTTCTAAAGGGCCACTTGGTGAATGTCAGTATTTCTCTTCGCATATTAGCTGTTATCTTTGTTTTCCCCTGCTGTATCAGAAGAAAAAAAATCCTAAAATAATAAGATGTTTCCCATGTAAATAATTTCATTCTTGCCAGAAGAATGTTATGTGATGACAGGGTATGGGAAATGGTTGCAGTGCTCATGTGGTAAGTGAGATCATGAGGCACTGTCTACATTACAGTTGAATGTAGTCTACCTAAATGTTTTTGGCATCCCTGTGATGGAATATTGATGGAAAGCGAAACCACAAGCATTGGGAAAACAGGACATTCCCAGCCACCTAACACCATCAGATCCTAAAGCTTTGGTATACAAAGTATAAAATTTTAGTATACCAGCATTAATTTAGCTGATAATTGAAATAGCTTTAAATAATTTAGGAATAGCATAGTTCAGGTAGTATGCTTATTTTTCTGCAGTTCTGGAAAATTCTCTTAGGATGCAAATAAATTGTGTGCTAATGTCAGAAAACTTTACCTCTATTTACACACTTCAGGGACCATTTCTGTCCAGTACTTCATGGGGAGAGATAACACAGGAAATGTCAATACTAAGCCACAGCAGCTGATCTTTCAATACTTTTTTGCAGAGGCAGACAATGTTCCTTCAGAGTTAAGAAAATCTTTTACTTGGGCTGCTTTTGTTTGTTTTGCTAACACAGGAAACAGACTAAAGTTTAAAATTCAGTAACTTTGTTTCATTTCTCAAAACCAGTAATGTAGCAATGATATGTGTACAGATGGCCATTCTACAGGGAAAATATCCAAAAATGACAAAACCAAACAAAAATTAATTCTGTGTAGCGCTTTTGAGATACCAAGTGTGCTAACTAAGACAAAACAAAAAGTAGTATGAATACAGTCTTAAAGAAGTTGAACCAATGTGATCATCCTGCGAACTCTGAAAAGAGTAGTTCATTTATATCTGGGCATTCTGGTTTAATTGTAATAGCACATGCTTGGGTCCCATGGCAAATGATAATTTCCCATGCTCATGAGTTTTTGAAATTAAAAAAAAAAAGTAATAAAGTCTTTTTCCAACAAAAAAAACTGTAATTTTATTTCAAAGAACAGATCAAATTCTGCTTCTAATACACTTCTGCATCTTCCCTTCCACCAAAGTAATTTAGACCAGAATCTGATTTTTTTTTCCCCATGGAAATAATGGTTTTGTTTATTCTATTCTTCTCTTCTCTTCTCTTTTCTTTTTCTTCACTTTGAAATGAAAAATGATCCTTTCAGTGTTTTTGGAAACATTTTGGAAAGAACCATTCAAAAGGTGTTCAAAGCCTGAGAGATCTGAAGTTAGACAAAAGCTGCACAATATTACGCTAAAACTCAGTGGCTTAAACTCAACATTGACCAATTGTTCCACTGATCTTACTGGAATTTAACTCATCATGCCATATATTGGACCAAGGGATGACTGGAAAACTCACCTCTGTAGAAATGAACCTGTTCAAAATCATCATCAGTAGCACAAAAGATCTCTTCTTATTAGTGAACTTCAGTGACAACAACAGGCACTTTTGATTGCTCTGCCCATGCCTTCTACTCCTCCATCATCTGGCCAACTTAACAAGCTAACTAAGCATTTGAACAAGAAAAGATCAGTTCACCATATACTTCCAAGCCTCATATGGGTCATCAAAGCATGTGCTGGGCTTCTTATAGAGAACTAGAAGATAAAAGCACAGACTCTGTTTCAGCCTCGTATTTAGTCACCATTACCTGTTATAGGGAGGTGGGAAAGGAATTTCACACATGTACAATAGATTAAGATTTTAACAGTTTAATTTCCCAAAGATGTCATCCCCAAGGGAATGAACATGGTGTTTTCATGACTTGTGCTCTGCATTCTGAGTCTGAGCACCTAAACTGAGGTCAGCAAATACTTCTTTTGGTCTCCCAGTGATACCTCTGATTTAGGGAGTTAAAAGTGGAAGGTAAAAGATTTGGTGAGAGGAAGAGGAGTAAACTGGGATGAGAGTAAGTCATGGAGTACTACAGAGTGGGATGGAAATAAGAGATGAGAGAGATAGGGTATGAAAGCAGGGTACAGAGAGGAAGGGTAAAGATTGTCAGTGTAATCATAACTGATGAAGTAAAGACAGACCTGGAAAAGAAGCAAGATATATTTAAGATAAGACTAACTGTCACTTTAAATTTTAGCATTTGGTAGCTTCAGCTCATAGGTTTGATTTTTTAATATATATTTGTTGTATATAATTGTTTGCAGAGATGAGACAACACTACACATAGCTCTGTTTTGCTCTCCTTCATCCTATGCCTCAATTTAATTATCTGCTAAAGTAAATGTTGATAAGAAAGTATGAATATGTTTCAGTTAACTTCTAAGAGAAATTTCTTTCTCAGAAACTACAAGATATGTTACTTTGTAAATAAATGTCCAACAGTCAGAATCGTGGTAAATTACTTTATTTCAATCATTGTAAATGACAAAGTATTATGAATAATATAAATGAGTTTAAAACCTGAGCACTTCCCATTTAAAGAATGAAAATGCTTCAATACTTTGTAAACTGTTTCAGATTAAGAAACCTAGGCCAGCACAATTCGAAAAGATTCAGGTTCAGACAGTAACCTCACAAAGAAATACCCCAAACCTCAGTAAAAAAGAACTGTATTACCCGAATTTAAAATTTCCATGCCTGTTTGTTCCTCAGTTACTCATCACAGGGAAGTCTATGTCAAAACTAGTTTAAGTGTTCCAAGTGGAACCAGCCTGAACTCCTGAATATCTAGTGGAGGCCTAGGATGCCATACCATTATGGAAACTGAAGACTTAGTGGTATTGAACTCTAACTTCCATTCCAAGTCGTCCCTAAGGTATAGCAATTATATAGTGTATTATCCCTTTAGAATATCGCTTGTCATCGCCTATGCCCTATTGGTAGATGTTTCCACGTTTTCTGTTCTACTATGTCATCCTGCTCTATTTGCAGAAATACAGAACATTGCAGCTAAAATCCCTATTTCTTCCACACTGCTTAACTCTTGTATTCTTAAATACTGCAGTACAAAACATTTGGTTCACATAACTTTCTCCCCCACCTCATCCTCTCCTAAACTCTCTCCTATTACTACTGCCAGTGTCCTAGCAGATGAATGACTGCTGTGTTGAGAGCTGAAAAAGGACCAGCCATACCAAAACAAGACATTTTCTGCTGGAATGAGGTTATTGTACCTTGAGTAGAGACAGTAAAACTACAATTTATCTGCTACAGGCAATTCTGACAAAACCTACGATAGAATTTAAAAAAATTCAAGTGACAACCAGATTTATTTCAATTTCAAAATAGTACTTAATGAAAGCTGAAGTTTCCATGCCTCATGTCTTCATTTTTGTCTATGGGATGTACCCAAATATAAGTTGTTGGGTCAGACCATTATCCCACCATATCTTGCTGTGTCCCCTTCTGGAGAGGACAAAGAATCAAATGTTAAAAAGAAAAATTATGTGCAAATAAAAGTACTAATAGCCTAGTTCAATAAACTGTTGGGGTTTTTTTTATTAAATGAAGATTTCTTCCCAACATGTATCATAGAAGACAACTGGAGGACAAAGAAAAGGAAGCATTTTTTATGGGATATTTAAAGAAAATATAAAAGCAGTAAGTAACATTGAACTAGTTGCACAATCTTGTGACCACTCTCTTTACTCCATACTATGTCTACCAAACCACAGTTAGCATACATCAGAGACACCAGGTCTGGCATCAGCGCTAGCTACCAAAGTGGTTGACCGTATAAGTGCCATCTGAAAAACAGGACAGTGTCCAGAAGGTGAGTGGAGATGGCATCTAGTGCAATGGCACCAGGTAATATAAACATTATATTAAGATAAACTGCTTGTTATGGAAAAGTGATGGCTATAAGAGTGTTTATGTAATCTAGATTTAAGAGACTGAGAGCAATGTTTTTGTCTATGATCCATTTTTTTATGAGAGAGTAAAAACACTAACCCCATAAAATTTCCATTTTAAAAATTATTCATGGTACAAAACTCAGTAGTTTCTTTTTTCTAGGAAAAGGAAAAAAGAGCTCCCTAATATAGCCATAAGATAACTTGCCAATGGTAGCATAATATGTATGCTCTGTTGTCTGCACTGCTGAGAACAATCCAGCCAAAGATAATGATGAAAAATTATCTTCAAATACAAAATGGAGTGATAAGGCTACTGAAAAACAAAAAAAAACCCAAATCCCTAGCACTTAACTGGAATGACCTGAAGTTAACAGGAAATGCAGATCATTGAAGCAGATGACCTACCTGAAAACTGCCAAAAATCAATCTGCTTCTCCTGCTCTTTCATAATATGCAAGTCAAGATGTAAACTAGAAAAAAATCTCTGCTTTTACGTTTTTCAGAAATTCAGATATTGACATTGCTACCAGTTTCTCACAAAGTCCATACTGGAGTATCAGCAAAGTCCATACAGTAGAGACTAACACATTAAATGTAAATCAAATAATGGAAAAGTGGACGCATTTATCATTTGCACTACAGATCAATAACTGCAACTCTGTAAGAATATTTGCATTAAAAGTTCTTGCTGTCTCTCTAGAGGGTTTTTCTTTTATTTTATTGTCAGATCTGCCTCCATTAGTGATGAGTAACTCCACTTTGAAATAGCTTCTATAAAAAATAATGTTTTCATGTCATTGACACCGACAGTGGTGCCAAGGCTGGGAAACTCATAAGAAATGAAAGTACCTTAGTACAAGTCCCACAATCAGAGAATCACCATACAACTGATAACTGATTGACGTTCTTTCAGTGCAAGCTGCAGACCACTACAGCACTCGTATGGAGCTGGTCAGATGGATCTGGCTTGATACGGCTCTTTGCTAACCTACCTGGACTAATTGAAAGCTGCCTTCTGACAATATAAAGAGTCTGAAGAAGTATTTAAATAGTAGGAATGGCTCTTTTGAACACACCACCTTCAATTTATTACAGTTCAAACAAATCTGCTGTTTCTATACTCAGTACAGAAAGACATCCCACATTCCTACACTTTCTAGGCTTTGCATCCTGCTAGTTAGCAGAGAATATAATTAATATTAGGATGTTATGATGACTTACACCAACTTTATAGGGTCCAAGACTTGTCAGAAAATAAATAAAAGAGATAGATTTAAGATGCAGGAAACAGCTTTCAAGCAGTGTCTGAAAGCACTGCACAAAATTTAGAGGACAATCACTCCAGAAGAGCTTTAAGGCTATCAACTTGTCCTGCACTTTTCATAAGCATTAAATTATCTAAAACAATCAGTAAAGGCATTTTTTTTTATGCTTTTTTTTCTGTGGGTGATACCACCCTGACTGATCTAAGTCCAGAAATCTATCATAAGATACATTTAAGAAAGAAAGCGGAAACAAGCATCAAGAATATCTAAACCTTTACACCCTCCGATCCTCTTTGTTTGGGGGCTGTGGATATGAATTTCGTCATACAATTCATTTTACTCAGGAAAGGTGATTGCTTTCAAGAAGAGTGACACAAAGCTTTGCTCTGAGAGGTCACCAAATCCTGTCTCACTTTGTACATTTGCTTTTACTGGCTTCCCTGCTCTCTGTGCCACCTCCAGCACCAGGAAGCAGATGGGACTTCCTTTCCATCCGGCTTCCAAGCAGGAAACGTTTGACTCTTCGACAGCCATGAACAGACAGCCAAGAGCTGCAGTGGAAAAGCACGACAGGAACTGACAGGCTCTCAGACACCACAGCGACTTCCGACTGGTGAACCATCAAGATTGCACATGCATTCTGCTATCCAACGCAAGCCTGAGCATTCTTGGAAAATTAGAAATGTTGACCTCGGGTACAAATGCTGGAAATGCAACCAAGTAGTCTGGATACCTATCTTCAGAAAAATCAGTCGTTCATATTATGCAGACACCAGCTATGCCAAAATGATACTTAATCTAGACTATATGCTTCCTGTCTCCCTTGTTCTACAGTATTTTTTGATGCAAGTACATACTTCATTTTCATCCCCAGTTAGATGCAAAATTTGATTACACTGGCTTGCTACAGCAAGACACAGCTCAACTAAACATAATCACAGAATAGTTGAGATTGGAAGGCACCTCTAGAGATCGTGTAGTACAAGTGCCCTACTCAAAGCAAGGACAACCAGGGCAAGTTGCTCAGAGGCATGTCCAGAAGGGTTTCAAATATCTCCTGAGATGGAGGATCAATAGCTTCTCTGAGCCACCTCTTTCAGTGTTTGACCACCCTCACTGCAAGAAAAGTTTTTTTCCTATGTTTAATTGGAATTTCTTATAATTCAATTTGTGCCCGTTGCCATTTGCGAGCTCAGCAGATACCACTGAAATAACAATAATAATTACACATAACGCTAATATAAATACATGAAATATTAAGATCAATAGGGATAAAGAAACAAACCATGAGTCAAACAAAATGCGAGGCTAATGAAATTTATGACACTCCTAGGTTAAGGGTAGAAGATATTAATAGAGCATTTCACGTGATCCTATAAATTACAGGCTAAGAAATCTCATCTGGGGATTCTTTTACTAAGACTGTTAATTATGTTGTTGAAAAGGGCTCCTGATCTTGATAGCACAAAAAGCAAAAATAGTTGCATATTGAATTACTTAGGAATTAGAAAATGTTTCATTTTGCACTCTAAATTTTTTCCTCTTTTCTCTAAATGGATGGAAACAGGCCCACCTGGTTTAGGCACTTAAGCTATTTCCATTTGTATTTATTTGCTGCTATATGTTCTCAGTTTGGGTTGGTTTTCCAGCAGTATAGCATTTCAGAACTTATATGATTTTCGTTTTGCCGTGTTTGACTTGCAATAACTATAATGGCATTTTTATAATGTGGACTCACACCTAGTAGTAACTGACTTGAAGAAAGATATTAGATCTGAGTGCACACCCTCAATAGCTGTGCTACCTTATTTAAAAGAAATGTTACTGAGAGTTGATGATGGAAACTGGCAGGCGGGGTTACTGGTCCGCATAGTTAAAATGTGTGATACTGACTGGATCAGATTCTGGCAAGCTGAGATGAAAAAAATTTCTCAATGCAGTTGTAGAAAAAAAGCAATTAGTTCAAAGTTCCATCAAATGACAATGATAAGGATGACATCTAAAATATTTTTATCTAAATCTAATATGATAGTGGAATATTAGAAGCACTTCATATCCCTGCTGCAAGTACTTAAATTAGACAGTAGGATCTCAGTATTGAGCTGAGTTCTTAATTTCTGGTATTGTAAGTCATATCTGAAGAAACAGACTTTTTCCCATGAAACGTAGATTGAAACTTCACTAGTGGCTGTCAACATTTAAATGTATGTGTGGTAGATGTGCTGTGAAAACACAGAAAATTAAGAAACTTTCTGCTTTTCAGTGAAAATGCTTCAGAAAACTGCCGCAGGTTAGTCCTGTTTTGAACATGAATATGAAGGCAAGCATCCAAATTTACAATCATATTCGTGGTGACAGGTGATTTTGGCATACTGAACATAAGGTGAAAGTTTTAGTTTACAGATCATTTAGATGATCTGTAGATTTAGTTTTACAGATCATTCAAGAGCTGAGAAAGATCAATGTTAAAGAAGTCTTGCAGGGGCTAATTCTACAAAGTGAGGGCTACACTACACTTTAAGTGGCCTATGGGTACATAGCCCAGTTTTCCTAAAGAGGAATGCAAAATATAGAGGAAAATTGTTGGTCTGGAGTTATATTTTCTACTCACTATGATAGAACTTGGCACTGCTTGGTGCTGTATGGTGTAAGGTTAAGAAAACTACCAATTTTCTGAAAGAACAGTGTCATCGTTCCTTATAATTTTCTTGTTTAGGTGAGAATCAATTCACTTTCCATTTAAAAGACAATCTGATGCTTGATTATGAACAATTTATGTTCTGTTCTAATATAAGCAGACGTAACATTAGGAGATTGAAAAATATTCTTCAGCTCACTTAACTGTCTTTTAGTATTCAGTAAAATGAAGATTTAATTTTACATGAGTTAATTCAGAAATCTGAACAGTTACAGTGGATCTCTACTTCTGTCTCTTTGGAGAAGATATTTTACATGATGATTTTGTGATTTAAGTGACACTATGTCTAAAATATTTCCAATTTAATTAATTATTCTGTTACTGACAACTTAAAGCAAAATTAAGCATTCTGGAATTGGATCTGATTTGTCTGTTATAGAAACACCATGGTCAAGTATATTTACCAATAAAAAAACAAAGCTTCTCGAATGATTTAATTGCCTGCAGTCTCCTCAGTCACAGTTCAATATCTTTCCTGGTAAAACTGCTTTTTAATCATCTAAAAAATGAAATTTAAAATTATATTTAAAAATTAATTTAGCTTGTATGTGTGTATAAAAATAATCTTTTCTTCACTGTTCTCTTCCTCAGACTCTATCAACCCATTTGTCTGATGTAGTTACTGTTTATCTTGATTGATTAAAACATTCATCAGGAAGCAAACATCACAAAGAATGAGTAATATAGTTAATATTTTTGAAGCAAAATGTTATGTTATTATTCTACATTGATGAATTTCATGATAATTTTGAAAGAAACCATTCAACATAATCTAGAAATTACACAATACTTAGGGCATAATGTAGGTGTTATAGAAGAGTTAGATAGTGTGGTAAAGGGTGTTACAGAAAAACATTGAGCTGAACCATTGATTGTAGATCTAGCTGAACTACTACTGACAGATATAACTAAAACAGATTATGTATTTCCATTTAAAATTCATTCTACCAAGCACTTACATCTCTCCAAAAATTTCAATTCTTGAGGTGAGATTATCCATACATGATTTATCCTTGTGAGACAAATAGAAATATTCAAAAGTTTGAGAGCAAATGGCTCATCTTTTTTATTTTCTCATGGACAATAGCTAGTTACGCATAAGTAATTCTTTTGACTTTAAGAATAAAAGCCCTGTGGCTGAAGACTGAAAAATTAAACTTGGTATAGAGGTGTATCTTTGAATATTCGTGAGAGCATTTTTTCCATTCCACCTGGCTGGGAATTTTTAAAAACTTTTGGGACTTTATGACAACTATTACAAAAATTATACTCCTAACAAATTTAGGACACTCTTTTGATGAAGAAAAAAGATAGATTGTTCATTGTCCTCATTTGAGTATGCATATTCACGTGAAGAATAAATTAGCCACTTAGTCAAAAGTATATCAACAATTTCTACTAAATTATGTAGGTTTGACCACAAGCTGCAGTTCAGAAACAAATTACACTCATTACAATACGGTATCATCTCATTGGAGAGCCCTTCTCTGAGTCTCTACAAATGTTTCAGATACCATTTCAGCCAGTCTTTGGATGCTATAGAAAGAGAAATCCCTGGTTTTTGTTGTTGAATATTTACTGATAGGAAACAGTAATAAAACATACAGTACCAAATTTGCTACATTCATTCTGCATTTTGGCATAGATTAATACTTTGTATGTTCAGTTCTGTGATCACGCATCCGATTCCACACAACATTTGTCAGTCTAGGGAGATACACACCCAAGATCATCATGGCTTCCTTTCAGGGGTTCCTAATTATAGACTGTAAAGCTCTGTAAAGCAGAGACACAAACAAAACCCTGCACGTGTGTAAGGATACAGGCGAATAAACACTTATTCAAAAAAGGAGGCTTACAAAGGTACATCAGTTGACATAAGCAATGGTGCACAAAAGAATTCATCAGTACTAAAGAGCTTTCTACAAATCCCTGTGTCTACCCTGGTATAGCCGACTTTGCTTACAATTTTGGAAATATTATATGATGCCATATTAGTCATTGTGGACAAGTTAATTTCAGCATTTTGTGCCCAGGATATTAACCATGACTTCACAAAATTCTTGCAGGATATTTTTGTGTGTGTTTAGTTGTGCATTAAAAAAAAAAGGATAAGACACTGAGAAGTTTACAAGTTACATTGTAAAAACAGCTTCCCTTCTCCTTCTTACCACACAAACACCGTATTTAGGGAAATGTGAAACAATAAGGCTGAATAAAAGACTCTTTCATCAAGTGGATCAGCAATTTGTTCCAAATAGTCAGTATGCATCTGAATGTAAACAGTAGGTTGTTTTTTATAGATTGTGCATACCCTGAGAAGGAAAAACAGACCAGAAGGTTCGAGAACTACCACTTTAGTGTACAACTACAGTTTATGGGGATTGCTGTTTTCTTTGTATGTTAACATTTGGGCAGCGTAGTGTAAAAAAAAACACAACAAGACAAACAACTGGAAATAACAGTAGCAGGACACGACTGCTGTTTTACTCACTGCATCCATATCCAATCTGTACTTCCAAATGGAAATACGGAAATACTCATTCTGCATGAGGTCACTAAATTAAAAACACGTCTTACTTTACATTTGGTCACTCTTCTCTCTGAAGTTAAAGCCCCGGTCTCAAACAGATTTCAAATTAGATAAAAAACCCACCCTCAATATTACTGATGTCATGGTCAGCTATGAAGCTTACCACTAAAGCACGTGTCTTGTGTACATCTTACCTAGCCAATTGATTGCTTATGAAGTCTGTAGTTATAGGAGACAGGAACATATTTAGCCAATATTTCAGGGTTTAGACCTACAAAAACATCTTCAAAATCTTCATAACATAAAAGGTCATTTGTATACATTGATCAGTATAGAAATACAAAGAAAATCGCTTAATAATTCTACAGATAACAATAGGCTCATTTATCTTTTAACATTATGTGATGAACATAGAGCTTTATACGAAAGTTTAAAATAATGATTTTCATGTAACTGACTTTAAACGAACAGGGCTCATATGAGCTCATATGTGACATTTTTTATAATGAGTTTTTCTGAGCATTGGACAAATTATCTATCATCAGCAGTTATTAAAATAAAAGACCAATTTCTTTAATTGCTGCAAATTGCAGAGTTGCATGTATAACTGCTGTGAGTTAATCACCATCCCCGTCTTGTCTTGCTTCTATGAACAATCCTAATGACATCTATGGGAGGCCAGTTAAAAGAGACGAAAATCTATTTAACAGAAGACTAATTTAACATGCTTTAACTATTCCCTATGAACCATACTAGGTACTATTGTCAAAATGAAGCAGCTCATTCAACAATCCTTATTTCAAAGTGATTTTGCAATAGCAATAACTTACTTTGTTGTTTTGGAAGGTATCCTTTTCACTACAGTATTATTTTCTTAAGTAGTAAACAACAAACAAACCTCAGTCTGTGAGGTTTTCTGGTTGGGCATCCCAAATGCCTTGAAGTAAACTCCTTGAGGAAGTCAAGCTGACCTTTCAAGGCAGTATATTTGAGTATCGGGAATAATCCTTCTGCAGGCCAAATTCAGATCATTTACGTAAAAACACAGTTGTCTTGATAAAGGAAGCCATGTAGTTCTGTCAGATCACAACATTTAGCAGCATGCTTGAGCTGTCATCCTGTTGCTTGAACCCTATCGCCCTAGGAAAGAAAAAGAAAATAAATATAAAAGAATGGAACTCAACATCTTAAAATAAACAAACACCTTTCACACAGCAAGGCTGATAACAGAGCTGCCAAGCTCAATACATATAAAAACTTCCATTCTTGCACTGGAAACAGAAGTAAAAATACTCTCCTTGATATCTTTGCAAAAGATGAAATGCTTTTGAGCCTGGTGAAGAATTCTGTGGTTCTTTCTTTGTTTCCTACGACCAGGTTAACCACTTCATGTCCGTGAGGACATAAAAGTCTTTTGAAGACTAATTCTCCCTAAAAATATTCTTAAATTAATAAACAATTGAAACACCTGTTAAAGTGTTTTCCTCTTCTAGGCAGCATATGCTTCAGGGCTAACCAGAGAAATAAGTTTACTAAATTGAGGCCCAAAATAAGTATAATTGGTTCCTCCATAAAATCTGTGCATATATATGAACTCCACTGACATTCCAGGCACATAAAATCCTTATATCTGGCATTAATTTAATGCTGCCAAATAGAAATTATCAGCATTCAAAGGACTTTTTTTGTATTCATGAGAGCATTTTTTCTCTTTCAATACACTATAGCCAATGAAATATTAAAATTAATACATAATAGGTGTTTTGTCATTTTAGATGCCAAAGCATCCCTTAACATTGTCCCTTGATTATTCTATCTAAACCACTTGAAACATGCTTAATTCATGATCTACCAGTGTATATTCCAAAAGTCAAAGTTTCAAGCTAATAACTGAAAGGTTACTTACACTCAGAAGTTGCAGTCATTTTCTGTTAAACCAGTAGTTAGCAGTTTAGATTATCCTGGTAACATCTACTTATATTTTGACAATGAAAAGCAAATTACCTCTAGCAATTTAACCAAAGAACTGGAAAGCAGTGATGTTTTGTAATTACTGTGGTAGGATGGGAGGTACAAAGTCAGAAGATCACCAATTTTACATAGAAGTATTTTATGTTTAAATATGAATATATTTATGCTGATTTCACAGTCAACTTTTAAACACGGAGACAGTTCAAAATCATCCTAGATAAAGTTCTAAAAAGTAAATTCCCTTCCACTTCCTGAAGACATATCAGGACCTCATGTGGCCTACGTTCCATTCACAGTACTGTGGCAGAGATCTTCCCAAAAGAGGATGCTCTAGCATGACAACATATCTACGTGTCATAGAATCTATCAACAATTTGGATTGAAAGGGACCTCATCCAGTTCCAGATCATCCAGCTCCAACCCTGCTGCCACGCGCAGAGACACGTTCCACTAGATAAGGTTATAAAGCCCCATCCAAACTGGCATTGAACACCTCCAGGGATGGAGCATCCATGACTTCTCTGGGCTACCTGTTCCAGTGTCTCACCACGCTCATAGAAAAGGTTTTTTTCCTTATATGTAATCTAAACCTACCTTTTTTTTTCTGTTTAAAGCAATTACCTCTTGTACTATTGCTACATGACCCTGTAAAAATATTCCTCTCTAGCTTTCCTGTAGCTGTGATGTAGGTACTGGAAGGCTGCTCTAACGTCTCCCTAGACCCTTCTCTTTTCCAGGCTGAACAACCCCAACTCTCTCAGCCTGTCTTCATACAAGGTATGCTCCAGCCCTCTGATCATCTTCATAGCCCTCCTCTGGACTCTAATAGATCCATGTCCTTCCCGTGCTGAGGACTCCAGAGCAGGACGCAGTACTCCAAATAGGGTCTCATGAGAGAGAAGTAGATGAGAAGGTTTTCTCGGCCTGCTGGTCACACTTCTTTTGATGCAGTCCAGGACAGGGCTGTCTTTCTGAGCTGCAAGGGCATATTGCCAGCTCATCTTTAGCTTTGCATCAAGCAGCAACCCAAAGTCCTTCTCAGGGCTGCTCTCAAACCGTTCTTCACTCACCCTGTATTTGTGCTTGAAAGGTTTAGGACCTTTCACTTGGCCTTTTTGAAATTTATGATGTTCACACAGGCCGAACTCTCAAGCCTGTCAAGGCCCCTCTGGATGGCATCCCTTCCCTCCAGCACATTGACTGCACCATACAGCTTCAAGTCGTCAGCAAACTTGCTTGAGGATGCACTTGATCCCACTGTCTATTTTACCAACAAAGATGTTAAACACCACCAGTCCCAATACTGACCCCTGAGGAACACCACGCATCACTGGTCTCATGGAGCCAGTGCGACCATCCAGCCAATTCCTTATCACCAAGTGGTCCATCTGTCAAATCCATGTCTCTCCAACTTAGAGGCAAGGATGCCATGTGGGACAGTGTCAAATATTTGCACAGGTCCAGGTAGATGTCATTGTTTGCTGTTCCCTTATCCATCAATGCCCTAACCCCATTGTAGAAGGCCACCAAATTTTTCAGGTATGATTCACCCCTAGTAAAGCCATGTTGGCTGTCACTAATCATCTCCTTATTTTTCATGTGTCTTAGCCCAGTTTCCAGGAGGATCTCTTCTTTTACTGGGCACAGAGGTGAGACTGACTTTTCAGTTTTTAAAAGAATTATTAATAGTGTTATTAGTTAATACGTTAAGTGCTTAAGCATGGCTAGAGGAAATAAAGATCATTAGTGACTCACGATCACCACACACCAGAACTCTTAGGTACTCTGGTCTTACTACCAAAACTACACAGATGAAGTTTAGACAAAGTGCACAGCTGAATTTGAAGCTGAGGCAGTCTTTGAACATGAAAATATGACAAGTTAACATGATCCCCAACTCATCTGGAAGCATCAGCAAAGGTAGTTACAAGTCCATTTTAATAGCAGAGCTGGGAAGAATCCAAAAGTAATTACATGCTGACAGAAATGGATAGCTGCATAGCCTCTGCTGATATGGTCAAAAAATAGTGGAGATATCACACAGACCTCACAAGAATGCTGGATTTATGAAGATGAGATAAGTATATGCACTGCCAGAAGCAAAATGACTCAAGACCCAGATCATCAAGAACAATATTATCTCTGAAGTAGAAGCCTGTAGCCAGAATATAAGAAGTGATAGACTGCCGAAAATTATAAAAGAGATCTGCAAGTAGGTGAACAACTGTTATAGACAGGCAAACATACATCTAGCTACAAAAAGAGTGAAAATTTGCTGCATTTCTTTCATAATTTTTTCAGCAAATTAGGGATAGACTGGTCAGCAAAGCTAAACAAAACTACAATTTCACTGCAGAATGCTGTTCACGCTTGTGGATGCTAAACCAAGGTATAAAATACTGCCGAAGTGCACATTATAGTAAAAACAATGAAATATTTCAATAAATACAAACATTATCTGATTTCAGATGACAGAATTTGAGAGGAGACAGACCATTGCTATCTTGCCACACAGCAAATCACTGCTGACCCCAGATAAATTGGTTGTTTGCGTGCAAGGTATTTTTGTCTGAGCTTGACTCAGTTCTTTTTAATCAAAATGGATTCAGAAAACTGTTCCATTCCTGCAAAAAGTTTAAAATCGTAACTAATTTGTGTGTATGACAAAACATCAACTAGTCAAAGTATTTTCAACTGGTTCTGTAAAATGACTAAGTCACAGAAAAAAGAAGACACACACAAAGGTCAAACTGTATTATAACAGGCAAGATAACGACTGCCCGGACCAACTCTACTGTCAAGTTAGACACAAACAGAGACTTTCCTGAGCATAAACCAAACACCTGCCATCAGGCTTTATAACTTCTAGTGATAGTTATTGAATTTGAGCTAGTCCCAAGAAGAGAAGCTTGTCTTTTCTAACACAGATTGATAGTACTGACTGAATTGAGCTCTTACAGTATCCTACAAGGATTTCAGATAAAATGGTAGCCTTCATGACTATATTGTAACCATCTAAATGGGGATGCACTTTGTGACATGACACTGGAATGTGAGCCTCATGTCTTGGATTTTTCAGAAGAAGATACACATGAAATTAAGTGGAGGAATGACAGTCATTAAGATGTACTTGTCAATACTGAACTGCTCCCAGACTGAGCTATGACTGGCAATCAGCAGTATGTTTGGAGTGCGATATGTGACGTTAGCAAAGCCCATGATGACTACTCAGAACAATCAAGATTCAGTGAGACTGAACCCATTGACCACACTCTTGAAAAACTCCAGCTGTCTTCAGTGTCTCCAAGGCTCATACTCCGTAGTTACAGGGATGCATCTCCTGTCAGAGAGCGTCCAGCTGACCTTGCAAATAACATCACAGTCTTCCCCTCCAGAAGGGCGGTCTTTCATTTCTCCTGTTCTACCTCTGGTTCTTCCTGGCACTCACTAATCATATGTGTTACAACATACTACTTCAAAATATGAGAAGAGACAGGATTTTCCTTCCAATGGTAACAGCGATAAAAGAAGCAGATTTGCTGATTTTCTCAAAGAGAAGTTCCCAGAAAAGAAAGAATCACGAGCTGTACCAAAAAAAGCCTAAGAAAAAGGTGAAAAGCATACTTCAATGGTAAACATATAAGGAAGTAGGCTTAATGGAAGACTAAATACAGAGAGACTACGACTTACATTTTAAAGAACTATCACAGTAACGGAGTTGCCATCTGTATGTAGTCATGAACAGCCAAGAAGAGGCTCATAAGACATAGAAAATCTGATTTTGAAGACTAAGATATAAAGAAGTTATTTAGAAATCCTGTCCCTTGACTCCTCTACACAACCTTCAAGGTCATGTATTCCCTATGAGCCCCACAAAACACAAACACAAGTTCAGTCAGAAAACTGTTTTATAAATTAAATATCTGCTTTAGAGGGATAAGTAAAAAATGTAAAGAGTCAGAGAGCTTTTTGCAATTTGAAAAAAAGATATAATTAGCCTGTAAATGTGGAGAAAAGATGGATTAAGCATCCCATGCTACAGGTAAAACATGCATTCTCCCTTCTTTCACCAGGGCTTTGTGGTCCTTGTAACTAAGATACAAATAGAACATAGATAAACACATCTCAGAAGATAAAGACAATGTAAGACTGCAAGCTGAAGAAGATAAATGTTTGGTTTTTTCCTTCAAACTCATACTTTCCTGAAAGAAGTAGCCTTTTTAAAGTCAATGAAATGAAAGTGATAGGAAGCAACAAAGCCATTCCCCTGCCACTAATTCACTCATTAAGTACAACTTTATAAAAGGTTTGAACTAAAACAATTCCCTCAATAAATCAGAAGATTTCATTGTTCCTGAAGTAAAGAGAACTGAACTGACAGCTTTCACTGAATCTTTTCATGTCGGATTGTTTGAGATGTCCAGTGGAACGAGTAAGTTACAAAATTGAGAAAGGCTTAGGGAGATGTGGAAAAAAAGTTACAAAAAAACTTAGTTTTATACAACTTCTATCACCATTAAGTATCAGAACAGAGATTCTAAAAATGAGATTTACATTACAGAAAATGATATGTAGCTTTTTAAAAATAAAAGGCATGCCCTTTTATGGTTTTTCTTTTGTTTTGTTTGCTCTAATAATATATTCTTCAGTATAAAGCTATGCATGTGGCACATAGCAAAGGTAACATTAAAAAAAAGTCATAAATCTATCCTGCATAATCCCAGCAGAAAATTCAAATACAGCAGTAGCTGTAGCAAGTTCTTCATAGCCAGCAGTGAGTAACCTTATGGAAAACTTTATATTGTTCTGGTGTTACCTTTCAGATGCATAATTTAGAATTAGCACCACTGTTGTCAGACATTGCCTGAGAAATAAAGGAAGATGTGATTTTGGCCTACTGTCTCAATAGTGGCAGCTGTTTGATGTAAGACTGAAGAAGCCCCTACAGAGACTCTGACACAGTACTTGGAAAAGAACAACTGATATGATATTATCAATCACTCCAAAGGTTTCTAGACTGTGTGGCAAAATATACTTTTATAAGGAAAAAAATGTTCAGAACATAACAGGCCGTAAGGATATATCATTTATGTTTAAAGAATTATCATTTCACTGGCCAAAAACGGACAATGTTTTAGTCACTCACCGTTTCAATGAATAATGTTATGGGAGGGTTTTTTAAGCTACAAAGTAAAACATCGAACAAGTATCTCAAAAAAATCCCTTAAAATACGATCCAGGCCTGTCTAGTAGCTATTGCTTTGTTGTAAAAGTAGATAAATAAATACATTGTGCAGAAAAACACTAATTACACCTCCTGATGACTGTTAAAATCAATTATTGTATCATAACAATCTATTAATGCTTTTATTTCTGCTGTAATCATATCCAGTATTAAAAAATAGATTAAATTACTCTAAAAATTAAAATATTTCCACAATTTTGCCTTATTTGCAGATCAGAAGAGCAAGCTGACACAAAGAGGTCGTGGGGTAATGCAAGTCACTTGACTGGTTTAGGTATAGGTATTTTCTTTACAATTCTAAGGAAAACAAACAGCTCCTAGCATACAAAGAAAAGTAAGTACCAAGGAAGAAATTGCCACATCAGAGTAATCATGTCTGATACAATTGCATATATTTCTTTCTAGAAAGTATTTGCAGTCTGAATCACAACGAATTGTTAAAAAATTCCATGATCCTATCTAAATAGTTAAGACACGAAAATGTGGTCTGATTAGTTATATTGCCCTTAGACACCTGTAAATGACAAACCCATTTAGCCCATTGTTAACCTATAAAGCTCTTTAATCAACTTTCCTGAGAAACACCATACCAGGAGGTCTTCTGAAAAGTCAATAGCACAGAGTGACCTTAAAATAGGAGTTCATCAGCTGCTGACCAGATTAATCAACTGGTAACCAGCCCAGCACCTGTTGGGGTTTTTTTGATCCATTGGCCACATACATGTTCCTATTAACCCTGGCCTTTTTTCCTGCTGCCTCTTAGGGATGAAATCACACAACGCTTGGCACTATGTTTGCTTTAGGAGGAAGATATTTGATGGTCAATATACTCTGATAAATAGCAAAGGAAGATTTATTGACACTGCCAGATGAAATGCTTGACTAATTTTCAGGTTATCTTTCAGATGATGGGTATTTCCGCATCAAAATAATATAAATGTCAATACCATAAACTGTAGAAGTGACAGCCACACAGAACACAAATAAAATCCAGCTTTTAAAAGAAAATGCTCTGCAGCCTTAAAAATACTGGTTCAGTGCAGTAGAAATCTAGTTATGAAGACTGACTAATCACTGTTAATATGTAAGATTTCTCATGATTTTCTAGGTGATCTTACTATATTTTTTAAAATTTATATTATTTAAAGTAGTGCTTAATACCATCCTATCAGCCAGTAACCATAGCCTTGCAGTTAAGTATTTAAATAAGATATTGCTCAGTGCAAAGAGTTTTGATCAAAGTCCCAGGCAAGCTAAAGAGAGATGTCAGATGTACTTCAGGTTGAAAGTGGAAAGACATAAGATCTGCATGTTACATAAGTTTTCTCAGTGATACAGCAATTGCAAAAGGATTAGAAGCGTATCTCCACCGTGTGATACAGCCCTGTCAATGCTGGTGCTAGCCTGATCTAAATCATGCATATGGTATAGAGTCAGGCAGAGCTAAGGTCCTGAAACAATCTGGTAGCGGTAAATTACGTTCCAGAAATATAGTGCATTCCTGAGAAAGTAGAGGTATCTCTGTATTATGCTCCACCATGCCATATAGTCACACTCCTAAATCCGAGAAGCCCTCAGAATTAAATTGGTTTACTTCTAATCTTAATATTCAGTGTGGATGAAGTACAACTGCTACAAAAGTCAAAGTCACATTCACCTTGAGAATGAACTATTTGAAGCCTCTGTCTTCAAGAGTATAATTGACAAACTAAAATGCTCTTTATTAACAAAAGAACCTCTGAATCGCATATGTCAAATTCAGAAATAAGTTTTGCAGCTGGTCCTAGAATTGAATAGCTCAGGTAGATAAACCTGAAGATGTCACTGAGAAGTAAATTGCTAATGTAAATTGCTAGTGAATTTAGAAAGCTTTTCTGTTACATGAGAGTACATTTAAGTACTTCTATACATCATAATTACTATCTTATACTACAGGGGAAAGGATGGTCTTTGAAGTTGGCAGAAGATAAGCATTTAAACTTTTGGGGGCAGAAGTTTGAAATACAAATGTGTCAGAAACGCTAGAAGTTAATGTTAACAGGCACAGATTTAAGACAATAATTGCTTAAGTAAAGGAAATATTGCCTTCAAAATGAAAACATAATTGCTAAGTGAAACTATTTTTAAGTTACGGTAATCTATTATTTACAATGGAGGGATGAAGGTATATGCTGTCATAGTATGCAGCTACTATTGACAAAACAAAACACATTTTATGTATGACTTAGCAAGCCAACCGCCACACTCCACAGCAGTAAAATTTCTGCATCATCTTCAGATGGCATATAAAAATCATGCTAAGATTAGGACAAGCCGTGCCTAAAACAATGGCTAGCAGCTTCTTACTTATGAACAGACTACAATAACAAAAATAAAGGCTATGAAATAAATACCTTCACTAACAAAGGTATTTATTAACGACTACTTGCAACTGGGTTACCTGAAAGCAGGAGAATGCCCAAGGTGGCCTCTTAATTGCAAACAACATCTTGGATGTAAATAATAACCTCCATTATATCTCTGGATACTTCCTACAGCTTGTAAACATAGTTGCTTTCACCTCAGGGAGAGAACTAATGAGCAATTTTATTATACCCCAGGAAATATAGGAGTATAAAAAAAATCTGAAAACTTAGAGTATAAAGTTGGTTTACAGGAAAAGGAGACTCTTCCTTATTCTAGTATGGGCCTCTGTCCTGCAATTAACATGAAGGGAATAAAAGTAAGTGAAGAAGGTACTGGCTTTAAATCCTTGTTACTTGCCTAACTCCTTTCTTACCAGTATGTAAATTCATATTTATTTAGTCCATTCACAGCAAAGACAAATCGCTGTTATCTGTGTTAGCTGCCTGCATAGCTTAGTTTTTACTAGTGAAGTGACTAATGATAATCGAGGTACCTACTGATCTGAAAATATTTTGATTGAGTTTCGCCTGTGTCTTTTCAGGTGTTACGCTGGACTGTAAACAATCAGTATTAAACAATAATCCATTCTAGTAACACTACACATGCATCACTGAACTCTTACTGAAGTCACTTGACTCAATTCCAAAATGATCAGCTTCGGGATTTAAAGCTTCTAAAGGGCCAGGCTTGTCTCTAGATCTTAGCATTTCTTTGCAAATCTCATTTTCACTTGGGCTTTGAGCCTTCTTTTTGGATCATCATTATCGCTATTCAACCATTTGCATTATAATATAACAGCAATAAAATGGATTATTGTCTGTTGTTACTGCCTAGTATAACAGTGTTCCTACAGACAGACATCTTGTAGAAAAGCAGATGTACTTAGAAGAAAACATATATGACAATCACAAAACTTGTGACATGATACTCAGCACTTGTGCGTAAAGAGGCTTTCACTGACCCACATGGTGCTTCTGGGACACAGACTTTTGTTATATTAACGGAAATTGATGTAAGAGTGAGCTAAACTGCTGATAGCTGATACACATCAGATCTTCCTTCCATCACACTGTCTTAATGTTAAGAGAAGTCGTGCTTATTCTGGCTAATGCAAATATTTAAATAATAAGGCACTTTTTTTTCCCTCCCACTCCAGATGTACAAAGTCCCACGGCCTCTATGGTAGGAACACATATCACAGATATTTTTTTTACAGATCCTAAAAATGAAATGCTGGGTTAAAACTTGGTCTGTATTAATGCAGTTTTTATTTAGTGATCTATTGTGTGAAAAACACATGGTGTTCAAAACTACATCTTCAAGATTCAATGTCTCTTTTTTCAAAGCAGGTATGCTTTGTACAAGTAGACACAGATATTTCCATGTTTTTGTATAATTTAGTTTCCTAATTTAGATCTCAGTTTATAATTCAGATTTTTGATGTTGTAACTGCAATACTTAACTATTGATCATTAAAAAAAGAAACCTTAATGTAGTGCACTTTAACAGCTAGGTAGCTAACAACTAGGTTTAACAAATAGGTTTTAACAAACTAGTTTGATGATGATAATGTGTTTATGACTTCGTATTTGACTGCATTCAGGCAGTTAAAAGTAATTAAAAATACATTCTGCTTGGCACACTATAAATTGTGGATTAAAAATGGAAAGCAAAATGGGTTGAAGCAAGACAGCAAAAACAAAACCAAAAAATCCTGTGCAGCACACAGTAGGGGGTTCTATTCCGTGGTATCTCTCAATATTTATTAATTTTTTTTTCTATTTTTACTAGGAATCTGCTGAACAATCGAAGCCATCTATTTTCCAATAATGTGGCCTACAATTAAATGTTCAAGACTTCAGTTGATGAAACACAGAGGAATCACAGCTCATGATTAATTTGGTCATAGGAAATACTTTTCAGGAAAAGGGGAGAAGTGTTACTCTCCAAGCCTCTTTTTCCAAAGATTTCCCACTCTCATCTTCCCATGGTCTTCCTGAGCTGCTTTTCTGCAAGAGGATAGAGGAACATATTTGGGATCCCTGCCCAAATTCCCAATGGACCCAGCCTCAGATTCTTCATAACAAATAAGCCAGCCTCTTGGAATCACTGCTAAAAAAGTTTTCAAAAGTTATGTAAGTTATCACCTATCTCACATTACTCTAACCCCGTGACACAAATGTCAGCGTGCTGATGAATAGGTCACATCCAACGTTTTCCTTCATCATATGGCTTTGCAAGAAGGGCCTTACACAATCACACACTGTAAGGGTTTCTGCTACAGCTGAAGCAACCAGAAGACTAACTTGTGTACTCTATTTATAGTGTTTCTAATTACGTGTGTATTAAGTAGCAGTGGCACTTAAGATGAGCTTTGGTATAACTTCCTTTCCACTGACACTGTTTTTTTCC
This sequence comes from Dromococcyx pavoninus, assembly GCA_033558185.1. NCBI lineage: Eukaryota > Metazoa > Chordata > Aves > Cuculiformes > Neomorphidae > Dromococcyx > Dromococcyx pavoninus. Next base: position 43,996 of record JAUMJL010001285.1, on the reverse strand, counting down.
AAGCTGACTTGGGAGGGTAATGTCACTCTGCCTAGAGACTGGCAACTTTAGAAGAGATGTTCAGATGACAGTTCAGGTAACCTAGAACAGTCACAATCATATGCAATGTAAATTCAACAAGACTGTCTTTCTTCTTGTCTTTTTTCTTTTTCTATTGTTCCACTATAGAATAGCTACAGTGCTTTGCTCGCTGTTACTACTACTGCTAGTAGTCCTTCAGTCTTTCAAAACACAATTTTGACATTCACTTATATGGTTCAATTCAAACTTATAGTCACAAAATTCTGTGGAACTCTACAGTTCTTGTTTTTTCCAATATCATCTTACAGACTGATGTTAAAGATTATTTATATAACTGTTAAAATTCAGACTGAATTTTGTTAATAGATCAAGGGAACCTGGGAACATGAACAGTTTCAAATGATGGCAGCAGGAGATTAAGAACAAAAATCTCCTTTGTAGAGGCAATAGTTACAAGGTTTGATGTATTACTTTTTATTTAAATTTATTATCAGAAATCATGTAGCCAGAATAAAAAAGTAATTGCACAAACTGTGTCAAATTCTTTCAGTTACATAATCATTATATCCATTGACTGAAATGAGATTGTAACATCCAACCGATTACTTATTCAAGATTTAATTCTCTGAATCCAATATTTTTTGTACATGTTTTGAAAATATTTCAGTATCATTAGCTGTACTGTTATTGCCATTTTACCTCTTCCAGAAATAAATCACAAGAAGCTAAGTTTCCTTTGAAAAACTGGGGATGGAAAGGAAAGAAAACAGAAGAAAGGTGCAAACTTCCACTTCATAGTGGACAATAGCAAAAGTAATTTAGTTAATATTTAACTACATGGTAACTGTACTTTTAAACTTTATAGGAACCTTGTTTGAACAGTGTACTTAAGTTTTCAACCCTAAGGAAGAGTGTCAGTGTTTTCTTAAGGAAATACTTATTGATAGCATCATTCTTCGTGTTGTTTCATTATTTCAGATAGACTTGCTTCCACTGTACAAAAGACTCATCAGCATCTGGCAAAGTTATTTTCCTATTTTTGTGGAAAAAGGTCAAGATGTGCAATAGCAGCCAGTAACTCTGTAGTAATGAAGCAAGCATTTCCTGGAAAACTAGAAGTTTAAAAATATTTTAAAATAAATATCTAAAAAGCAACATTACAATGTAGAAACAAGAGTTTACTGCCTTAGTCCTTTAAAAGAAAAGACTGGAAATGTTTTTAGTGAACGAAACATTATTACGCAGCACATCACTATTATTTAGTAGAGATCGAGCTACGCCGCCCACAGGCCCTGCTTGGCTAGTCCATATAGTTACATCCAAACCGCAGTAAGAGTAAATGTCTGAGTCTATGATCATTTACAGGCCTGCCTCGCACATTTTTTAGTATGAACAGGTGAGCAAATTTGGGGTTATTTCAGGGAACGCTCCCAAAGTAGGGTAATCAGGCTTATGCCACCCCTTCATGAGAACCTCAGCACACAGTCTGAGGTGTAGATTGGGCTGTCCCGTGCCATGACATGCCTCGCTACCTCTCTGGATTTCAGTCATGCTGCAGAGATGCCACATTGTCTTTGATCCCTCGTTGTAGGGCCACAAGATCGTCTGCTGCAGAGGGTGAACAGAACCATTGGGCAACCTGAAGAAGGCTAGTTACAGGGGTTAAAGGGATACCTGCAAGCTGAACAGAGTTAGGGTGAGCACACATGCTTGCTTACCACCATAATAGCACTGTGGATATAGTTTATATTAGTCTGAACTGTAGACACAGTATCGTAAGTACATGCAACAAAAATGTAAGCAGGGAAAGTGGGAAAATGTTTTTACTTCTCATTCAATATTGTCAATCAAAAGCTAACAGAGAGATGTGAACAGAAACCAGAGCTTCTATAATCCTGTCCCATGCCAGACCCACTCCCCTCTCCTCTCTCCTTTTTTTTTCATCTTGTGGATGGATTTGTTGATTTAGAAATATCTTCAGCACTATCACAGAACAAGCTGAGGCTAACTGACTGTGCTGAAGTATTTTGTTTGAACTCTAGACCTTACTCTGGCACATCTTCCTTTTATTGTATTGCCAAAGAACGGAAATGTATACTAACCAATTCAACCGGCTTACAGGGCTCATGATGACTTCAACAATTGATGTATGTTTGTTTGATAACTACATGGCAGTCATTTATTAATGTTTTGGTCAACGTTTCTCCACATTTCATTCCAGGAAATCCTTCTATTCAATCAATCCCAGCCTCCAGAGCTGGATGAGCTGGGTGTGGGTACAGCTTGCTGACCTTACTACAGTTTTGCTTATGCTGCAAACTGATGATGTGGGAGAAAACTCTTTTAAGAATATCAAAAAATACCACTCATCCTGTGCTTTTAGCATCACCAGTGACTTGATATTCTTGCTTCTATTTATCTGCATTGCTCTTTTTCTCCTTTTTCCTCTCTCTGCATATACACATAAACACACAAATGTCACTACCCACGCTTGGAGCTTTCACTCGTATCATCTTTCCTTACTTCTGCCTTCAACATTCCCATATTTTACTCCAGGACTTGTATTTAACTTCACTCTGCCCATGCATTAAGATTAGTACCTCCCTGGCACTATCTGCCGTGAAGGCCAAGGTGTCTACCTCTGGATGTGTGCACAGAGGAGGGGTGAAGATTTGACAGGATATAAAAAACAAACTCTTGCATATTGCGTATATTTTAAGGATAGCTGATGCGGTGTAGACTGATGTTGCCATCTTTTTCACCAGTGCCAACCCTACATTCAGATGAAAGAATACTGAGAGAGAATTTCAGGTGATCATTGTGAGATTTCTTCTCATAAAACTCATGGTGAGGAACACTAGGAATTAAGGAATAAGCTATCCATACATATATTCCAGGGTATAAAATGCTGAATCACTTACTGTCTCTAGTCTAGAATTCACAGTCAGCATGAAAAAACTACAAGACACAATAAGATCCTGTAAAAATGGACAGTGTTTTATAAATTTCAAGACAAAAAAAAGAAGTTATATTGTTTGCATTGGTTGTTTCTTTTCATCCATCTACACTGATAGGTCTAGCCAGGAACAGAAAATAAGACATTATTCAGGATAAGAAAAACTAAAGCAAAATATGAAGGTTTTGTTTTCCCACAGTTTATCACGTATTTTTTTCATCACAGAGGATCTCCATTTCTCTGCCACTTACAGAAATCACTTCTGTTTAAAAAAGACTTTTTTTTTTGGACTCTGTGCTTAGTAAGCAGTGTTCCACTGACACAGCAAAAGAAACAACATATGTAGCCTCCTGCTATACTCTGCACTGGCTAAAAGTCTCTTCCAAGGTTCATGTCTGTATAACTCTTAGAGCTGTCTAAAAAGCACTGGTGTTTTCTTTGATAAAAAAATCTGTAACTCAGAATTATTAAATGTCCATTGTGTTGCTGCATAGTTGCCAAATACAAAATTGTTAATCCTGCTGAAAATTTTACATAGTGATATCTTGAGAAAAAGAATCGTGCTTAACTGAGGGCAACAAAAAAGAATTTACTGCCAAGGCATATATTTGCAAGTTTAATTTTCATCAACAAACTTTGAATAAATGAATGGCAATCTAAGAGTTTAGTAAAAAGAAATCACTTGCAATGAGGTGATCAATACAGTTTGTTCTTGCATATGGCATACCTTTTGTATTTTCTTTCTATGCCCTAACTGAGACACTTCACTGAAATAAGTTATATTATGTAGTTTAAAGAAGATATCAAATGCAGGGTTACTGATGTTAGAGCTAAAAATCTACAAAGGATTACGAAGTAATCAGTAATCTGTTACCTGTTTTGGAGCATCTGGATTCACATGAGAAAGCTTACAGAGAAGTCTGCTTTAGCTTGATTAGATACCTTACCACTTCATATGGCTCAAACCTGTTGAGAATTCCCCCTCTAAAAGCCCCATATTTGTGTAGTATCGCAAGAACCATCTTAATACTACTAAAAATGAAAACACTGTTCAATGGTGCACTCATGATACGTTGATTAAACAATTTAAGCTACAGTATATGCATTCTAACTAATAATTTTCAAGTGATGAAATAAAGTCAATACAATGTAGAGGCCTAGTTTTGCAGAAAAATACAGACAGGGTTGGTTTCAAGCAATGACTTAGCAAGTACACAAGTCTAAGGATTTTCTTAAGTCATTGCAGTATCCTATCCAACATGAAAAGAACAGAATGGAATAGGCTAAAGAAAAAAAGTAAAGCAGCAAGCCAAAATGGATTTGCCAGATGCAACAAACAACTTAGGTCCCTAGCGTGCACCTAAGACTTAGACGGTAATTACGTATTTAAATCTGATTCTCAAACCCAGGCACACTCTGCTTTTCATGCTTTACATCAGAGTCCTATGTTTTCTTCTGAGGATGATGAGAACTGTCTAAGCCTCAGTGAACTGGACAATTAAATGCCTGGATCAATTATAGGGTCCAGAAGACATGTATTTCTGCTAAAATATGTGAGGTGATCAGTCTGTTAGGTATTTTCAAAGCATTAATTAAACACACTTGGAGTACTGCAGTCCCTACAAATGTGACAGCAAAGCTGCTTTATATTCAAAGAAGGGACCTGGACAGGAGATGCTGCCCATGCTCTTTACATTGTACCCTGTAAGTTACATTTCACCCTCACCATATTGCCTTTTATTCAGGACCACCCTAGCTACCACCTGAGACTGCTTTAGTCTTTTACTAAATAATTCTTCTGTGTGAAACATGAGTGATGCTCAGAACAGGGATTAGACACAAATTTTTGCTCCTAGAGAAATGCAGCAAGTGAACTACAAAAGATTCCTAATAAGCCATAGATATTTTCCTGACACAGTGATTCTTAAATTTTTCCTGCACACTTTCAAACAAACACAATGATGAATATTTTCCTTTACTGTTCACTAGTGTCTGATTAGGATTTTATTACAAGTGGTGAAGGTTGTCAATATAAAAGTCTTTAAGCAAAGAAAATTGCTGACCAAAGCCAGATGTTTTTTAAAGCAAGAGCTTAGAGACATACTCAGGGTTTTGCATCTCTGCAGAATAAAGAGATCCTTTTTAAATCCCAAAGAAGATCATCCATGGGCTCCAGAAAAGGGAAACCTTAAAGAAGGGTGTCTACCCTCAGCAGTTCCTTTTCTAGCATTCCTACCATGTTGTTAGACTTAGGTAGCTGCCTGTTGATTTTAGGCAGCTGCATTCTCAAAGTACTGCAAGTTTTGAACTGTACTTTGATGCACTCCATTCCCGGAAATTCTGCAGAAGGAATCGTCACACTAATTCATAACCCTGAATTGAGTAAGAGAAATAGATTGAAATTTATCAGGTATCATACAGGTCTAAAAAGTGCAAATTCTATACTCACCAGAGAAGTAGCTTAAAGCAAGGGTGGGACCACCTCCAGATGGTAAAGTGTAATGTCTTCAAGTTCTCTAGATTCATTCATCATTCCCCATAAACTTATCACATCGAATTACCTACTTTGAGTCAAAGAAGTTTTATCATTAAGGCAACCACGAGCAGCTTTGCTAAGTATGGCAAACTTTTTATTTGTTGCTGTCTGATGACTAAACTGTGATTGGGAAGCATCTGTTTCACTCAGATCTGAAAATCCTCCCTGCACCAATTGTAACCTCAAAGTGGGGGAAAAAATAATCCAATCTTGTAAATGTAGTGATAAAAATTGGAACTTTGAGGACATGTATACATTACTTAGGTTCTCTTTAGGAAAAGAACTTGAATGGAGTTTCAAAAATTTCTCAAATTAGCATCAGTGGTAAGAGTTTGCTTCTGTTACCGATTTATTCACAGGAAATGGTTTTACTGCATAGCAACACACCACAGATAGGATAATTAAATGCTGTGTTTGAGGCACTCACAGTAGGCTTTCCACTAATACATCAGAAGAGGAATATTTTAAACAAAACATTTCAGAAGCCTTCTACATCTCTTAACATCCGGAATAATAAACTGTCTTGCTACCTTTGCATAATCTGCTACTCCCCAGTATCTGCAGGAAAACCACAAGAAAAACCTCATTTACGCACATATTCACCACAGCAAAATCTTGTGGTCAGCAAGGTGAAAATAACAGCCAAAGTCTAATGCAGCTGGAATAAATTTGAAATATAAAAAACCAAACCCATCTCCTTCTCAGCATTATTTTAACATATATATATAGTTATATTTTAGTGTATTATATTATAAATTTAAATAAAATTTATACACACAAACACACCAATAAAATATAAAAATATAAAAAAATATAACTCCCCCTCTAATATTTTTATGTGAATATTTAAAATTTTTAAAATGTAAAATCTCTATGTGAATATGCTAGAAGGATACAAATTCACCCTTAGTCACTCTATTTTTTAGAATCATCTATGTTAATAGGAATATTCTGTGCTGGTTCTAATTTGTCTACTTTGAAAGCCCTTGAAATTGATGTTTGACCTTTTGGGTTTAAAAACTACATAACTTCAATTTATAGCAACAATTGCACATTTTATAAAAGAAATCACTGGATAATTTTCAAGGAAATTAGTGAGACCTTATTTTAATTTTCTGAATATCTCATGAAGAGATATTTATAGACAAGTATTTTTAGTCCTACAAAGAAGTGTTAAATTATGATTTGTTTGTTTAGCTTCACTGTATACTACCAATGTATTTATAATGTAAAATACTTAGAGCTTTACAGTAGACAGTTTTATAAAAAGCATGTAGTTAACTTTTAAAAAAAAATGGCACATTAGTCTTTAATTCTGAACAAAAATAGATAACAAGCCTAGGGAGAGGCAAACTACTGCTGTCCAAACACAAGCCAAATATGAACCTCTTCTGGGGTTTGAAAAGGTTACATTAAATTTGCTTGTTTGTTTTCTTTCATTTTTTTTGCACTGCGGCACTTCCTAGATCCAGGCAGAAGCACAAATATCATGCAGGGCTAAGAGAAAAGCTCTTCCTCTGCTACTGTATTTCTGGACTGATGAGAAACAGGAAATACCAGCAGTCTCATGAGAGTGCCTGTTCTCTGAAGATCTCCAGCTCAAATGAGGATAATTACACAAACCCATTTGAGTCTGAAAACGTTTTGAAATTGTCCTGTTTCTAAGTGGGACACAAAAAATCCTAACAAATTCAGTAGCTTCATCATTCGAAGACACACATAAATATGAAGTGAAACAATACTGCATCTAACATGGCTACAACAAGCATTAACTATTAATAAACACTGAATGGAAACCTTTCCAACTCTACATAGCGATTGTTCTACGTAAAACATGTTTTAACAAGCAAATAAAAGTAAACATCTTCGAACAGGGGTCCATATCTTTACTATGCTGTAGCTTTAAAGGGATTAGATTTTGCAGGCTGTATGGCCATCTTTTCTGACAGGTAGAATCCATCAAGTTTTATCATTAGGTATACAAACCCTCAATCACACTGAATTGTAATCTTTAAATTCTTGATTGTAAGCTTTAAAACTCAAAAGGTATTAAATTTTGATTAGGAGCAAAGAATAAATATGCAAAGTAGCTACCCTGGTGCCAAAAGTAATGCTGACAACAGTGAAAAGGAGATGTTAAGAGAAAGAGTATAGAATAGACAGAGTGATCCTTTCACTAGGAAGGATTTTGGAAATCTGGTAAGGGACCTGCTGAGATAGAAGCCATATTTGCACCACTGTGTTTACTGGAAATATGAATCTATCCTATGTATATTTTTAAATTTCATTTTGGAAACCATATTTTTGGCCTCAAGATCTTGAGGCAATGAATCCAACAACTTAACTATCCATTGTGTGAAAAAGTGCTTCATTTGTTTCACTTTTAGAGTTCATGTGTCACAAAGTACATAACCGTTCCTGTGTCACAAAATACATGACCATTCCTCACTCAGATTCTCCATGATTTTGTTGCACATTTTCCTCTCAAACTGCCTCTGGTCCTTTTCCACAGCAAAGGAGCCTCTCCTAATCTATTAACCTCCTCTGCTCTATGCTCCTGAACAGTATTTTTGTACTTTATATACTAATATTTACTTTCTGGAATGAGGTAACCAGAACTGCACTTAATGTTCAAGATCCTGGATTTATTTAGTGGTGTAATGACTCTGTTTATTTTGGTCTCTGTTCCTTTCCTCATTCTTTTCACATTTTTGGCTGACACAACGAGGCAAAGAGGTTTGTAGTTAAAAGTACAAATCCATTGCTGTGCAGGCACAATTAAGGTTTCCCTCACTCCATTGTACATTATGAATATTAAGACTCACGCATCATCTTTTGGCAACTAGCCCTACTTTTGGCCATTCTGAGCAATTTTTTAAAATTTCTTCATATCCTTTTTCCACCACATTTTTCAGTTTCTTTCTGAATAGCTGAACACATTTCCTAGCACACACCCTTGTGAGTCTCCAGTGGAAAACTTCCACCACTATGAAAACTGACTCATCATTTAACATAATTTATCCTTGAAAGGACATTTTTCTTTTTTTCCTGCAGAAGTTTGTCCTCTTCACAAATGATTGTGAAGGACTCTGTGAAAAGGTTTTGGAAATCCTAATATGCTCTAATCAGTAGACCACTTTTATCCATGTTTTTGACTCTTGCTAAGAACCACAACACGTGTGAGAGCGGCTTTCCTCTACAAAAGCTATGTTAAATTGTCATCTGTGTATTTGGCTATTACTTCCATTTATTATTACAATTTATAACGTTTTGGCTGGTAATGGAGTCAGATTTACAGTCTGAAGGTTGCCAGAGCAGCTATGGACTTCTAAAGTTTGCTGTCACATTTACTTCTTTCACCTCCTCAGATACATCAACTGCTACAACAGGTATGTTACACGCAATTCTTAGTTCACAATTTTCATAGCTGAGCTCTTTTAAAACTCCAGGGTGGCTCTAGTAATATGATTACTCTTATTTATCATTCTAAAAAAAGTTTTAATTTGTTTTCAAATACCATGACAAATGATTGGCATAAAAAAAACCCCAAATGCATATAGCCTGCATGTGTAATCCTATAAATAATTGTACTGTTCTCCTCCAGAACTGCATCGTCTCATGGCTTCTTGATGGCAACCACCGTCACACAGCTAGGGACTGGATTTGGTATGGGAAGCTCAGTAAAATTGTTTTTCTAAGACCGTAAAATGTGAATATGAAATCTCTCAGAAAAAGCAGCTAGGCTAGGTCTTAAAAGAACGATGTCTCTGTAAGAAAAAGACTAAGCTGAGCTCGGATCACTCACTTAAGAAGCCAGCACAGGCTGTGGAGAACTGCAGTGATGTGGCAGGTACAGGCAAAAGCTTCTATCTTGTCCACATCCCACTGAAAGCGAAGATAAGCAGTGCTTACTATCCTGTTTGCAGCAGTGCTCAGTAGATCTGCTACAGATTCAAGTTAAAGATTATAGCAAAGTGCAGAAATTATAAATGTTCATAATATTCTAAATCTCATCCTTTCTTTTTTTTAATATTCTCTTTTTGTACTGTCTTGAATCCTTAAAATATCTAGACTCTCCTGCCTCATGGAAATCCATTCCACATATTAAATTTCAATTTTGTCATTTTTTTAAAATCTGTTTGAAATGTACTACCTTAAAACGCCATTAGCATATTCTAGAGTATGCATCATGAGAGAAAATACACAAATATGTAAGTATCTCACCACTTTTATCTAAAATCTCTTAAATCTAATCAGTTTGCATGCTAAATTTCAATCAATCATTATATATTTCATATAATTTTAATTTAACTCCACTCATATTTTTTAGCTCTGGTCAGAACTAGAAACATGAACACAGCAGCAACTTGTATTCCCCAGAAATAATGATGAGTATATATTAGTATAAATTAAAATAAAGCCTCTAAACACTTCTACCTCAAGGTTTTAGGGTCCACATTTTCAGATATTTTTGACCAGATTTAGAAAAGTGTGGAATCTGGATCATGATTTGCAAATTAGATTTCTGAAGCCTCCACCTCCATTTCCATGTAGGAACTTTTCCTTCTCGCTACCCTTGCACTGGTCCATTTCCTTCATTTCTCTTTTGTTCATGTTCACATTTGACATTGTTTTCACTCCACAAGCATGCATCCAGATTTTTACAATGTACTTTTTTTTCTGTCACTTTATACAAGTCCTAAACAAAAATACAATTGTAAAGACTTTTACGTAAGACTGTAACAGCATCATCTGTCATTTTAATAACGTCCCTGGTGCGAGACCTCAGCAGCATGTATCATAACGTGTAACAAATCCAGTCAAACAGTCCTGATAAGGTCCTTTCAACTGGAAACCATTCAGATTGTATTTAGAGACAGTGACACTGTGCCTGCACACTGTCAATTTTCCCTGGCCCCTGTAGGCTGTGAAACTGCAGGCAGGCTTCACCCTGCCAGCTCTAGAATATTTCCTGTACGTAGATTTTTTATCTGTCCCTCAGATCAGTTTTCCTAGGCCTTCCAGGCAAGGGCTGACAGAATACCCATTCTCCCTTTGCCCTTTGGGGACTCTTGGTATCCTCCAAGGACATGTAAGGTTGAGACATTATCTGCATTCATCTCCCTGCTGTAGGTGAATTTTAAATAAAATTTAGGCATTCTTTCAGGTGACGTCATAGGACTTTCAGGAGACAAGAAATCCAGTTCAAACCCATCCTGAATTCTGCCAAGGGCTTCTAGAAGTTATGGTATCTGACTTCCACGGAGTGTGTTTTCCTCTTTCTTGGCTGGCTTTGCAATGAGCCCTTATCATAATAAAAATATTATTTCTGTTTTTCTGCCTGTTCTATCTTCCTCCCCAAGAGCTTCACTGGATAAGTCAACACAAGGTGTGACAGGCTTCTGCAATTATGGCCTTAATCATGACACGCTCTGTATCCTGTCCACCTTCTACTTACACAGCTGTTTGCAGGTGGTATGTTGGTTGTGCCAGTTAATACAGGAAGGTATCCAACAGCCTCTTGTACCTACACTGAATTAAGAATTGCATTTGGAGTTCTGCTGTCCTTGAGGGCAACTGTCAAAAGGCAGTGTAGATAGACCCCCCATCTACTGGAGCTTGCCAGCAGTGCAGTTTTTAAGGTTCAGCATTAGACTGTCATTTCTTTGTCTTCCTCTACTGTTGCTGGAGGAGACTGACTTCATGAAGGATGTGGGTATGTCACAGTTATAAGGACAACTCAAATTTTTATCACCGTAGGCAAAACAGCATAGAGGAGGCAGAGCAACCGCCCTGCGCTCCATACCCCACCCCTTCACCACTTGGTTACCTCACTAGCAATGCAACTCCTTTCGGCTGAAAGGAGTGGAGACAGGAACCACGCAGAATGGGGCTGAGCACGCAAGTTGCTGGGCTACCAACACCCATTAATGTGGATTTTGCTTGAGCTGCTCAGTGAAAACCTTGTCTATATGAGAACTGCTCTGTTGTTGTTACTACCACTTAAAAGTAACACGGTTTCAGAGTTGAACAGCAACTGCAGTCCAAGTAGATGAGAATCCCTCTCAGTCTTCTATTTAAGGACACGATATTGCCACTCCTCTTAGTCTATGTCGGCAGACACCAACTTTAATTTGACTATGCTTATACCTAGCCAGAGTTTCAACATCCTCCCATCTGCATCTGAGAGACTGAAGCCCAATGGTCCTGCACCGTCTCCATCTGACATAGGAGCCTGACAGCTTCTGTCTGACTCCAGACACGTAGAATTGTTCCCTTATACAGTGATTCATAAACAGTAGCTCCCCAAACTGCAACAGCACTTCTTACAACAGATAAAATGTAAAACCCAGAGCTAAAAGCAACAAGACAGTGAGGATAATGTTACTTATTATTTCATACAGAACATATACAGTACTATACTGTGTATTATTAACACTACAAAACACAAGCAGAGTATGTGCTTAGGCAGAAAAAAGTAGGTTTTGGAATTTAGATACATAATCTTTAAATCTTAATTTAAATCCCAGGAACCTTTTTCCCTAAAACTGAAAAGAGCTAAGCACAGCAGCTTCAGGTTTTATTTTTTAAGTTGATAATAAAACAGAAGAAGTTGGATGGCAAAGAAAAAAATGTCAGTCTCACTCTACAGAATCTCTCAACACTCCACATATTTGCCTCTAAAAATACCTATTTATCATCATCTTCTATATTACACTGAGATCAAGGGACGATACTGACAGAAGACTAGAAAAATGCAGGAAATATTATCTGTAATTTATTTGGTGGATACAGAACAATCAGAAAAAAGAAGTGCAGTTTCCTTATCATTTTTATATCAACCCACTTTGTGTCAGAATGCTAAATTTTGTGGAAAGTGCATTAAAAGAAATTCCACAAAAGGTCATAATTGCAACAATAGCTAACATTTCTTAACTATACTTGGGGACTCTTCAGTAAATTATAACATCCAGTAGATGACATCTCTCTATTAAAAAATGCAAAAAATGTCCTGGTCTTCCTAACACATCTGTATGCCACATATGGAAGTAATTTCCTGTTACAGGATTATCCGGACTGTGAAAAAGAAGGCATTCATTTCCAGGAGACCTGACTGACAGCTTTTCTTGCATTTTCCAGCAGGCCTGGATACATGATATGAAAGCTCCGAGGAACAGAGATTTTACATCCTATTTATCATGTCTTTAATAGGAAAAGATCTGTAGCATGATGAGAAGTATTAGCATGGTCATACATGCTTTTCCCTAGCAGAGGACAAATATTGTTTTCCACTGTAAATACATATGTAAACAGCCAGTGCTTTCATTCTTCAAAAGATCTGCTGTTAATGTATATTAGTTACTTAATATGTGCACAGGCTTTAAGTTTTGTGAATGCAATTGTCCTAGTTTGTAAACAAAGGATAATTAATTGATATGAGGACATTTAAAGCAGTGCACCAGTTGGAAATAGATTGGGGAATCTTGATACATCTCATGCCGCCATAAAGTTCCAGGAGGGAACTTACTTAATACTAGACATAAGCTGGTTGAAAACAGTGTTCCAATCACATTTAATAATGATTTATTTATACGGAATAAGGTACTTGAAAGACTTTATAAAATCACACAGCAGAATAAACAGTAACTATTCTGAGAAAAGGGAGGCAGTGGATAGTTCTAAGTCTCCACTGTGTTCCCGCTGCCCCGGGCTGTATCGGTGAAGGGAGTGGTTTGCAATGCTACAGCTGCACCAGGCAACAGTCTCACCGCAGATGCAGTTACACGGGTGAACCTGGACCTGGGTGAAAGATCTTACCTGCCTGGAGGGAGGAGGAAAGCAGGACATAGCACCATGTGGAACAAAGCAGTTCTGCTACTCTAAGCAGCATTCACACTTAGCTCTACTAACATAATATGTAGCTGCAGTAAATACGATAAAAAAGCATGACCAGTATAAATCCAGATGAAATGACGCTTGTGCTTCCAACTGTGAACTACACAGGAACAACGAAGTACTACATATACCCTTAAAACATGGATATATTAGTGAGAGTAGGAAAGAGAGATATTTCTAGCTGTAAAGAGATTATATGCATTTAATCACCTAATAGAAAAGAGATGAAAAAAAATTACAGGACTTCAAGGTCCTTCTGTGAGTATTTTTATGGATTATTAAATGGCACACAAAAAGGAAAAGAGGTCATTGGGATACTTCTAAAAATCAACAAATGCTAAGTCTGGGACACACTGTCTATAAAACTAATTACAAGCAGGCTGCACCACATTCTCTCATAAACTTGCAAATTACAGAGCCAAATTTAGGTTAATTGTGAAGTTGGAGGCAAATGCAAAAGCATTTCAGTTGCTGAGATATGTTTCCTTTTACTAAAAAAAAAAAAAAAGAGGAAAAAAGAAGCATCTCCGGAGGTTCACTGCTATCTGGTTTGTGTCGACTTGTTTATATCAGCTGCTGATTTGCGTCACTGGCTTGGCTTTGTGGTTGTATCTGGGGCCTGATGGACAGCCTGGTGCATTAAGAAATTCACCACAACAGTACAGCATGTTAAGATCAGATAGCATAACCTGATGTTGTTTTCTTAAGTGCACACACCACACACAACCCTACTAAAAAATTACTGGAGAAAGCTAAGAGAGGTAGACTATCATTTCGAAGCAAACCAGGTTTAATTCAGATAATGAGGAAAATGTCCATGTAACACTAAAAAGGTGCATGCCAAATACGTATTTTTAAAAGGCTTTTTATTTATAGGAATCAATATACATCTCTTTACTTCTGCTAAGTTTTTAATACAAGCAACTTGAACCACTGCATATTCACTGTGTTGCACAGGGAAACATTTTACTTCAAGATGTAAAACATTATTTTAGCTTTGCCTTTAATTAGCTCCTTGGAAATTAAAAAAAAACAAATCCTGAATATTTAAGCTTGAACATCTGATCTTATCATTTGGAATACTGAGCACAATATAACTTAGATGCTTTGCTTAAAACACATATTTTATTCACAGTACATAGGGTGCCCATACAGAAGTCAAGATTACATTTTAAGCTTTGTGCCCACGATTAGGCGACACATGTTCACATATACAGAACTACTTAATGAAAATGCCTATCTGAGCACTTCAGAAATGAGTAAAATTATTACATAATGTGTACCAGGCATACATAGCTGAAAATGCCAAGTAGGGACTACCGCATTTCTGAGTGCAGACTTCAGCAAAGCTAATAACCGTTTTTTTCAGCTGACATTCACTTCCCTTTTTAGGTCCAACCTTCCACAACCAAGCCCTACAATTCTTTCTAGTTTTGTGATAGTTCACAGAAGGTTAAGTGAATAAGGAGAACGTCTGGTATCTTAACAGATAGATTTCATAAGAGAAAATAAAATGTTTTCAAATCCACATTTGCTTTATGCAACCTTCCTTTAAGAAACACTGAAAGTAGTTCCAAGAGCCTCAAAATATTCCATGATGATGTTCCTGAAATAAAACATGGATTTACTGTATAAAAACTACAAATTTTATCAACTCTGTGTTAAGATACCAAAATGTCTTTAAAGATAAACATTACAGTTGAAATGTTTTGATCAATCTGTTTTACTTTACTTTTTCTTTCTGAGACTTTAAAAATATTTGGCTGTTACCCAATCTGAAATGAAGTCAGATTTGGAAATCTGAAATTCTTGAGTAAATTAGAATGATTATCCCTTTATCCCCTAGGTTGTTCTGATAATGTACCATATTTTTGATGGAGGAGCTGAAGTTCTAGAGATTAAACAATGAGTCCAAGAAGGCCCCAAAAATAAAAAAAAATTACAAATAATAATAATCCAATTTTTAAGCGATGGGTCCAGGAATACTCCAGAAAAAAACATGTCCCAGTCTGTATAGTGTGGAGCTGGCTTTCAGAAGCATATGGCTCATTCCAGCAGAATGTGGTAATGGCTTACCTACACCTCCTTTTTCTTGTCTTGGTCCTCATGAGAAGAAACAGAAATGGTGCTGTGGCCTACATGGAAAATGGAAGTGAAGGTCATAAAAACTGCTATAGCAGCCTTACACTTCAGCTTCTGCAGTGCAGGAGTAAAGAATGATTCCTATAGTAGAGAGCACAATTTCATGAGGGGGGAGAAAGGGAGGCAGTATTGCCCCTGTGAAGTAAAAAAGCTGATGTCCATGTTTGATCAAACACACAAGACTCATTTTCATCCTAAGGATCTTCCCTCTTTACTCCTTATCCTATATGTTAATGCTAACACAAAGCACCATATGGCATCCTGACTGAAAGATATTAACCTACAGTCATCACTCTCATTGGGTATTGAGAGCTTCAAGAGATACTGGAATGTACAGTGCCAAACAGAAACACATCACTTGTGTTTAATCTGCAGCTGGAAGTAAACAGCAGATTCTGTGCAGGGTTGTTGTGATTTACTCTTTCAGAAGCATAATAGAAAAGCAAGTACTAGAGACACTTTTTATTGTGGATTTTTTTTAATTAGTAATCCCTGTAAAAACACAGTTGAGAGAAGCAAAGGAGTTTTGATTTCTTTCAACAGCTTTTGTAAACATTTCCACATCTCCTCAACTCTGGAACTGGGGGCTTCTGAAAACATTGTGAAGTGTTAACACAGCTGGATGAGGCACACTGAGGATTGGATGAGTATGAGTGAACAAGAAAACAGAGCTGGAGTAGCTCTGTGGTTTCAGGGCTGTGGCACAGTCCTTGGGCTTTAAGGTATTCTGGCCCTGACAGCTCCAGTGGAGGAAGGAAGGAAAAATGAGTAGTTTGTCCATAGCTTGGAGTGTGAAGGCTGTACTGAGGACACCAGCACTCCCTGGATGCCCAGCTCCAGCAAAGGAAAGAAGAGAGGAACACCAAAAGGATAATCAGTGGTCTCCAGTGGCAATATCACTAGATCTGTGCTCCAAAGAGCACCGCCACCTCATCCATGTGGGAGCTGCTTCCCTTGGGGGCTCAGCTGCTCTCCAGCACTACAATAAGTCAGGAGTCTTGCCTTCTCTATGTTCTCATGTCACTTGCTCCTCATTCAGTCATCCCAGAGAGTTTTCCTGGTTCCTCAAATTCCAATCCTTTCAGGCCTCCTTAAAAACAGCAGAAGAGCCCTGAAGTATGCCATTGTAACACTCTGAGAAACTTGGAAAGAAGAGTTTGCAAAAATATTTACTATGTGAACTCCCTCTGCCTGTCTTCATAGGAAATTAACTAAGTGACCAAGGGCGAAATTTGAAACCAAAAGCTTCTAACTGAACCCACAATTAAACAGAAAATCAACATGCCCTGAAATTACTACTGAAAAGTTACGTCAAAAGCACAAGTCTTCATTGCCTTCATAGCTGTACAATCATTTTTTTCCAATTTGTTTAAGTATGTACTAACTGGATAAGAAACATAGGAAGATGACTCTCTGGTGCTCTGCTGACAGCTTGAACTACTTCTGTTTAGTTCAGAGATTTGACTAACTGTTTATTGTCAATTCTGACTGTTAGTCACTTACTTTGATATGGCAAAGTTGGAAAATAAGAAGTTAAGTCAGTCCTTTAGTCCAACAATCCTCTCTAGCTGAGATCATAATAATATGCAATTTTGGCTGTAATAGTCATATTTTATTTCTTCAGTCATTCAGTAGTGGGAGATAATTGTTTTGTTGTAGGAAGAAGGTGTTTTTAAAAAAACCAAAACAACGGACAAGTAACCACTTCTGAAATTAACAACTGTGAATTGAAAACTGTACATAAAGTTGTTCAAGTATTTTCACTTAGTTTTTTACACTCCTACTTTCATGTAACTGACATGTTAAGAATGGGTGATAGAGTTACCACAGTTGGATAATGTGACATGGTATCGAATTGCAACTATTCCTCTCAAAAATGCCATGATTAGTTACAGATTTATATACCAATAAATAGACGCATTTTTTCCCAGGGTTGTAATTTTTTTTTCCTCAACAGTATTCATAAGGTGTGCAGCCAACCTCACCTTCCCAGCGCGCTGCACCAGCTGGTCTAAAAGTAAGAGATACATCCCATGTCTGCTGTGCTTCTCATCCTCAGAACTAGAAAATTTCAGAATAATCTGACAGAGAGGGCTAGAAGTGTGGTTGTGAGTGTACATATAGAAAAAATATCTTAAAAAAATGTAGATGGCCATCTTTCTCCCATGAGTACTTGTTTACAAGTATTTTCACATTGTGTGACTCTATGAAAAACACCTAAAAATTTATTATTGACCTCAAGAAAGATCCTGGTCTTTGAAACTGAATAGAATGTCTTCTGCAGACAAGCCTTAGAGTAGGGATACATTGCAGAGAGGTCAGTGATGGTCACTTCAAGCCTAACAGAAAAGGTCTTCATGATTACAGGCATATTAAACCACAATTAACTTTTTTATGATATACCCATCCCATCTTTCTGCCACTACTGTGAACAGAGGAGATAGATATTTTTTAAACATCTTCGCCTATCAACATAAAAAGCTGAAAGACTGCCTGACAACAAACTTACAGAGGGAAAGCTTGGGCATGAGAGGATGTAGCCTAGAAAATAATTATAAATTAATCTGTGATTAATCTTCTGACTCAAGTGAAATTGAAGACAACCTCAGAAATAAATTCAGAATGGGTCTGAACTGTGCCTTTGTCCTGAAAAACATAAAAACAGAGATCAGCATGAAGGACAGAATTTCTTACTGAGGCCTTGGGAAACTGTCTTCATCAACAGATGAATGAAGGATTAAGTAGCCTCTCTCACAGTAAGGCATCTCACTGAGCTTGTCCAAGAGACATTTCCAAACACAACTTCAAATAGCAGGACATGTATTGCAGTGTTCAATGAAGCCTGAAGTGTTGAGGAGGACATCCTTTAACAATTGCAAAATAACATCTCAGTGAAATTTGTGCAGCTGCATCCCAATAAACAATGCCAGGTGATAAAGCACTTTATGCCAGATACGGCAAAAGGGCCAAGTCTTTCAAGATACATAAATGCACCCATGTCAACAAGAAAAAACAGGAATATTAGACTGATGCCAACACATGCATTACCAATCCTGACATCATTGATGATATTTCTTTAATGTAAATCATGCTCAAGGAAGAGTACCTCAGGCTCTGGAAGTACAGTGTCTGTGGAGCTTTTTACCATGACAGTGTTAGTTATGGCAATGTTGGAGAAATTGGTTCTTGGCCCAAGAATCACTGCTTGGGATCAATGAAAGCTGACCTGATGATAACGGAAAGCTCACTTCAGTGGCTACAGCCACATAGATTGTCCAGGAGAAGAAATATTTGGTATTGTTCAGAAGAGACTCCTAAGGCCAAATGCTAGAAGGAGAATCAAATAACTTCAAAGAGAAACAACAAAACTTTCACCCAAAACAATGACTGATACAGATTTAAAAGGCCAGACTTAAAAGGTTGAGGAGAGTCAAAATAAGGAGTACTTATTCCTTAACTCCAAAGAGTGGAAAGCGGAGAAGAGCTTGTAGGCATGCTTTATCAAACAAGATGCTCTCCCATGGCAAATGTTTGGCCATATGTACAGGGACAATGTGAATGTAGATAGGAGATTGAGATTATGAAGGAAAATATGGTTTTGATAAATGGCCTGCCAAAGACCTGGCTTTTTCTAGGGATATTTTTCAAAAAATTAATGTTTTTAAGCTGTGGCAAATCAGAGAGAATACAGTAAACAGGTCAATATGACACTCATCATATGAATGGATAGCTCATTTTAAGACAGAGTCAAAAGCTGTAATACAGTTGTTGCTCAACTTATGTGTTTAGCTGGTGTCAGTATCACAGAATGAAAACACAGTCTATTATTTTACAATATCCAACTACTGGCTTCGTGACCACTTCAGGTCAAAGATTCAGTCTGTTTTCTCCTTACAGTTCAACAGAACACAAGAATTCTTTTCCTCAGCTTGCCGAGTGACCTTCAGTGAATCACCTCAGTGTGCCACAATTTCCATACAAATTAAATAAAGCAAAATACTTGTGATTCTTAGCAAAGCAATTTCAAAGCAAGTGATCAAAGTTCTATAAACTGTTCAAGTGCCGTTACTTGTATATGTTTATTTGAATGTACCAGTGGCATGTTAATATTATTTAGCCCACTATTTTTGTGTAAACACATACATGCTTTCATCCAATTTCTTAATTTAAGGAATACATTCATGTAAGTTACCACAATTGCCTTTCTGGTAATTTTTTTTAACTCCTGCATGATGCAGAGTGGGACTGCTCTCCTCCACCATTGTTTTTCAAGCAATCTATATTTCTTGATTTAATCTTCATTTAAACTAGTTTTCCTCAGACAGAGGGAAGGGGTCTAACAAAGAAATACTGGTGCAGCTAAAAGAGGCCATTTAAGATGCTAACCCTTTCACCCATCCCACTCACATCCCCACTGGAAGCCTAACAGACTTGGTAAATTGGAACAGGCATGCACTTTTCAACTACTGCTGTGCACCACCAATCAACTCAGAGCAAATTCTCCCTGCCTGCTGTTAAAGTCAAGTCTCCAGGCTGAATCTGAATAGCTAAAACCTTCATGTCTTGTTTTTTAATTCTGCAACAAGATGTTCAGGGAAAGCTAAGGCACAACATATAATTACTCTGGTGTTCATCAGTGAGTTTACTGGCTCATTATTTTTTAAATTCATTGGATCATAGGATGTTCATATTATAACAAGATAACTCAGGCTGGTATGGACCTCGGGATATTTCTACTCCAACCTCCTACTTTAAGCAAGATCAGCTGTGAGGTCAGACAAGGTTTCTATTCAGGCTATGAAGAATGCACAGGCCCACGGGGCAAATTGTTCCAGTGTTTGATTGTCCTTGTGGTAAAAAGTCTTTTCTTTACATCCCGTCTGAACCTCTCTTGCTTTAGCTTATACTTGCTGTCTCTGTTCTCCACTATGCAGCACTGAGAAAGAACCTGGCTCCATTTTCTTAATAACCTCATCATTGCCAGGACAAGGCTGCCATTAGGTCTCCTCAAAGCTTGCTTTCTTGTAGACTGAACAAGACAGTTCCTTCAGCCTTCCTTTGCAAGAAAATTGTTCCAGCCTCCTGACCATCTTGGTTGTTCTCTGCTGAATTCACATCAACGGCTTTCCTGAAATAGAGAGGCTTCAAACTGGACACAGCCTTCCAGTTGCCATCTCACCAGTAGTGATCTCATGAGTACTGAGCAAAGCGGAACAGTACCTTCTCTTGATCCTGTTAGTATAGTTCAAGAAGCTGCTGGTGTTCTTTACTGCCAGGGCATGATGCTGCTCGTGTTCAGATTGCTGTCTGACAAGACTCCCATGCCCTTTTTTGCAGGATCCTTTCACCATCTCTGTCTAGCAGTTCCTACTGTCCAAAGTGGGTCTTATGCTCATAAAAGCCAAATTCCTGTCAAAGATATCAGCTGTGCAACCAGATTTCGGCCCACAAAATCTGTCTGCTCCTTCCCAAGCCTTTCTTCTGCACTGGCAGGACTCAAGGGAACAACACCTGGGCCTCCATGATTTTCCCAAACCATCCATTCACTCCTGATATGCTCAAGGTTCCTGCCCTAGACGTATTAATGCTGCCAATGTAATTAAGTAGCAAGAAAAATACCACAAGGGTCAGACAAACTTTGGCAGTTTCTTTACAACATGCTGGATCCAAGTTCCCAGCAGGAAACAGACTTCCCCCAACAGCAAAACAGATCAGCAAACTGCATCTTCTGTACCCCTAGATGTGAGACTCCCACTACTATCACTCATGACTACTTCTTGGTGCTAATGTATGGGTCAGCAGGTGGATCTTCTGCTTCTCCAGGGATGGCTTTCTCTCTCTTGCCTGCTACTAGCACTCTGAACCAGTCCTGCAACTGCAGATCTGCCATCCTCCTGTTGCCAGTAGTCACTAGCTTCCTGCTTTTCCATGCCTGGGACTCTCCACTTGCTCAACAACTGACCACAGTCACTGGCTGCACTTCCTCTGTGCAGTTACAGGTTCAAGCTTTTGCCTCTGCAAGTTCTCTATGAAGATGCCATCAACATCTTTTAAGTTCCCTGATGCTGTGCAGTTTGCCTTTTTGCTCCCATAGCTCCTTATCTCAGCAAAATATCTCCTCACCAAGTGCATACCTTTTGCAAGCAAAGACACTATTTTCTCCTGCTCCAGCCTTTGAGAGAGGCACTAGATACTCTCTGTAGTCTGAGATATGGAAAGTTTTATGCTCCCACTGGAGCTGTGACTTAAGCAGAGGCCTTTGTTCTGCCATGGGTAATTGCTCTATTCAGTGCTGGGAACTGTGCCCTGTGGTGCAACACTATTGTTGATTAGTCCCACGTGGCCTTCAGTAGATATCTGCCCCCCTACCATATACCTTTCTGAGCAAATTGTTGCTTCTGAGATCTGTGCCCTGGAACCTGTGCTCTGAGACTGCTAACACTAGCTGAATGGGTTCTTGACCCTCCCTAATCAGGACGAGCCTTTCCTAGCAGCAGAGGCTGGATCTGAGAATGACAGAACCTCCCAGAAGATCTAGAAGCAAAGCCCAGAGCTGCACAGCAAGCAGCAAGCACTTGCAGAGAACAGGAGTTCAAGAAGCACTCCAGCTTCTTGGCACATGCCCAGTCCCATGAATTGTCAGTCTTGAGAATCGAGTCCCTCTTCACAGTTCCTAGTCACTGCATTCCCTAAGGGACACTACTGCTGCAGGATTAGGCTGGCTCCACCACTGTCTCTTCTCGTGATACCAGAAGCCCCCTTGAGCACTTCCTGACACCAATTCAGTGTGCTTAAGAATTCAATCCCACTGTCTGCACTGCCTTCGCAGCAGTTGGAAGCCTGGCAGAGGCAATGGCCACTCCAGGATGAGACTTTCCCCTCACTCCCTCCACTTGTGTCCCTTGCAAGACTACCTGCCAGAGAGCACTAGTCACTCGTGGAGGCCATCACCACTTCCCCATGTCACCTCCACAGCAACAGGAATCCCACCAGAGGCATCTTCTGCACCTCACTGAGGTCCCCCCGCCACCAAGAGTCTCTTCTAACGAGACCATGAGACTGTCCAAATGCCCTCTGAGCAGAGCTCACTTAGCTCATGACTGCAGCTGCCACCACTCACTCCTGAAACTGGTGTTGCCCTCATAATATGTGAAAGCCACTGGGATTCCTCGAGAATGATCACTTGATTTTTAAGACAGATTCATATTTTCTACTTTCCAGCAGCAGCTGGTTTTAAAGAGATTACGTGGTTTTGTTAGCATCTCAGGCATTTCACTCATAAACCCCTTGGGCGGAGAATATAAAGGTCTAGATATTCCTCATCTTTAATAATTTTGGTACTTATTTTTGGATGGTTCATTCACCATCAAACACTTTCTCTTACTTAAATGAAAAGTTGACAGAAAGGCCCTTAAAATGTCATGTTTCCTTTCTCTGGACTTAAAAAATCTTAGTCACCCAAACTATGATATAAAAAGAGGTAAGTGACACACATAAGGTCATGCTGTGTCCTTCAATATGCACACACTGCTCCACCGACATGAAAAGGTTGCATGCACACTGAAGGGTAGGTGTTTGGTTAAAAGACTGATATCCTGTTTAGACTAAGACAGATACTGTCAGAAATGATAGGATAAAAATGTGACCAAATATTTTTCTTGTATCTTTTTACAGTCTTCATGTAATTCTCTGCGTAGAAGGGTCAAAACAAAATAAAACGCAACATTTCAAACCTCTACATAATCTAATAAAATAACACAAATGCCAGCACTCATAAGTTGTAACAAACTACCGTGAGATGGACAAATTCTTTTAAGAAAAATATTCATAATCCAGCATGTCAAATAGACTTTCACAGATGGCAATGAGGAAAACAGACTTTAAATACAAGATGGATGTGATTTAAAATAAAGTATAATAAGCTGAAATTTAATAATAAAGCAAGTAAGGACTAAGATTAACTAAACTATGCCATGTGAAAGGTTATGAAAAGACTTTGAAGGAAGAACAGCCTTTGACAGGGGCATGTGCTGTTTTAATGTTTGTACATATCTATCAGAGACAATGTTGTTCATTGTATATAGCAGAATTCATAAATAATGAGAAAAGCTCCACAAAAATGAGGAGCAATGATTTACCATTACAGTTCCTTCAGTTCCCTGACTTTACTAGAAGACATTCCCTTATACAGTTTACATGGAACCGAAGATCTGTGCGATGAGACTGAACTCATATTCTTTGCATACCACCAGGAGGTAGGTCTGGAGTCAGGAATTGCCTATGACAGATAAAACTGTTGCCACTACATCTTATCAGGTTTCAGAATTAATGGAAGGATTTGCAGAAAAAGCACTTTCTTAAAACTGGGGGTTCTCCCAGACAATAAAATGAGGGTGTCAAACCCATGGCTCACACTGTTCTCCTGCTCCTGCAGTGTAATGTGGGTCACACGCTGCACACGTGACCAACGCTGGGAGGAGCAGAGGGAAAAGGAGCTCAGTGCTGCCACTGGGTAGAAACAAGGTGCTTGGCCAGATAAAACCAGGTGGAGGGTTGGATTTGGCCCACAGGCCATTAGTTTGACACCCCTGCAATAAAAGCGGTGAGTATCTGCTAGCTGCTTCTTGCCACTAAATGATTAAAAACTTGAATTTAAACATCCAACACCACATTGTGCCCAAAAGCAAAGTATTTGGGGATTTTAGTGCGGTTTTCACAAATGTGTACATTACTGACATTTTGCTCCTATGTGGGATTAAAAATATTTCCACAGAACTGAAATCATATTTGCCACCTTGCACTAGCTAGTACAAAAGCCGTTTACAAAGGAAAAGGCAACTATTTCATGTGAGTAAGGACAAGAACACACATTTTAGAACACAAAGGGCTAAAGTAAACTTAAGCTGTTTTTTTAACAACAAACAAATATTTCTGTAGCTGCAGGGAGCAAGCCCAAGAGGCCTGGACACTGCACGTACTGAGCTCAGAAGCGCACCAGGATGCAGTGCTTGGAATCATCCCTGCTTGCGGGTTCATTACACCAGGGAAGGAAGGAAAGAAGAAGAACTGTGAAGGTCCCTGATGTCTTCCATCTCCAAGATTCCTGTCATACAAAGCAAAAACCTTTACCCCACACCCAGCTTTGGCTCAGGAGAATGAGACAATGCCTTTGTCAGGACCCTGAGTGCTGTAATTGGATGCAATGACCTTGACCAGCCTCACCTGGGGACTCCATCCACACTCTCTGTCCATCAGCTCAGGAGCCCCATTTAAGCTGTGCCAGGTGATCAAGGCTGTCTCTGTGGTAACTCCCTGGCTTTTCCCTCCCCTCCCTGAAGTTGTCAGCTGATACATGTTTTTAATTGCATAATCCCCCTACATTCTTTATATTTACTGTTACAGTTGCTTATCAAATCAATCTGAAAGAATTCATTGTAAAACTAGCAAACAGCAGCCTTGTAATGCATCGCATTCCATCAGCCTTTTAGGATGATTTTGACAAGAAGCAAGTTATGTGTGTAGTAGTAACTTTGTGCTGATGAATGTCAGTACGTTAACAGAGGCATAAATTAAGTAACACAGCACTATGAGATTTCAGTGCAATCCAACAGGTTTTCCTAGTTTGTGACCTGTAAAGTTTCTTAGTAAGCCAGCATATTAGCATTAGCACTAGAAGAGGTCATTTCATACTGCTACCATGCCTGGTTATTAAAGGCACACTACAAAATATTAATGACTAGCTTTTTCATTACCCAGTGAAACTGCTTCTGCATATCCTTAAAAAATGAAAATAACTTTTTTTTAAAAAACCCAAAAATAATCTTAGAAACTGGTTTACTGTGAATTGATCTATTTGGGATCCTGAGAATGCAGCAGAACAGCTTATCTTCAGGAGACAAAACATGAGACAAAATATTTTATGTCATCCATTCCCCCCCCCGCAAAAAAAATCATTGCAAATAAGTTGTACTAATAGTTTTTAAGTAAACAATTCAAGTATTAGTATACCTGATGGTTTTTCATTACCTAAGCTACGATTGTATTATCACTATGGAGAGAAAGTGATGAATAATCTTGTGGTTCTGAAGCTCTACTCTCAAGTATCAGTTGGCACAAAAAATGGCCTTCAATTTTTCTTCCGCAGCAGCTATTTTTCCCAGTAGCAACTCAGAGTAAGCTCTATAGCTTCAAGCTATAAAATCTAGTTCCAGGTGTACAAAGGTAAAACTTAGGACATGCTTGTCAAATTTGAGCATGAAATTTTGCAAAAAAAATAAGCAACTTAGTAACTTATCATGACAATAAAAATGGGGTAAGTATTAATAGTATGCATCCTTAGTGCTTCTGTTTACTTTACATGGGCAATACCAGAGTTCACTTAACAAAAATGTACTCCAGCTAGCCTATGGTGGTATGAAATAATTTTACTTTATTGGCAGTATTTGAAATGAGCGTTCAGTTGTATTATGGAAGTGCTAAGAGTCAGTCTAACTTTGCTCACCAAAATCAGTTCATAGTTCCTTGAGAACAACAATTAACAAACACTACATGAAAATTCCTCTAAAAGTCAGATATAGGAGATAGCTGTAGACATTCTTCCCAGTGAAACTCAGGTCTGAAAGCTAGATCCTGTAAGGCCTGCAAAGATGGGCTGGAGGCTGGAGCTGGCAAGGGAGTTTTGGCTCACAGTACACCTGGCACAGTGTAGGGGTTCTCGGCCCGCAGGATAGGCCAAGGTTCAGGTCCAGTTGTGTCAGGTTTTATATTAAGGACAGTAGAGACTGAAGACCAGTTTACACTGGAAATTGCAAGGACTCCAGTGCTGATGCAAGCATCAGCAATGAAAGATTCATGGCAGATTACTGGGCATCTAGCAGTCAGCAGGCTGCAGTTAGCTAAGATCAATGTTATACTTAGGATTTAAGTGAGCTGCAAGAACTTGCTTTGCTGTGGCACTGTGTGAGGTTAAGATAAGTTAGCGTAGCAACTAACAGCAGCAAAGGTGAGGGAAGCCAGCTTAGAGTTTATCAAAGTAATTTGTCAATGATTATAAATGGTCTGAACTAGGTTTAAGGTTATGGTTTGGTAGAGGATGGCCATGATGAATCCCTTAGAGCCTAGGGTGAGATGTAATTGTGGGAATGCTAGAAACACTGAATTGTTTACGGAACCTTCTAGGGGAGTATGGATCCTGCAGTACAGTCTATTCTCATATTGGAGTTTTAAACAGCATTGTGTACTGGAGTATCATCCCTGCCTTGTTGGGAGATGGCATTTGCTTGCATTTGATTTGGGAAGTATTAGTGGGTCTTACAGTACAAACAGTGCTAATTCTGCAATACCTACAGCAGCAGAAAACAGTGAATGCTGGGAGAAACAATGGCTTAGGATAGGACAACTATGGACTGCTTGGCTATTATTAAATCTAGGGGAAAAAAATCTTAAATGATTTGCATAGGAGTCACGACTGATATGAATACTTGGGATTGGCAGTGACAGTGAGTTACAAATCTTTTAACTTAAGTTTGTTACAAAACATTCAATAGTTTTGCCATTACTGTCATAATCATCTTTTCCCTACCTTTATCCTAGAAAAACTGGCTTCATGAAGTCAGTATTTTACATTTGTAAGAGAATACAGAAGACGTAAGTTTTCTACACTAGAGAACTCTTGAGTGTCAAATGGTACAATACACATTACTTGTACGTAGATTGTTCAATTTCTCTACTCAGTGTGTCCAGATATTAACATCTACATCTTTTTAATAATGGTGTTCTTCTAGTATGTAGCACTGCCTTAAAAAAAGGTGCTTGATGATGCTTGACAACTGGCTTCTCCCCTTTTTTGTAATTTCAGAACATGTGACTGTGCTCATTGCATGAGAATATTTCAGAGGATAGATAATAATACATCAGTCATATGCAACTGTGCAAATGCTAAATATATTTGGTGTCTTAGTCAAAAAGGATTTCTAAGTATCTGTAGCAGTTTTCCAATTTGCTTTTAATAAAAAAGCTGAGAGCTGGTAATTGTCTTGCAGTCAGGAGGACTACAAAGTTGTCCACTCTTCAAGACAATGGCAGCAAATACATCACTAGTACATCTTAGGAGACAGAGAGTTTCATTA
Organism: Dromococcyx pavoninus; assembly: GCA_033558185.1. NCBI lineage: Eukaryota > Metazoa > Chordata > Aves > Cuculiformes > Neomorphidae > Dromococcyx > Dromococcyx pavoninus. Next base: position 16,317 of record JAUMJL010001285.1, on the reverse strand, counting down.
AGTTTTTGTAAAATCAAAACCAGATCAACTTGCACCTGCTTAATTAGCTATTCAAGATGTATAGTGGAATTCACAGACGTAAGCAGCTGAACAGTTTTATGATGGGTAATTAGACAGTAATAACAGTATTGTCAACTAATAAGTCTCAGGCAAGAAGTCTGAAGAGGTGATTTCTTAATATTTGAATAGGTACATGATTTCATTACATGAGCATGGTAATGAAGTCCTCTGTGTTTCAATTTGTTGCAGATTGGTAGCTCAGAAATTATTTTTACTAAAATAAACAAACAAACAAACAGAAAAATAATTATTTCTCCCACCTTTATAAGAAATAAGGGCCTCAGATGTGGAATATGATTTTTTTATTTAATGATCCACCACATATTAAACTTGAATATCTGCTTATATAGCAAGACTACTAATTTATAAAAGTGTGTGAAGGGTCACAATGTAAAGTGTGAACTTCAGTAAAGTACCCCATAGGAATTGCAAATTTCAAATATTAGTTGCATTATAGTTAACTACTTCAGTGTGAAATAATTAAGTCTTCAAAAAGTTAAAAATCCTCAGCAGTTTCTCGTAAGTCATGACCTTGCATGTAACCTCTTAAAAAAAAAAGTGCAAAGTGACAAAACTGATATGATAAATTTAACGAGTAATTGCAGCAGGCAGGATAGTATTGGATTGATTCATCACTGCTCGTTAGACTTCAGCATCAACTAAGATGCAGTCCCACTTCATATTCAAAGTGTACAGGAACAAAGTAATTACAACTATTTTTAAACTGAAAATATTTGCTCCGGGTATTCATGCAATGCTTTCCCCAAATTGCAAGTTTTCCTTATGCTGCCTCAGAAAAAGAGGGAAAAAAGCCCAAACCATCCCAACTCAAACTCTAGAAAAAACCAGAGAAAAACAGCCAGCTTTTATCACCTTGTAAAATCTCTGCTAGTTTTTCTCTGTCGTATTTTCTCTATTTTCTGCTTTTCTCTACACTGTAGTGTAGAAGTGCATCTTAACACACTTTACAGAAGTAAGAACAAAGTTTCATTTAATCTTTTATTCAACTTTTCTATTTAGTGCATTTGGAAAGTAGTCAGTGGCAATTAACATAATAATCATGAGAAAACAGGTCACAAATTTATTCAGAAACATTAATAAACTGATCAAATGCATTTGTCCATAAAATAATTATGCAGCACTTTATGAGAAGGGCTGGCATTACAATAAAAGTTGTATGCAAAGTTTCAAATTTATATAAAGGTGGTAATCCTTTTGGTTTGATTGTCACACATGGAAGCTGGAAATATATAATAATTTTTTTAACAAAAAGGCATTGTATTTTTAATTACTGCTCGTACAGAACTCCATGTACGAACAGTAGTTTAGACTTCGAAAAGGAGCACTACTTTTAAGATTTTTATCTGCCATTCAGAGTATCACATTTAGGTAGAATCTGATTGTTTTAAAGTAAAAACATTGGGTTTTTCACCAGTTCATCATGCATTTCAGTACAACATACAGCTGTACAAAGTTGTCATAAGTCAAAATAAAAATCTTGGCCTCGTACCCTTGAGAAAAGGAAAATGCAGAAGATCCAAAGTATAGATGAGAAAAGCTTTACGAAGAGTAAATTTGAGCATATCTTATTCTATTTCTGTTCAAAACTGTAGCAGTTTCAAACAAAAAACAAACAAATATTTGCTCTGCATCCTTCTCACCCACGAGGAAACTCGACACTCTTATGGTTTAATATTTTTATGAACATGGAGTTCAGTTTATCTCCCTGTGTTTGTGTTATGTCCCAAATGCGAAGGGCAAGGCTTCTGGAAAACACCCAAAAGAGCTAAAGTCAAAAGCCTGTGTGCGGTCCTCACGCATGGAGTGAACTACCAGCAAAACGTTCTCTCCACTCTGAAGAATATTTTAATAACTTAACTAAGGAGGTAGTATAAGTGAAAAGTCCCTTCATCTCCCCCAATATGAGGTGGACATGGAAATTACGAACAAATGAAAATTATTCTTCCTCCTGTTGCAAAAAATCTTCATACAGTAACAACATCCACTCAGATCATTTCTATACCATTCCTAGCCTCAGAGAAACCTACGTGAATACCCTGACTTTTCCTTTTGGAAGGCAACTACTCCCTCCCTGTTTGCCAAAGAAAACTTGTGTCTTCCAGTTCCTAAAATGCCAACCTTCCTAAGGAAAAGTGAGCATATTCTTTCTATCAAGTAAGCCATCTCAAGCTCTTTTTTATATGTTATCCAGATCCAGAAACGGTCCTTAAATTGATGATTTCTCCATAATCACTCTTTCCACCACCAACATTTTTGAAACCTTATGGACACTAGAAGTTCCAATATTACACGAAAAAATTTATTTTATTTTAATTTATTTTTAATAAAGAACATTTACTGTATTATGATTTGGGGGATCTGGTTTTCGGTGATCTTTTTTGTCTCAGTTCCCTTGCCCCTGAAAAATGTATATAACAGCTTATAAATTTGCCAGCTTTGCCCAGAGTATGAACAGGACAGTCTAAGGCCATCCCCGAATATCAGAGGCTCTCTCTCTAGAGAGACTTTTACTCATACTCATTACAGAGGCCTCATTCCCCAAATTCGGCACCTAAGTTGTCAGCCAGTGATTAAGCATTAGGAAGAAATTCTGCACTGTAGGGGTGGTGAGACACTGTAACAGATTGCCCTCTCCCTGGAAGTGTTCAAGGACAGGTTGGATGGGGTCTTGAGCAGCCTGGTCTAATGGGAGGTGCCCCTACCCATGGCAGGGGGGTTGGAACTGGACGAACCCAAATCATTGTACAATTCTATGATCTCACCAGATTCTTCAGGACTTCCCAATCTCTATAATGGCCTCATTCTCCAAGATGAATCAGAACATGCTAATGACGTTCCTACCCACAGGGAGAATGAAGCATCTGCTACTTGCCACTTGGAAATCAGACATAGGACTAGAAAAGCTATTGGAGAAAAGTAAAAATAAGTCTATTTCAATTCATTATGAGAACTACATTACAAAGAATACATTACTACATTTGGAGAAAAATACAAACAGAAATTACAAAAACACAGTGTCCTTTGGATGTTCTACTTGGAATGTCTCTTCTCTGCCTACTTGGCAAAATCAAGACTTGAAACTAGTGGAAAATTTTTGCAGTGGCTAGAAGTGTGACCCAGAACTGCACCCCAGGCACGGCCTTCCTGAGTAAGAACTACTATTTGGAGTGGGAGGAAGAACCCCCCCCCCCCCCGACTGTAAATATACCCTTCTATACTTCCTGTAATCTTTAATCTTGGTAGTTATTTTAATGGAGATAACAAATTTCAGCATCTCTGCTAAGAAAATGCAGTTTGCTGCCTAGAAAGAAGCTGTTATTGCATAGTTCTAGATAGATTCAATACTTCATTTATCAACAAACACTCATACTGTCTTTTCTGTGAAAAATGAGCACAACAGTTAATTTTTTAGGACTTGTGCACACAAGCTCATTTCACTAAGCAATTTTTCTATAATATATAAATTTGAGGACAAGTTATTGTATAATATTTTCATGATAATTAAGAGTGCACTTTTCTGTCAGCTCTTTGTTACAACTAATGTGATCATGAATGAGAAAAATGATGGAGGTAACGGCATGCTTGTATTAGGTGGATCTGAATTACAGTCTTACTGGAAACACGACATTATAGCAAAGAAGACAATTCCCGCTTCTGCTATAAGGGCTCATAATTCTGTATATGTCAAATCCCTGGGCCCCAATGCAAACTTGCCCGCAAGTTCATTCTGATCTTCTCTGTCTCGCTTCTGCTTTCTCTGTCCTATCAATTCAGAGCATTTCCTACACGAAGAGGAAAAAAAGAAAGATGAAGAAAATTATTCTATCAATCAGTCACAAATTAAGAAAATAAAACAGAACTCCCTCAAGCAGCTGGACTTTCTACTTCTTTCTTTCTGGATTTAAGACACATCCAGACTCCTGAAGTGGTAAGGAGAAAGCACAGCCTGTCTCTTGAGACAGCACTATCTCCAGAGAGAGCAGGAGATGCCTGGACAGGGGGTAAGGATGCTTTTCCAAGAAGCTTGGGAAGACACTGGAATGGAAACCAATTTTATCTGAAACCCTCTGATTCATGAAAACAGTGAGACAATCAGCAGTGCAGATAATGTCAAGTCAAAATGTGATGTCTCTCTTGTCTTGGACCAGCGTGATTTGTATCATCACACATAAAGCCTAAGAAGTGCCTAACTAAATGTGAGAATATTAACAATGAAACCAGCCTGACACAAGGTCACAAGATATTAATGCCTCATATTATAGCTAGGTAAAGCAGGAAAAAGAAAAGCATAAGAAAAAAGAAATTCTTTAAAGTCTTTTAATTGAAAAGAGATTAATATACAAAGATAAAACTGAAGCAAACTTTAAAAGAACAAAGTGGTTTTTAGTGAACAAAAGCCCCCTTATTTCTAATATATTTTTATATCTCTGTGTTACTAAAAAAATAAGCAGTGCATTTATTCAAAAAGAAAAGTCTGACTTTTTTTATCAGCAAGAGAAACATAAATCTCTAGCAAGCAAATGCTGTGAGTTGCAAATCTCTTGTGGGTCACCGGAACAATGGTACATGCTAGAGGACAACTTAGTCCTCCTCTACGGCTGAGAAACACGGTGATATGTTAAGTATGCACTGATCATTTTCTTTAAAGTTCAGAGAGAACTGCAAAATTGAAGTGTCTTATCTTTAGCCATTTAGGCTTGACAGCTAATTCACTAAAAAGATACAAAAGCCAATACATTTCTATTTTTATGTAAGTGATCTGACAAATTTTCCTTTTCAGGATGCCTCTAAAAGAGATGAAACCAACTCTCTCATTCCAAAAACAGGGCTTTGTGTAGGCGCAATGCAGTGGTTACAAGAAGGTGAAGTATGCCTTCGGAGTTATTTTTCCAGCAATTCTTACCAGACTGTCTATCAAATAGTGAAAATGAGCATTCAGCATTCAGCTACCTTGAAAATATACCAGCAGTCAAACTTTTCTGTGTAGGAGAAACATATTGCCCCTGTGACCAGGAAGGCCAATAAGGGGGGACTTTATCAATGCTTATAAATATTTAAGGGGTGAGTGTCAAAAGGATGGGGACAGACTATTCTCAACATTGTTCAGCAACAGGACAAAAGGCATAGCACACAAACTGGAACACAGGAATTTCTGTCTAAACACCAAAAAAACTTCTTTACTGTTAAGGTGACAGAACACTGGAACAGGCTGCCCAGGAAGGTTGTGGAGTCTATTTTTTGGAGATATTCAAAACGTGCCTGCACGCATTCCTGTGCAACCTGCTGCAAGTCAATCTGTTTTAGCAGGGGGGGTGGACTCGATGATCTCCAGAGGTCCTTTTCAACCTTGACCATTCTGTGACTATATATTTACTAAGTTTAATATTACAATGAAGTCTATAATTGTGATTCATCTATATGTAAAAATTAATACTTTTTAAGAAGCGAACATTTTATAAAATGAGGAAGAAAGTCTCTCACTGGACTTAAGCCAACAGAAATCTAAATTATAATTTGCCTCTAACAGAGATCTTGTGTTGCCTAAGTGTATGGAAAGGATCTCCAAATCAGTTACACACAATTATAATTTGCCAATATGTGGCTTCATATCAGAGGCCGTGATGAAGTGTTTGGTTTTGTTCTGTGAAATATGGATTTCTTTCACTAAACACAGAATTGCACCTTAATATAAACTTGGAGTAAAATAATCAAAAGGAGCATAATTGTTAGTGCTGGAAAATGAAACAAAACAGAAAGTCTGATTTTTTTTTCTTTGACAGTTTACTGTTAAATTTCATAATATTTAAGAACTGAAAGGACCATAAAATCATCTAATCAACATTTGCAGGTAAGAGGCTGTTAGATTTTATCCAGATACCTACATATAAACCTTAAAGACTTTAGTAAAATGTTTCCATTCTCAGAAGATTAAGCTGTGTATCCCAAGCAAAGAGAGGGGTTTGGCTCTCAATAGTGGCAGGTGCAGGTTAAGTCAAGATGAATAATATCATCAGGCAAGCCACACTGGTAACTGCTGAAGGAAGCAAAAGCTCTTGTCAACCCAAGTCAGAGAAAAAAAACTCCTCAGTTCCAAATGTAAGAATTAGTACGAGTCTAGAAACCACCTCAGCCTTGCCACTACCTCAGCAGAGTCACTCATATCACCTCAACTTTCTAATAAACAAAATTAGTCCTACATCGTAATTCTTCTGCAATTCCGTTTTTGTGATCCTTCTTTGGACTGTCCCTAGGAACTTCCAAGGCTGAGCAAGGCAAATATAAAAGGGTTGGGGAAAGATTAAAAGTATTGCTTGGAAATTACCTACCCAGCACTTTAACAGCAGTTCTTATTCAAAAAGAAAAAAAATTCACAGAATGAATAATCAAACCACAATGTGACTGAAGTAACACTCATCACAGCTGTGTTGAAAATAAATTGTGTCAGATCATAGTTTCTTTTTGTGATAGGGTAACAAGCCTTGTGCCTAAGGAAGAGAAAACATGCCACGTATCCATCTTCTTAAAGTTTTTGACACTGTCTCACTTATTTCTACCTTGCTTATGCAAAGGTTACCTATTCTGGAGAAAACAAGCACATAGATGGTATAAAACTGGTGGAAACCCTATTTAGAAGTAGCTATCATTAATTCATTATCAATACAGAAGGCTGTATCAAGGTGACATTTGCAGGAGTCTGACATGGGTCTGATAGTATTTGATGTATTTGTTATTGAACTGGGTGGTATAATAAAGAAGCAGCTTTTTAAACCGGCAGTTACACCAGTCTGTGAGGAACTGCAAGTGTTTCGGACAAGTGGGTTATAATTCAAAGTGATCTTGACAAGCAGGAAATAAATCTGAAAAAGGAGACTCCAATTCAGTAACGACACGTACAAGACAAACACACAGCAATAAGTTTTCATACAGGTTGGGGAATGTTCAGTTGGTAGCTTGGCTGAAAAGGATCTGAAACTGCAGGGTTCACAAGCTGTATGTGTGTATCAGTGCCATTGGACAAAGTATACACGACTATCATGCAGAAGGTTGCAGAGTCTAACAGAGAGAGCATGGCTGAAGGTCTCTAAAACACCATCTATGAGAAAAGACTGAAATCACTGAGATTGTTTAGGTTGGAGAGAAGACTGAGGAAAAATTGATAACTGTTCCAATTCTGAAGAATGCTCCTTTTGACTGACGCAAAGAAGGAGGTAATAATCTACTCTCTTTGCACAGACCAGGAATAATAGACCTAACTGGCAGCAAAAGGGCATTATTAGTGATAGAGATGTGACTGTCCCACTCTACTGAGCACTTGTCAGGCCACACCTGTAGTACTGTGTACACTTCTAGTCCCCGCAATTTAAGAAAGATGCGCACATCCTGGAGAGGGTCCAAAGAAGGACAACAAAGATGATCAAAGGGCAGGAGAACCTGTCCCATGAGGAAAGACTGAAGGAGTTAGGTCTTTTCTGCCTGAAGAAAAGACGGCTTGGGGGTACCTCATCACAGCATACTAGTACTTGAAGGGTGGCTAGAAAGAGGACGGAGGCTCTCTCTTCACAAGGACTTGAATGGAGAAGACAAAGTATGGGTACAGGTTCCACTGGGAGAGGTCTCATCTTGAAATAAGAAAGAAATTGTGAAAATTATGAATAACCAGAACAACCTCCCCAGCGAGACAGTGGAGTCCCCATCACTGGAGGTTTTTGAGATGCAACTGCTCAGGGTGCTAGGTAAGTTCATCTAAGCTCCTTTTCACATGAAAATTCAGACTAGATGATCTTTTGAGATCTTTTCCAACATGGATTATTCTATAATCTTACAAAAAGGAAGGGTAACAACACATCAGGGCACAGTGGTTAAAGAGATTGTGGAAACTCCAGGTCTGTAAGATTTTTAAGAACAGAGAGTGATGATATGGGTCTAGTTTACCTTGCCTTAGAAAGGACAAATAGACTGCAAGTCACTTCGGAGTACTGTATTATGATTCTAGGGCAAGTACGTCAAATAGACTTTTCACAGTTCACTTGATTAGTACCAGTTGCTGTAACTACTAAATGTGGTACGTAGAATTAATTCAATGAGCTAGCCTAGGACAGGCAGGCTTTATTAGGTCATAGAAAAACTTAAGATCAGGCAGTGCAAATAAAACATGAGAGAAATGAAATATCAAATTACACAGAAACACAAAGTACACTATGCAAAGTACACTAAAAAGCATAGTGAGAAATGAAAGTAATTTAATATCCATCCACTAGAAACTGGATTTATATATGTTATGTAAGAGTGAGGATTCAAGTGTTCTCCAGTTTTATCCAGTAACACAGAAAAATAGGCTGCAGAATGGAACTGGAGACAAGAGAAAGTATACATGGTATAAGAAAGCTTCAGTCTTGTGGGAGTACAAAAGTTTTTAATCCTGCAAGGATCTGCAGGTTCGAGTCAGAGAAATGATCAAGAAACCAGAGACATGGAAAAGCAGAATAAGTGAACCAAGAGGTATAATGCTGAAATGTAGAATGATAGACAATTACTGTATCTAACAGGTAGAACCTGGCTATATATGATCTTAGGAAAAGACTGGTAATAATATCATGACCACAGGCAAGAAACAGATCACAAAATTATATAAACACCTAGCAAGAAAGCTTTCCAATTAAAATACCAAAGAGATGACAGTAGCACAACTATGTAGTACATATTTCATGAGTAAATAAATTAAAATTGTTACTGTTACTTTCCAATACACTGGTATTATGCAAAGCAGGTTTGCCATTTGACTGATTTATGTCTGATAACTTTGCCCCTGATGTGGTCAGGTTGTTATGTCCTTGTTTTACAAGCCTTTTCTGCAGCAACAGCAAATCAGTGGCAAAACACATGGGTATTAAATTCTACGTTCTGAAACAAAAGACTTTGCTCTGTTCTCTTGCAGCAACAAGAAAGAGTAGCTGCCTTTACATTACCTTAACAGACTAGCTTACCAGAAAGAGGATACAGAAAGACCATAAGAAGAAACTGTTTCAGGCAAGAAAAAAACAATACAAACACAGGAAATGGAGGTAACACCACATTAAGTACAAATTCTGACTGCATTCCCAGAGTAGACAGAGAAAGCCTGAGAGAAAACCAGAGTGGGGAAGGAAAAGAGGGAGTATAAAGGACAATTCCTAGATTTGTGGTCTCAGAAACAAGTTAAGAACTAAAGTTATAATGGTATACCGAATTAAATCACAAATCGGGGGGGGGGGGGGGGAGGGAATCCTGTTTGTCAATAACTTCTTTCTAAATGAAGTCATGCCTTTATTCAGGAGGTAACAGAATCAAGACAAGCCTGTAAGTAGGAGTCAGAAAATGCAGAATTGATAAAATGCACATAGAAACAATGGCTAAAACAGATATTCATTATGCGTTGTGACAGGGTAAAGATATGTAAAAAACCTGCCAAGAAGGGATTCTTAAGGATCTCTAGAGATGAGAAGAGCAGGTGGTAGAGCTAGCCAATGCTGGTAGAAAAACATCTTCAGTCAATTCCTCGGTTTCTTTCTCAATAAAACAGGAAGAAATAGAACAGAGACTTAGATATTGTCAACACTAAGTGTTTGAATTACAGAATTTTGTTTAAACTACAAGCATCTTTACAAGTGATTTGTATTCTTGCTTTGTACATTATTTAAGGAGGAACACTATGAAAAATGTGTTCTATTCATTTTGCTCTTAATCATCAAACCATTTTGACGTTTAATTAGACATTTTCTTCACTAAGTTTCATTTTGAGTTCATTTTACTCAGAAATGAATCTGAAATGTCAACTTACACTGACTTCTAAACCTTGTTTATAAAACTTTACTTTGACACAACACTGTTTAAGTAAGACAAATCAAAGCTAAAGTTTTCATTTTTGCTGGGCAGATACAAAAATCTGAGTACACCACAGTACCAGCGTATCACTCTAATAAAGGCAGAATTACCTAATGAGTTAGTGCACATCACTGTAGAAATAAACTGCATGTTAGGCTGAATGTAGAATTTCAGTACTGAATTAAGATGAGACTTCTCAAGTTACTTGGTCTCAGATAGTTTCACAGTGAACTAAAACCCAATCAAAACTTATCCTATCTTTCAGTGACTTTTCATAAATTTTAAAAAGTATTTTAAAATTTATTAAAAAGATATTTCACCTTTGACCACTCTTTAGACACAATCAAGACAAAGTTGCTCTCTACAATAAACATCTCCTTCATATGTGTCAGCCAAGTGCAACACAGTCAACTGGATCACCTATAAAGGTAGACTCTTGTACTTCGGTACAATTTTCAAGTTTCATTATGCCTTTGCTAATAACAAAAGTATGAAAATTTTTAATGACTTTAATATAAAGTTAAAGCCAGTAGTTTTTGATAAATAGGGCTTGCAAAATTGCAATGAAGGCAAACAAACTCACGTTGTTTCATTCACGATACCTTCAGTGAAGCTCTACCAACACTCCACAATAAATTGATCAGAAACAAATAACAACAAGGATGCACAACAGCTTATTTGCTATGGAACTACTAAAGCATTTCCCAAGTTAAAACCCAGCAACTCTCTCTCTAACAAGAACAGAGATTCTTACTCAAGAAAACACCGGAAGCATGGAAACAGAGAAACCTTAATAAAATACTGAAGGATAAAATATCCCAGTGAGATAAACAATAATGATTTAAAGAGACAGGCTTGAAGGCTTTGAAAATAGAGTCACAAGAATCTACCAAAGGACTATGAACTAAAAGCCACAACTGACTTGCTAAAAAAATAAAACCCTTTAAAAGAAAGGATACCAGATTAAACAAATCAACAATTACCTTTGGAAAGAAATCAACAATTACATTTTACAGAAAAAATTACTTTTCTAAAAAAAAAGATTTTGACAAGTAGTCTACAAATAAAAGACTACTAATCATAGAACACAATATGCAAATTCAGGAAAGCCGGGCTCTCATGATTATTCTTTATTAAAGCATATTGTATAGCTAATAATACAAAATTTAAAAAATGTTATTAAAATTTATGGAAAGATACACTAACCACAAGGAAAACAATGGTGTTGTCAAATGTTAAAAAGCAATAACGCTGCACTTAGTTGCAGGCAAATTCTAGCTCCAATACCCAATGTTTCCAGAATACTGCAAAAAAATGAGACTTCATGACATGTGCTGTTACACTGCCATCATGCGGCAAGGTAACTGCAGCTTTCTGTGAACATAATACAGTTTTTCTTACAATAATCTGCTTTCAAAAAGACGAGAGCATTCTTGTTCTGAAACCGTGAAAATATCAGATTTAACTATCCCTCAGGAGATGTTGCTGAATAAAACACTAACCCAACTGAAATTGCAAACAATTTCACTTCAGAGGGCTCCTGACCACATTGTCTGCAAATTTGAACTTATTGTTTCTGAAACATAGTTTTTTGGCAGTTGAACAAAAATGAGTTTATCCTATTCTCTCTCTCATGTTATAAAAATAAAACACATTATTATAAAAAGTTAATCTAGGATGTTGTACCTATTGCTACCTGTTGGAGATATGAGGAACTGCAGATGTGATCCACCTATTAACAACAGCCCACGTAAAACGAAAGATAAAATTACTCATTAAAAAGTTAGGAATTTTACATTTCCTATTAATACCAGACCTGAGGATTGTGTTACTTCATAGTTATAGCCTTGCTCCAAGTCTCTTCATTAATACGACAACCAAGGCTTGAGTTTCTTAAAGTATTTCAAAGTCCTGTACTAGAAATATCTTCAAACATAAAAAGAAGTAATTTCTTTAGATGTTTTGCTGAATTTTAAAAGAAGATATTTTTGCTCTTGGCCAACAAGTAAAAACTGTAGTAAACTGTGAAATAAGTCCTCTATGTTACAGAATTTTAGCTTTGGGAAAACTGTCACTCACAATAAGTTGATAAAAAAATTCTATGGCAATAACTGTTTCTCTACTGAGGCAAAAATTTCAATTTAATAACTATGGATCAACAAAGCCAATGAGGATAAAGGACATTCTTAAACACATGAAAAAGTAGCCTTCTGAGAAAGGACATGCTTATGTAGCCCCCTGAACCAAAGGCACTAACTTTAGGAATAGGGGTTGAATCAAGAATTGAATGAAGATGGAAATCTTTTAATCTCAAAGAGCTGAAGCTGCCTGAATAAAGGCCACAGAAACATACACTGTACATACAGAAACATACATGTACATTTATACTGTAAATAGCTGCACATCTACAGAACACCAGCTTTCTACAATAGTTAGACCTTATGACTTGCTTTCAAAGCACTAGAAATTTGGCATGCAAGATACAATAATCTCAGAACACAGAGGATCTTACACAATTTTTCTCTAAGTTTATTAAAGAAGTTGGTGGTTGACTTTAAAGACATTTTCATGTCATTAAAATTCTTCTATGAGTTGCCCCATAAACTACCCAAGCTTCAACTTATACCAAACAATCAGATCCTTTGTTCAGAATACACAATAAACTGAATTGTATTTGATTATCAAGAGAAAATATTCCACTGATCAGTTAAACAATTTACTTCTGCCAAAATAAAACTCTCTGTTTAGAGCTGAGTTGCCTCACCCTGGATCCTGTTTCTATTCTGTGCACTCAAGTGACACCTACAGCTTGTCCCCTGCATGTGACAGATTTTACTCGGTGACAGGCTCTGACAAGAATACAGAGCCATTCATCATTCTGGAATTTCTGCAAGATTTTCAGAATAAAACTGATATCTACAAACTTTCTACCTGTACATTACAATACATCATTATTGTGGATGCCCCTCACTACTTCCCACATATAGCAAATGTGAGTAATGGGAAACCTTCTATATACGAGCCCTTGCAACTGAAAAATCAGGTGAACACAATGTGCACAAGGTTTTCAATTCATTGAAAGACTCCATGCACCCATATAACTGTTCTGCCTTCTTCAAAAGTCTTGTTTTTCTCCTACCAGGAGAACAGGATTTGCACACTTTTGTATGCTTTAGGGCATGATGTGTCGTGTTTGGAATATGCTTTCTTTCCTTTGGTCTGCTCCACAGGCCACCAAACTACAGACAAAATTCATCCTATTAATTTTGGGGCTGTCAAAGTTCACTGCCGGATTTCTTAAATGCTGCTCCTGACTTCCATTGCCCTTGCAATAATGAGCAAACTCTAAATCTTTCTAAAAAAATTCACCATCAGAAAGTGGAACAAAGGATATTCATGACACTGACATTGGAAAACACACCACAACATTTCTAGCTGTAGTGAAACTGTGATTAGCAACCTTAAGAACTGCTTAATATCACCCTCATGGTGAAGAATTTTTTCCTAATGACTAATCTAAATTTTCCTCCTTGCAATTTAAAGCCATTCCGTCCTATCACTACACGCCCTTGTAAAAAGCTCCCCCTCCAGCTTTCCTGTAGCCCCTTCAGGTACTGAAAGGACGCTGATGGTTACTCCGAGTTGTTTTCTCTTGGCCTCCGTCTCCGCCAGCCCCGTCCAAACACCGCCTCCCGGCCCCCGCCATGCGAAGGCAGCACCGCCGGGAAGCGGCGCCGGAGGAGCAGCAGGAGTGGGCGACTTCCCTCCTCATCCCGCCAGGCGCAGCCCCTGCCCCGCTCCCGCCGCCTCAGGGCGCCAATGCCAAACAGAGCGGCCGCCTGGCCCGCCGGCACAAAACCCGGCATGCGGCGAGCACAGGGAGTGACACAAGGAGCAGTTACTGCTGCAAAAAGTGGAATATTTGGATTTAAGCGAATCTAGAATTAGTTTTGTATGGAATTAGTTTTCTAACTGACTTAAGCTTCATTTAAGTAGTTGTATTTTTTTTCAAGTTAGACAGAATGTCATAGAATCATAGAATGCTTTGAGTTGAAAGGGACCTTAAAACCCGTCCAGTTCCAACCCCCCTGCTATGGGCAGGGACACCTCCCACCAGACCAGGCCGCTCAAGACCCCATCCAGCCTGGCCTTGAACACTTCCGGGGAGAGGGCATCCACATTCCTTTAGATGTTTATTTTAATGTGCATTTCTGGACAGGTAAAACAATTCAGGTTAAACAGTCAATCTTCTAGATATACAGATGGATCAATTGCACAGTAGTAGCTTTTCTCAGCTGATACAGAGATGAAGTGTATTTTCAGTTTTCATAAGCTTTTCTCCAAGAATGGTGTGTTGTTGAGTTACAAGGGAAAAAGCATGTGGTAAGCAGTGCAGTAAGCACTAGTATGCAGAATGGTAGAGATAATATACAAATAATTTGCTGTGTGCACACAGATAAAAGGAATGGGCACTACCGCAAGAATATTAACAGGAACTTAGCTCTATCTGTCCCATTAAAGACAGCAAGAACATAGCTATTTCTGTGTGCATGCATATTCTATTTCTGAGCCAGTTGTTCCTTAAGACACGTTCTTATACTGCGGGATTATTAGGACATCATGATAACTCCTACGCACGTTCTTTGTCTGCCTTCTGCATATAATTTCAATGGCTCTAGCTTTCCATCTAACAAAATCGTGGTTAGTGTGACAGCCTTTGGCTCTTTATAAAGGATGTCATCAGTTTCCTTCACTTGTCACTTAACTAAGAGGAAGGTTGGATCAATCAATCAAATCTTCACAGAGTAACATTAAAGAAAATACCTGTTGTTTAAGCCTCATTTATAGTGTGGAATTCAACCTGAAAAAAATGTCATCTAACAAAAATCTAACTGGAAAACTGAAAAAAAAAAATAAAAAAGTTCTCCTGCTTCATATTTTCCTGACACTGAACTGAATACAAAAATCCTACTTGTGACTTCATGCTTGAGAAACTGCCTGTTAAATAATGACATTTTCCACTCACCTCCAATTTTGCTCTTGCAGCTTAGGGAAGGAAAAAGAATTCCATGGAGAAAACATCAAGGAAGCTTCTTTAATACATATACCAGCAGCAAATCACTGCTACACATTAATACTGTTTTGAGATTGTGTTAAAAGACATATCCACTCCTGATAGAACTTTTTAGGCAGAGGCCTCACCTGAGTTCTCTGGACATTTACAGCTGAATGCAGCAGTAGGTGAGTTGAGGAGAACCTCAGTAAATCAGGTTCAGCGCTGTCCTGAGCTTCTACTGTGCTCTGCTGATCAGAAACTCCTGAGGAGCTGCAGGAGGAGGGAAATCTTCAGGCCTGTTTGAAAGAACTGGAAAAGAAAAGGATTCCCTTTGAGCCTTGGGGGGGGGATTGAGTAAGGTTTTGTTGAAGCATGTCAAGGAAGATTCCTCTAACTGCTGAGAAGGCTCATTTGTAGCCAGAATGATCACAGAATGGTTAGGGATGGAAGGGACCTCTGGAAATCATCCAGTCCGATCTCTGGAAAGACTATGAGATACATTTTGTGTACCATTCAAATGGATCTGGAGTGACTAAATCAGATCTGTTCAGTTCATTTTATTCCCATCAGTTTCCCATTGTTTCATCTTGTTCATGATCAAGTCCTATGTGTTTGATCTCTTGTGTGTCCAGATGGTAAAGAAGGCCAATAACATCCTGGCTTGTATCAGAAATAGCGTGGCCAGCAGATTAGAGCAGTGATGAGTTCAGTTTTGGGCAACTCAGTGCGAGGTGGGTGCTGGTCTCTTCTCCCAATTAAAAGTGATAAGACAGGAGGAAATGACTTCAAGTTGCACCAGGGGAGGTTCAGACTGGACATTAGGAAAAATTTGTTCATCAAAAGGATTATCAGGCACTGGCACAGGCTGCCTAGTGAAGAAGCAGAGTCACCATTCCTGGAGACACTTGTGGTGCTTGTCTCCCCAGGACCTTCTCTTCTCCAGGCTGAGCAACCCCAACTCTCTCAGCCTGTCCTCTTAGCAGAGGTGCTCCAGCCCTTTGATCATCTCTGTAGCCCTCCTCTGGACCCATTCCAACAGTTCAATATCCTTCTTTTGTCAGGGATTCCAGAACTGGTCTCACAAGAGTGAAGTAGACCATGGAAAATTTACACGTATGCATGTAAGTGGGAAATACATTCTGTCCCCAGCTCGTCTCGTTACACGTGATTGATGTAAATCATTCCCTCACACGCCCAGAGATGAAACAAAGGTTGCTTGCTTCTATAACTCCAAAAGGAGTCTTAAGACTTTATTTGCCGGCACTTCCGGGATCAGACAGCCCGCAGCTGCCGCGCGCGCACGCGCGCTCTCCCGCGCC